>JANAVB010020598.1:0-600000 GCA_029216955.1 Iris pallida | reverse complement strand
TTGTCGCAACGGATGCATGTTGTACTACAAAGAGAATTGCGTATCAAAAAGTTGCAGCTTCTGTAATGCGGATCGTTACAAGCCAGTACAGGGAAAAGGAAAGTCGACTAGAAAACGACGTCCTTACAAGTATATGCATTACTTGTCGATCACGAAGCGCTTGCAGAGGATGTATATGTCTCTAAATACAGCAGAACACATGACGTGGCACAGCGAAGAACGCATAAAGGACGAAGGAGAATTGTCACATCCTTCGGATGGAGAGGCGTGGAAACATTTTGATTTGTGTCATCCAGATTTTGCTGCAGAGCCTAGAAATGTACGCCTGGCGCTATGTGCTGATGGCTTCGCCCCTTTCGGACAGTCGGGATCTCAGTACTCATGCTGGCCGGTCATTCTTACCCCTTACAATCTGCCACCATGGATGTGTATGAAGACTCCTTATATGTTTCTGACAGCTATCATACCCGGTCCTAAAAATCCGACGAAGAACATCGATATATATTTACAGCCGTTGGTGGATGAGCTGAAACAGCTGTGGGAGATCGGCGTCACGACCTATGATATTTCTAGGAAACAGAACTTTCAGATGAGAGCTTCACTCATGTGGACAATCAATGATTTTCCAGTATACGGTATGCTGTCGGGATGGAGTACGCACGGCAACATGTCTTGTCCGATATGCATGGAAATAGTAAGGCGTTCCGCCTTAGGCATGGAGGAAAAACTTCTTTCTTTGACTGTCACCGTCAATTTCTGCCCGCGACCCATCCTTGGAGAAAGAATAAGGACGCGTTCAGATATGGAAAACAAGAATTTTCTCAACCTCCTGCCAGATTTTCGGGATACGATATTTGGAAAGCTGTAAAGGAATTGCCCACCGCAATGGAAGATCCATCGAACCATCGTGTCGAGGGGTTCGGACAAAGCCATAACTGGACCAAACGGAGTATCTTCTGGGACTTGCCTTATTGGAAAGATAATCTTATAAGGCATAATCTTGATGTCATGCATATCGAAAAGAACGTGTTCGATAATGTCTTCAATACCGTCATGGATATTAAAGGAAAGACGAAGGACAATCCAAAAGCAAGACAAGACATAGCCGAGATATGCAAGCGTCCTCATCTGAACTTGATACAAAGGGGTGCTGGTGGACAATTAAGTAAGCCTATAGCACCATACACATTGAGCAAGGAAGATAGATTAATAATCTGCAAGTGGATATCTAATTTAAGATTTCCCGACGGCTATGTTTCGAATTTGTCTAGATGCGTTGATCTCAATGAACGCAAGCTAACGGGAATGAAGAGTCACGACTGCCACGTGTTTATGGAAAGATTACTGCCCATTGCTTTGAGAGAGTTGTTGCCTTCTGCTGTATGGGTTCCGTTGGTCGAGCTGTCTACATTCTTCAGGGATATCTGTTCAACTAAGCTGACGGTGCAACATATGGTACAACTTGAGGAGAAGATTGTCTTAACAATCTGCAAGTTAGAGAAAATATTTCCACCGGGCTTTTTCGACAGCATGGAGCATCTACCGATTCATCTAGCATACGAAGCCCGTGTCGGTGCATCTGTTCATTATCGATGGATGTACCCCTTTGAAAGGTAAATAAAAATCGATATAATTTAAGTGAAATTTAAGTGGATTTTACAATTCATTGTTAATTCTCAAGATAATTTGTCTCTTTAGGTACCTACACCATCTAAAGAAGAAAGTTGGCAACAAGGCTCATATAGAGGCTTCGATATGCGAATCATATCTTATCGAGGAGGTGTCAAATTTCTGCTCCATTTATTTCGATACTCATGTCGAGACAAATCGAAATAGACCTCAAAGGAATGAAGAAGACGTTGAGGATGGAGGTATATTCAATTTAAGGGGCAAGCCTATTGGGGCTAGTAAGAAACGGTGGTTGACCGACGATGAGTATGATACCGCTCACCGATATGTCTTGTTAAATTGTGACATACAAGAAGTGAGAGATTTGGAGAAGTAAGTGACTACGCCTCGTTATAATCTCTAATTTGGTGAATTAAGTGACTACACTTATTTTTATTCTCTCTAACAGTGTATTTAGAGGTGAAGTCAAAATGAGGACACCATATATTACAGATGAGGGACTTCAAAGAGAGGTTGATTGTACCTTTCCGTCCTGGTTTCGTAAATACGTAAGTAACTGAGATAATATGTTATGCGACTACCATTAAAATATATGCAGCTAAAATATTTAAATTATCAATACATGTTTACAGGTTTTATTGCCTGAAACAACACTCATAAATGAGAGCATTCGTTATTTGGCATTGGGACCGAAGAAGCATGCAAAGACTTTGTCAGGCTATGTCGTTAATGGCTTCAAGTTTAAGTCAACTCAGCATGCTATAAATGCCGAATTTCTCAATGACGGCTTCGATACCAAGAATTCTGGTGTTTGCATAAGAGGCACCATCTATGACGACGAGCCGGACTTTGACTATTATGGAGTGCTTCGGGAGATTGTAGATTTACAATATAGTGCCCATATGATATGCATATTGTGATGTTCAAATGTGAGTGGTTCGATACGAGACCAAATATCGGTTGGAGAATCGATAAACAATTTGGATTCGTCGATATAAATCATCGCAGGAGGTATAGAGGGTCCGACACGTTTGCGATAGCAAGTCAGGCTGTTCAAGTCTAGTATACAAGCTACCCAAGGCGTCGTAGAGATCGATTTGACTGGTGGGCAGTATGCAAGATTAAATCTAGAAATACATTCAACGTTGGAGACCCAGCATACCAAGAGGACCAGATCGAGAAGCCCCAATACATGGGACAACAGTCGGATACCATGGACGTGAAAGATGTCGATATACCTCATGCTGAGGAAAATAGAGGGGAGGAAGAGGTTGATATACAAGACTTAGCTGTCAACCAGGGGAGAAAGAGACGTCTTGTCCCAAGTATTGAGCCTGAAGAAGAAGTAGAAGAAGAAGAAGAAGAAGAAGAAGAAGAAGAAGAAGAAGAAGAGGATGAGGATGAGGATGAGGATGATGATACAGATGAAGTCGACGATGAGGATGATGATATAGATGAAGTCGACGATGAGAATGAGGATGAGAACGATGACGATGACGATGAGGACGAGGACGATAACGATGATTAGATTAAATATCGGTATATATTAGAAGCACTTACAACTTAGTGAATTCAGTTTAGACGGACACATTCTTATTTCAGTTTATGTT
The DNA here is from genome assembly GCA_029216955.1 of Iris pallida. NCBI lineage: Eukaryota > Viridiplantae > Streptophyta > Magnoliopsida > Asparagales > Iridaceae > Iris > Iris pallida. The sequence continues at coordinate 596,761 of JANAVB010020598.1, read as the reverse complement.
TTTGTCGTTCGATCATCTACTTATTGTATGATTTTCTTTTTACAGATGGCACTCTTAGTTCTCATTGTCTTGACGGCACTCGCCGCCCTGCTGCTGGTATATATATTTTAGTTCAGTTTTATATTCATTTATACTTCTATATTGTTAATTATATTTATGTGTTCTATTTACAGGTCATGGTCACTACCACTCGTGCTGCTGGCAGTGGCCGTGGACGTGATGGTAGTGGTGCTGGTGGTGGCGGTACTGGCCGTGGTGGGCGTGGTGGTAGCGGCACTGGCCGTGGACGTGATGGTAGCGGTCGTGGTGGTAGCGGCACTGGCCGTGGACGTGGTGGTAGCGGTCGTGGTGGTAGCGGTCGTGGTCGCCTTCCACATTCCCCGGATATAGAGTCCTCCGATCCCGACCTGGAGAGCCCGGCCACAGACTCTTCCCGCCGTCGATCTGCCGAGGCGCTACCTTCATCTTCATCGAGGCCTGAGACTCCATCCGCTAGCGGATCCGTTCCGCCCCCGGATGCACCAGCGGGTACACCATCAGTTACTGCAGGGTGGGCTCCGGAGTACCCCCGGATTCAGCTTCATCCTGCTACCGGTGAGTACATCCGCGGACCCGCGGATCCTCCGACGCCTCCAGAGAGGCCGATAGGCGAGAACCGACAAGAGCTATGGCCCGCGGGTGATACGTAAGTAAATTTAAGTTAATTTATTAAATTTGTTTCATTTATTCAAGTTAATAATCCAGTCTTTGCTTCTTTGTAGGTTTTTCCCGTATGATGCTGCCCGGATACTCGGGCAAATTATCCAGAAAAACTACCATGGCCCCTACCTCAATTTTTCTGAGGTGCCTCAGAACATGCAGTACGTCTGGCTCGAGGAGATGAAGGTATATATATATCTTTTGGTTAATTATTAATTATTCTTTAATCCACTAATTTTTTAATTACGTGATAATTTAATTTGTATGTCAGACGACGTTCTGGTGGCCCCCCCATCGCGAGGAGTTGATTCGCAAGGCCTACAAAGCCGCCGCCGGGAAGAAGATACGGGATGCGGTGTACGACGTTCGTACGGCGCATTCGAGGAAGAAGTGGCTCCGGGAGGAGTACTACGAGCAGATGTTGGATAAGATGAATACTGCTCAGTACAGGGAGAAATCAGAGAAAGCGAAGGTGAGCAGACAGGCCGCTGGTCTGCATACGGGAGGTTCAAGGGCCCACGCAGCGACGCGTGCAGATTTGGTGAGATACCGCAAATTCATTTCACTATTAAATTCGGTACTATTAATATACGTAGTTAATTAAATTCGACGTATATTTCGTATGCAGGCACAACGGGCGGTAAAGGAGGGGAGAGAGCCGGAGTCGGTCACCGCCTACGATGTATTCCTGCATACACACAAGAGGCGGGCAGACGGGAGCTTCGTCGACGCGAGGGCCCAGGCGACTGATGTAAGTAATTACGTTTATGAGATTTATATTAGAAATATAATTATTGTTAACTTAATTAGGTGAACGTAGGATTCAAATTATAACTTAGGGAAACATAGGATTTAGATTATAACTTAGGAAAACTTATAGTATAAACACATTCATTGGATAGGCTGCATATCGTGAGGCCCTTAGTCAGATTGAGCCCCCTGCCGAGGTTGTCGGCGAAACGACGCCCACCCAGACGCCCTCTTCTATGGCCGCTCGCTACGACGACGTGTTCGTAGAGTCTGTCGGCGGCTTTAATAAAGGGCGCGTCTACGGCGTAGGTTCCCTGGCGGTGTCGTTGCAGGGCGCGACTCCGAGATATCCACCGCCCCCGCCTCCTCCCGCGCCCCCGTCGGACGATATGAGGAAGCAGCTTGCGACTCTCACCTCCGATATGTCGGAAATGCGGAGTCTAATGTCGGATGTGCTGGAGCGCCTTCCGCGTCCTTCTTCTGCTCCCGGTCCAGATCCGTCTGCTCCCGGTCCGTCTAGTGCGGTTGCCGGTCCTTCCGACCCTGGACGTTATTCATTTGACCGTTCTGCCGAGGTCCGCCTGGTACCGGATACTGCGCTCATTGGGCTCATGGAATTGATGTCGCCAGAGCAGCTCCGCACGCTTCCAGAGCATGTGTTGTCCCAGGTGCCGGCGTACATGGTGGAAGAGTACATCCGCAGAGCCGAACGACGACGCGATCCATCTCAATGATATTTGTACTGTTTTTGGATATTTGTACTGTTTTTGGATTTTGAATTCTGGATATTTTGGAAGCGTACATGAATGTTTGGATATTATGAATTTGTGTATTTGTGTTTGGATATTTGTACATAGATGTTTGGATATTTCTGTTTGATATTGGATATTATGAATTTGGATATTTAGATATTTGTTGATCGTACATGGATGTTTGGATATTGGATATTATGAATATGTGTAATATTTACGAAAAGGAAATAGAATGTTTCTGTAATTTTTTTTTATTAATGTTGCATTTAGCGACGGACTAGCGACTACTTAGCGACGGATATATCTTTTTAGCGACCGATGAGCGACATACTAGCGACGGATAATCCGTCGCTAACTGGGTTATATAAATATTTGCAGTTACCGACGGACGAGCGACGGATAATCCATCGCTAACTGGGTTATATAAATATTTGCAGTTACCGACGGGCGAGCGACGGATAATCCGTCGCTAACTGGGTACAATTAATATTAGCGACGAAATATCGACTACCTAGCGACGGCAAATCCGTCGACATGGTTCTGGAAATATGGTAGGTTTCCAGAACCATGTCGACGGATAATGGGTCGCTAATCCGTCGCTAATCTGTCGAGGATGACGACGGACTAGCGACGGCCTAGCGACCCATTATCCGTCGACATGGTTCTGGAATTATGGAAGCTTTCCAGAACCAGGCCGACGCCCTACCCGTCGCTCATCCGTCGCTATAACGTCGAGGGTAACGACGGAATAGCGACGGAATATTGACTGATTTTGCGTATCAGGAACCTCTCTGATACGCTTTTACCGACCTATTTACGACGGCTTAGCGACGGATATTTTAATATTATATGGTATGTAAACCGACGGGAACAAGTCGCTAATCCGTCGCTAATCCGTTGAAAGGCAACCGTCGGTAATCAGTCGCTAGTCCGTCGGTTAATCATTTGTCCGACGGCTTAGCGACGGACCAATTTTAGCGACGACGTTTTTCCCGACGGCCATTTTCATCAAATATCCGTCGCTATGCCGTCGGTAATTTATATTACCGACGGATTCGCGACGGATCTGGCCGTCGCTAAATAGACAACTTTTGGTAGTGGAGGGAGGCTGATTGAAGGCGGCAAGGGCAGACTTGTCAACAACGGCTTGCTCCTCCTGGAAATAGCCCTTGTTGGGCATCAACTTCAATCGAGCCTCTTCTTGTACCATGGCAGCTATGGCTTCTTCTAAGGTGAGAAGCATGGGCTGTGCTAGGAGTACATTCCTTCTATGCTCAAACACAGGATTAAGATCCTTCAAAAACTTCATCATCCATTGTCGCAAAATATAATCCAGGAACTTTTAGAAATGTTTCGCAAATGCTGGTTCGACTTGTGCATCTTCCATCCCAAGAGGATCATAGTGATCCAGATCAGACCAGTACTTCTTCAGCAGTGCTATATACTTAGAGATGGTACGGTCGTCCTGGGCCACCCTATCAAGTTCATCATGCAGTTGGAAGACCCGCATAGGATTGCCTGAGCCTGAGTACATATCCTTCAAAGTCTGCCATATATCAGCAGCAGCCTCCATCGCCTCTATATTGCCCGACACCTGGTCGATCAAGGAGGCAGTCAACCATCCAGCCACAACATTGTTGACAATTTCCCAAATAGCAAACTCCTTTGAGGAGGGATCATCTGGCACCTTGGTTTGGCCATTGACGTAGCCAACCACGCCTTGTCCCTTCAGCGTTCGCATTGCCTGCCGAGACCATTTCAAGTGGTTGGACGTTCCTTCCAACTTCGTCTCCAGCTTGTCCAGCTTTTCCATTTTGTAGGGTGACGGATCCACATCAGTATGGATCACACGTGGGGTTGCCTCGGTTAATCTCTTTGATAAAATATCATCAACCAAGGCCTTCATCTCTTCTGCTGTCAGTTTACCACTGATCGAATCATGACGTAGTCAACTGTGATTCGTCGTCGTCGTCGTCTTCGTCGGCTTCGTCGTCGTCGTCTTTATGTAAAGTCTTCAACATAAACCTTACGAATGCACTGTTAACGTGGCCAACACCGGCACGTGCATGTAGATCCTAATTTTGCAGATCGAGAATGGAAAAACAAATAAAGCATTTTGTAATTCTGGAGGGCGTACTCTAGGAACAGATGGTGCAAATAAAGTATTTGACGTCCATCCGTCTTTGAATAATCTTCCACATAATCTCTCTCTCAAATTAGGGTTTTTTTTCGTTTTGAAAAAAAAGGGGGAAGGGGTCGGCAACAGTTGGGGTCGGAAGGGGGGGGCGTCGGCGGCAGCAGGGGGGGTCGTCGGCGGCAGCGGGGGGGGGGGGGGGTCCGGGCATGGCAGGGGGGACGTCGTGGGGGGGGGGGGACTGCCTTGGGCAGCAGGGGGGTTCGACGGTAGGGGGGGCGGGGGGGGGGGGGGGGGGGGGGGGTGTTTGCCGGGTTGGGGAAGGGATGGGAAATTTTTTTATGTGGTTATGGCTCTGATACCATGTAGAGAATAATTGTTGTAGATTTTATTGATTGGCTACTCCACTACTTATAGGGAGTCTAGCTCTTCTTTATACTACATTTTTCAATGTGGGGCTAAGTCCCTTATTAGTTTTCAACATATTACCGTCCAAACAAAACACCGAAATAACATTTTCAGACAATCAAAAATATTTCCATGGAGGACTTGGGTTTTAACAACAATAAGTATGTGAATTCCCTCATATTTTTCCCATAATTTCAAATCATATAAATATTAAACATGGGTAAAAAATTCAAAACTCATTTCCAACCTTCCAAAATTTGAACCAAACGCCTCCTAAAGCTTGAACGAACATGCTAGAAACTTGCACACATTTTCAAGTTCTCATGTTTCTAGGTTTTTGCCTTTAATTTGTAGAATACTTTGTAATTTCTCTTGGGGATAATATAGAAAAAATAAACGCAACCATCAGAAACTGACCAGAAATCAAGGTTTGATGAAAAAGGAACGAAAAATGCTAAGTTTACAACCAAATGTTTACAACTTTCTTACAACATCTCTCTCCCATTCCTTACACATGGGTCCCACTGGGTCCCACCTCCCCTCTCACCTCCCTGCTATATGGCCTCGTTTGGTTCACGGAAAGGAAATCAATTCCCATGTATTTTCCATGGGGATGGGAAAGTCGAATTCCTAGCAAATTTTCTTTCCAGTGTTTGGTTGGTGTAGGAAAGGAAAGAAAAAATATATCATAATTCCAATAATATCCAATGTCAACATAATTATAATCAACAGAATACGAAGAGTTAATTGGTAAAATAGATAATAAATTAAGGCTATTTTTGTCAATGTTTGACAATTAATGTTGGGAAAGGAGGAGGGAAAATGAATCCCATGGGTCATGAGAGGAATCATTTTCCCTCCTATTTTCCCCCATGTTAGGAAAGTGTTTTCCAAATTTGTGGCTACCAAACAAAGGAAAGGAACAAGTTTCCTTTCCGGATTCCTTGAATCCGTGAACCAAACAAGGCCTATGAGTTACACCCGATCCCACCATTTTCTTCCCTCCTCCAATCGAAGTCCGACACGTGACGGTTGTCAGAAAATTGTAAGCATTTGATTGTAGGCGTAGCAAAGCTCAAAAGAAACAGCTATACTGTATACATGAATGGATGCAATCGATTTGATGAAGGATATGTTAGACCACGTCAAATATTAAAGCTATATATTTTTGGAGCACATCAAATATTGAACTGGAAATTGCTGAGAAACCCAATTTCGGGATGGACTTTTATGAAATGTCCACCCGCTGGATAAGTTTTATGAAATACCCAGAATTAAGTATTTTCACGTTAAATATTCCAAGATTCCCTTTTAGATGCCACCCGCTAGAAACTGCTATTTTTATAATACCGAAACTACCCTCCGCGCGAATTGGTCATCTATATGTATTTGAATTCAAAAAACTCAGATCTGGATTGTGATTTTCGTCTTCTTCTTCACTGGAAATCTGAATTCCATTGCTCTCATCTTCAGCAGAGATCGCAAAGATCGTTCGTAGTTCGGTGTGCTTTTCTTCAGTCGAACTCAGATCATCGCTCGTCATCATCATCATCATCATCATCTTCATCTTCATCGTGGAGACATTTGAAGTTTTCCGACAATTAGGTCAATTGTGGAGAGAATATCTTTCTTCTTCTTTTCCATCAGAATTATCATCGTTTTGAAAGAACGAAACTCTTTGTTCATGAAAAAAAACTAAATTACACGGAGAATGCTATTCTTCGTTTTATTTAAAACGGAGAATGCCGTTCTCCGTGTTTCTAACACGGAGAATGGTCATTCTCCTGCGTTTTAACACTGGAATGACCATTCTCCGTGCTAAATTACACGGAGAATGACCATTCTCCGTTTTATTTAACACGGAGAATGGCATTCTCCGTGTTAGTAACACGGAGAATGGTCATTCTCCTGCGTTTTAACACTGGAATGACCATTCTCTGTGTTAAATAAAACGGAGAATGTCATTCTCCGTGTTAAATAAAACGGAGAATGACATTCTCCGTCTTAATGTAGCACGGAGAATGGCCATTCTCCGTTTAAATTAAGACGGAGAATGTCATTCTCCGTTTTATTTAACACGGAGAATGACATTCTCCGTTTAAATTAACACGGAGAATGTCATTCTCCGTTTTATTTAACACGGAGAATGACATTCTCCGTTTTATTTAACACGGAGAATGGCATTCTCCGTGTTTCTAACACGGAGAATGGTCATTCTCTTGCGTTTTAACACTGGAATGACCATTCTCCGTGTAAACTAAGACGGAGAATGACCATTCTCCGTCTAAATTATGACGGAGAATGGCCATTCTCCGTGTAACTTTCAGGACGGAGAATGACATTCTCCGTCTTAATTAAGACGGAGAATGTCATTCTCCGTGTTACTAACACGGAGAATGGTCATTCTCCGTGTAAATTAAGACGGAGAATGCCATTCTCCGTGCTACTAATACGGAGAATGACCACCCTCATGTGAAATTAACATTTTTCGTGTTCTAACACGGAGAATGGCCATTCTCCTGCATTTTATGGTCAGCTGAAACTTTGGAGGGCCATAACTTTTGACTGGGAGGTCGAAACGAGGTCCCGTTTGTCGCAAAATGAGCGTATCGTCGAGGAGACTGAAAGTAACAGCTTCATCGTTAGACGGCCTTCTGAAATTTTAGATTCACAAAAAAATGATGTTTGGACCTCCGTTTTAGCATTTTTGTCGTTTGTCCCAGTCTTTCCGAAATTTTTCGACGAGTTTTTGAAGATTTTTGAGGAGAAAACCTAGATTCGAAAGTGAGCAGCGTAAGGAAGAAGATGAAGTATCGAAACTTTTTTAAGAGCAGTTTCGTGGGTGTTTTCAATAAATTAAAAGGAAGGGCAAAAGGGTCATTATTTGGAACCCGCTTTGGATAAGTTTCTCTAATTCTGGGCACGCGATGAAAGTTTTTTTAGCGGTGGGTTTTACATAAAACTTTTTTTAGTTTTTGGGCATTTCATAAATCTTCCCAATATTGAATTGCTAATTAACAAAAAAGAAGAAGATTTTAACATGTGTTCAGAATAAATTCACAGATGTCATATTTCTAATTTCTAATAGATACATCTGTTCTAACCTTGTGAAGTCTACATTCATGTTTTCTATTTTGACTGAATCTTCGTAGATACCATTTTGGAAATGGAACTTGTCTGGTTAATTAGGTGTCTATTTTTCTTCATCTACCAAAATTAGGATGGATGTTCACCATTCAACTCAAGGGTCGTCACGTGCAACATTCATCCAGCCTAAAACAACTTTGAGAGTGGCTTTATGAACATCCAAAATGGTTTTGATCACTAATTTGACACATGATAACTTTTGAGTGGATCGGGTGAACATCACAATAGTTTTGGTTGGTGAACAAAAATGGATCCTTAATTAGCATTGATAAAATTTGAAGATTTATTCCACCATTGCATAAAAAATAAAAAATAAAAATAAAAATAAAAAATACCATGGTTGAGACCTCTCTGGAAAAAAAAGTCTTAGGTTAACATTTAATCCAAAGGCTAAAATTTATATATATTTTTAAAAAAATATTACAACTTATTTATCCAATCTATATCAAGTTGAAATGTTGAATACTCATGCACACATAACTATCCTTGCCAAAGGTAAGTGTACAATTAGTCTATCCTATTGCAATTTATATAATGCATAATGCACCAAGGATGGACCATCCTTGAGCTGGGGTGGACTCATTCCACAATATATATATATATATATATATATATATATATATATATATATATATATATATATATATATATATATATATATATATAGAGAGAGAGAGAGAGAGAGAGAGAGAGGAAAATGTACCTAAGGTCGACCTTAGGTACATTACCTAAGGTCGACCTCATTTTCCTCACTTTACAACATTTTTTTCTTGAATTTTTTTTTATGTGATTCATCTACACCTTATTGATTGGCAACATACCAAATTTCAAAAAAAATAATATTGTTTAGCCCCCTATCAATAAGGTGCAAAATTGACGGTGTAGCAGCAAAGTTTTAGACCGTCGATTTTGCAAGGGATAGATAGGGGGCTAAACAATATTATTTTGTCTTGAAATTTGGTATGTTGCCAATCAATAAGGTGTAGATGAATCCCATAAAAAAAAATTCAAGAAAAAAATGTTGTAAAGTGAGGAAAATGAGGTCGACCTTAGGTAATGTACCTAAGGTCGACCTTAGGTACATTTTCCTCCATATATATATATATATATATATATATATATATATATATATATATATATATATATATATATATATATATATATAGGAAGCGGATCAAAAGTTTTCCTTAAAAAATCTCCTAAAAACTTCCTCACTCTCAACCGTCCATTTAATGTTAATATTAATGTTAATATTAATTTTTATTTTTATATTAATGTTAATGTTAATATTAATATTAATGTTAATGTTAATATTAATTTTAATGTTAAGTTTAATATTAATTTTAGTATTTAACATTAATATTAATATTAATATTAACATTAGTATTAACATTAACATTATGATTAATATTAATATTAAATGAACGACTGAGAGTGAGTAGTTAAGCTAGTGTACGTCGTACTAGCTATTTGTAGCAAAAGTTGTGGCAGCTAAATATATGGAGGAGGAACAATTTTTAAGTCAAGACACAGCATAATCATGTGCTCCACCGGTTGCTATTAAATATGTTTGGCACATGGAGCGTGACCCTCTTCTCTCTGACCCATAACCCATAGGGGAAATTTATGAAATGTCAAAAAAACAAAAGAAATTTATGAAAAATCCACCGCACAATAACATTTCATCGCATGTCCAGAATTAGCAAAAAATATTTAAAAAGGGTTCCGAATGATCTTTTTGTCCTTCCTTCTAATTTATTGAAAACACCCACGAAACTACTGTTAAAAAAACGTTTCGATACTTCATCTTCTTCCATACGCTGCTCACTTTCGAATCTAGGTTTTCTCCTAAAATTTTTTCAAAAACTCGTCGAAAAATTTCGGAAAGACCGAGACAAACGGCAAAAGTGCTAAAACGGAGGTCCAAACATCATTTTTTTACAATTCTAAAATTTCGAAAGACCGTCTAACGAAAAAATAGTTACTTTCAGGCTCCTCGAATATACGCTCATTTTGGGACAAATCGGACCTCGTTTCGACCTCCCAGTCAAAAGTTATGTCCCTTCAAAGTTTCAACTGACCATAAAATGCAGGAGAATGGTCATTCTCCGTGTTAGAACACGAAAAATGTTAATTTCGCATGAGGGTGGCCATTCTCCGTGTAGTAACACGGAGAATGTCATTCTCCGACTTAATTTACACGGAGAATAGTCATTCTCTGTGTTAGTAACACGGAGAATGGCATTCTCCGTCTTAATTTACGCGGAGAATCGCCATTCTCCGTACTAAATTACACGAAGAATGGTCATTTTTCGTCTTAATTTACACGGAGAATGGTCATTCTCCATGTAATTTAGCACGAAGAATGGTCATTACAGTGTTAAAACGCAGGAGAATGGCCATTCTCCGTATTAGAAACACGGAGAATGCCATTCTCCGTGTTAAATAAAACGAAGAATGGCAATTCTCCGTGTAATTTAGCACGGAGAATGGCCATTCTCCGTATTAGAAACACGGAGAATGTCATTCTCTGTGTAAATTAACACGGAGAATGTCATTCTCCGTGTTAAATAAAACGGAGAATGGCATTCTCCGTCTTAATTAAAACGGAGAATGACATTCTCCGTGTTAATTTACACGGAGAATGATTATTCCCAGTGTTAAAACGTAGGAGAATGACCATTCTCCGTGTAATTTAGTACGGAGAGTGGTATTCTCTGGCATTCTCCGTTTCTAAATTACACGGAGAATGGCCATTCTCCGTGCTAAATAACACGGAAAATGACATTCTCCGTGTTAAATGACACGGAGAATGGTCATTCAAATGTTAAAACACAGGAGAATGGCCATTCTCCGTGTTAGAAACACGGAGAATGCCATTCAACACGGAGAATGGCATTCTCCTTGTTAAAAATGCAGGAGAATGACTATTCTTCGTGTGATATCGACGGAGAACAGTTGACAGAAACCTAATTTTTTTGTTTTTTTTTGTTTTGTGGAAAGAAATTTGACATGAATAAAGAAGAAGAAGAAGATGAGCGATGATCGGAGTTCGACTGAAAAAAAAGCATGGTGAACTACGACCGATCTTTGCGATCTCAGCTGAAGATGAGAACAATGGAATTCTGATCTCTCGTGAAGAAGAAGAAGAAGAGAATTGCAATCCAGATCTGAGTTTGTGCGGAGGGGTAGTTATGGTATTAATTTTGTAAATACAGAACATCTAAAGGGAATATTTGAATATTTGACGTGAAATTATATAATTCTGGGCATTTCATAAAATCCATCCTGCGGGTGGATTTTTCATACAACCCAACTCCGAAATTGGGTTTCTCAGCTATTTCCAGTAACCCATAACGTATGCCAATTATGGTTTACTAGGCTTTTGTTTATTTTCCCATGAAAATTTAGGGGTCTTGGAAAATTGCATCTCATGTGAATGGTGTTAGGTCTCGTTTGGTTCGCAGAAAGGAATGGAAAGAAAATCAATTCTTTTGCATTTAGTTTTTTAAAAAATTACAACTTTTATTGTTTTTTTTTCGATGTTTGAAATTTTCAATTGAAAATTATTTTCCTTCTCAATTTCTTTGATAATCAAACATAGGAAAGTAATCACTTTCTTTTTTCAACTTCGTGATTCTGCGAACCAAATGCGGCCTTATTTGTTGACTTCTGAGAGGTATCAAAGAAACATAGTTAGAATATGGATTTTAGTTGATGCCATTGCCACCAAGAACAAGGTTGTTCGTCTTAATCCGTTGCTTTTAAGGCATTGTACAATGTATCTTAGTCGTCCTTGGTTCACAATCATGCTTTATTTTTCATATTCTGTAAACTTTACTTCTAACAAATTAAACGTCTCCACCAAATTCGGGTTAGGATTTTATGGAGGTGAAGTTGAAAAATAATGACGTATATAATAAATTAGGGTTATGATGTGCTTGGCTTTGAAAAAGGTGAAGAGGCGGAAGAAGAGAGGGGGACTTTTTCTAGTGGGAGAAGAGGATCATAGGTATTTTGGTCCTAAAAAATAACTTCTGTTTGTTGGGACGGAAAAATAACTCCTAATTGTCGGAGAGCATCGACTCGAAAATATTCATTAGTTGAGGGTAGTGGTTTGTACAATAAAATACATGATATCAAGTTGAAAAACTAAAATAGTTGAGGATATCAAGTTGAAATTAAGCCAAGTAAAAAAATAGATGACTATTGTTAGCTCTTTCCAAGTAGTATGAATTGTTGTTACCGGGTTACGAAGACCATACAAAAGTATGTGAAAACGAAAATTGTAACAACTTGACGCTTACAACAATTCGTAATGAAATGAGATTACAGACTGACTTCGATTACACTATTTGAATCCAAAAACGCAACCAAGTTGTTACAACAAGAAGAAACAGAACTTGAAAATGTTGATGGAGTGATGACGATCACCGTTTCTTAAATCAAAATTCGATCCTTTACATCGATCTGCTCCCACGAACCAACAAGTTATAAAGATGAACTTCTGGAACTCTCCTTTGTCATCCTTGCACAGACAGAACTTCAGGGGTGCACGAACGGACATCATTTCGTCGCTTCAAAAAACTACAGTTAGCTCTCCTCTTGTAGCTTGTAATATCTAAATATGTCCTCCAGAAAAGAGAGAGACTTGAGATGATATAGGGGTCAATCCTCTAGCAGCCCACTACTTATAATGAACAGTAATTCGGAGAGTAACTCTTCATTAAATGGATGGTTACAATTGTAACCCCCAGTGAGTGAAAAATTATATCCACACAGTGCAAAGTGCACTATCAAAGCACCACTTTGCACCCTTCACCCTTTTCCGATTCACTGGGGCCTAGCTCGAAAGGAAAAAAAACATAGATATTTCTTGGAGGTCTTGAACCTTGACCTCTAGAAAAACACCCTACCATACCAACCACATAAGTTACCACCTCCCACGTGCACAATTTAATAAAGAAAGAATCTTATATTGAGATATTGCCACACGGACGTGGGACTATTTTCTAGAAATTAATTTTAAAAAACCCCCAATTGTACACACTGATTATATGTAGTCTCTACGTACAACGTACAATTACGTTCTTGTACTTTGGTCTTGGTATTGTACTAAATGATTACACATGTGCCTAGAATTTGGTTTCATACATTACAAAATGCGCCTAATTTTGCATGAATATTTGATCGAGTAGTCCTATGAGGTGCTCACAATTCTTATTATATATATTGTACTTGGGTCTTCATGTTTAATTATTTCTTGCACATATGCTTAAGGATATATACTTGGTTTTCTGAATTTGCGATGCCATGTTCATTGTCTGGGTATGTGCAAGTGAGATGTGGCATATAGATCGCTATTTAAGGTTAAAATTAAGCAGGGCCAACCTGTGGGATTGGATTGGCCGAGTCCGAGTTTATTTTTGTTGTCCCTTACCCTTGTTGTGGACTGGTATGGTCATTCATGACCCAGATCTCTTCCAGGTTATGATCGACCTGAAAGGTTGCTCTAAGCAGAGGAGGGTTGTACAAACGAAGAGTTGTCGGTTTAGCAACTAGTTCTCATTTGGAGATTAAGCATATAGATGTCAAGATAATATTTCTCTATGGTGCTTTAGAGGGGGAATTATAAATGTTGCATCCCGAGAGTTTTTGTGAGAAGGGCAAGTCATATTTAGTCTGTCGATTGAAGAATAGTGATCTATGGTCTGAAGCAGCTGGCTTCGTGACAATGCTACAAAAAGTTTGAGTCTTTTTACGGGGAATCATAGTTATGCTCGTACGCGGACCACTATGCTTTTGTGGAGTATTTTGTCGAGGATAATTTTATTATTTTACTGCTCTGTGGATGATATGTTGTTCGTGGATCAAAATGCTGTCAGGATGTTAGGGTTGAATTGTCAATTGCACGCCTTATCTATAAAGAATTTGGGTGCAATGAAGACTATTCTTGGGATAGAGATCAACCGAGAGGGAGTGTCTAAGTTTCTTTATTTATCCTAGTAGAAGTACATTTACCGAGAACTTAAACGTTTTAGGATGCATGGTTCGAAAGAAAGTGACAACCCCTTGGAGCTCGCTTTACAATTGAGTAGTGTCAATCAAATGAGAAGGAGAAAGATGATATGGCGCAAGTTCCATATTTTTCAACAGTGGGAAGTCTCATGTATGTTATGGTGTGTATAACGCCATATATTGCTTATGTAGTTATTATGATTATAGGTATCTTTCTAATATGAGGAAAATACATTGAAGGACGGTCAAATGGATCCTTCGTTATCTTTAAGAAAACTGTTGATTTAAAGCTTTCATTCTGGTGTGACGAGACAAAGCTGGTTGTTTATACCGATGCTGATATGACTAGGGATGTGGATAACAGAAGATCAACTTTGGACTATGTTGTGATGTTTGCTTATGGGGCAATATTGACGTTTTCTTCTGATGTCGCTAAATTGATAGATTTTGGTAGTGTACGAGTAAGGCAAAATGGTATTCCAGCAACAAATGTTTGTAAAGAGTTGTTATGGATGAAAGATTTCCTATATGAGACGATGTTAAAGCAAGAGCAACATACTTTTCTTTGCGATAGCCAAAGTGCTATTCATATAAAGAAGAACCTTATAGTTCATAGCACATCGCAACTCGTATCATTGGATATGAGATGTGTTAGAGACGAAGGTTGCATCGCTTGAAAATGTCCATACATAATAATGGAGCGGATATGCTAACAAATGTTCTACCAAGGAAAAAAATTCGAGTTTTGTAGGAGGGTCGTAGAAATGATGAGCTCCTCCACCTAGTTGAAAAGTCAGAGATTTGTTAGGGTTGGGTGAGAGTCCTAACCTATGCGGAGAATATTCTTGAGTGCAACGAGTGCCATCCGTATGTCAGAGTAGCTTGGGGAGTTGATGACGAAGGGTGGCTCATTCTAAGCCTTTATCAAGGTCTATGCAGAGCAATATTAAAGGGGGTGGTACACCGGTGGTACTTCGTCGATATGCTGCTTTTGCTCTTGAACATTCTGTCATTATACAGTTGCTGCTACTACTGATGTTCAAGAACTGTTTGGCGGTAGATCAGTGGTATATTGCTGGCATACCGCATCGAGGGTTGAAGATCCAATTCGTGTGGTTTTTAATCACCATTGGATCTAAATCAACGATTCACATCTTTCTTGAATTATGATGACTTAAATAGGGGTTTCCTAACCCTAATCCATATGCAACATACAAAAAGGGGAGAGATTCTCTAGGGTGCAACTTTCTAAGGAGAGGAAGAATGATCAGATTTATTGGGTTAATTCAGAGAGAGACATCGCTTTGAAGAGTTCAACATTAGTTCATACTCGTCTTCTTGTCTTGGTAACTCTATCTTCTCGTTGTAATTTATTTTCATCTATTTGAAGTGGTGCGATAATTTGTGTGGATCAATGGAGAAATTTTTAAAGAGTCCGTGTAATATTTCGTTAGTAGAGACTATTTTGGATTGGACTCTTATCGTTCCATAATTTTTCTCGTCAAGACTTTTCATGTAACAATCGATTGTGCTTGCGTTGTGCTATTTGCGTGGTTTACTTTTGGAATTGTGTATGGGTTGAGTCGTCCCTTCAATCCTCGACATGTTTCTTCCTATTTAGGAAACCATATATCCGTGTTCATTCCCATCAAGGAGCATGTTGTTGCGGGCATGCTAAAGCTACAAACCTTGCATACAAGCTCGGACATGCATGCCTCGTTGTGCCGTTACATGAACAACAAGGTTCACAATATTGGTCTAAAACGATACATATCGGTCTTTTTTTGCATGTTCATATTTGATACTTAATGCAGGATATCGACATTGTGATTTTGTTTCCTGATTAACTCGACCAAAAAAAAAAAAGAAAAAAAAAGGAAAAAGAAACAAATGGTGTGAACACAATGATTCAGAATGTTATTAATCAACTTACTACTGCTATTTTGTGTTGCTAAAATTTCTTAGAGTATCTACAACGGAAGAGGTTTCAATTGCTATAATTTAATTAAAATTTTTAGCACTTGTAGTTGGCACTTGTCCATATTTAAAAATTATTAGAAAATTAAAAAACACTCTAGATTTAGAATGTGTCATACCTTCACTATATTAATTCATGAGCCCACCAAAATTAACCTTTTTAACAAATAGGGGAAAAAAAAAAGAGGGAGGAAAATTTTATCAAACTGGAAAGAAAAATAAAGAGGGAGAAAAAGTAGGTTAATTTCGAATATTTATTTGGAGTGTACTATTGTGCGCCAGTATCAAGGAGACATTCCAAAAGTATTAGTTTATATAATTTTCAATAATTTGGAGTATATGTTTGGAGTGTCTCTACTGTGTATGCTCTAATAGCACGCTATAACCATTCCGTTTGTTGAAATTGAATAAGATTTGAGGGATCCGTCAATCTTGATATTGTTACATTTAAAGCTAGCAGGAAATAAAAATAAAATATATAACTATGTCTAAAATAAATATATAATAATAATAATTATAATTTGGAAATTGGTAAAACAAGAACCTCGAACTCCGAACCTCTGAAAATGTGGTATTGATAGTCTTAAGAAGAGTTTGATACCAATTTAGATATTGATACAGCAAATTTTGGACCAAGCATGTTTCTATTGTGGGCAAGCAAGGCTACGTCCACCTGCACTTCCGGGCAGCGGTTGTTAGGCATGAAATGCGGTTTTAAAATGGGGGACGATTTTTTTGTATTCTGAGGCCAAAGTGCAAAAGCTTAAGATTTCATGGTAGACAACTTCCATGAATAATGGATGATTGCTGATGGTTTTAAAAGTACAAATTAGCCTAATGGTAGCAGAGCTGATATCCGAACAGGCCGCCACGGGTTCGAACCCTCCAACCGTGTGTATGCGTTAGATTTTAAAAAATAATTCAAAAAATAATTACAACAATATTCACCCTTGCACATATGAACACATATGATAATAGTCATCAGTAGGAATGAGTCCATTTTTTTCATCCACCAAACTGATAAATGTTCACTATTCCACTCAAGGATTGTCATGTGTCTTTTTTTTCAACCTAAAATCGTTTTGGGAGTAGTTTTACGAACATTCAAAGTGATTTTGATATCATAGTTTGACAAGTGGCAACCCTTGAGTGGAAGGATGAACATTGATTCTAATTTTGGTGGGTGAACAAAAACGGACTCCAGTAGGAATTATCAGGTATTGACTTAGACATGATCACAAATGTTGTGCCTAAGTTAGTCCCTCCAAGTAGTTCTTTTGTTTGGAATAAAATTAGAAAACTATTTTTCAAGGTGAACGTCCTCGACCAACTTACACCCGTCCACACTAAACACGGTGGTTGATTTAAGCAAAAATCAAATATACACAATAATTAAGTGAAAATTAAATTCTAACACTTGTTAAAAACTACCGGAAGGCAAGATCACTACTAAATAATGTTATAGGGTTTCACAATAATGCTACACTTTATAACATTGACTCTCAGAGAAAGTACACAAAGAGAACACAAAAAATCTCCAGAGATTACACACAAGAAAATATGAGAAACCCAATTTCTCTCTCGTCAATATCTACCTCTTCTATCTTTGTTTCTCTTTACCTATTACTATCCAACATCTTTCCTTAAACACAATTCAACCTTAGGCCCCTTATGTCATGTGTTCATATATAGACATAAAAATTCATTGTCTAGGCACGACTAGAAATTTACTCCAATCCTGTAGGGAATAATAATCCTTGTTTTCATTGATGGGGGCTAGTTACAATATATATATTGTCTACACTATTGGGCTTATGGGCCAGATTTACATTAGTTACAATATATAATCTAACACCCCCCCTCAAGTTGGAGCATGCAAGTCACAAATGTCCAACTTGGAAAGTAAAGAATCAAACACATGCTTTCCAAGGGGCTTGGTGAAGATGTCAGCCAGTTGAGAAGAAGTAGGAACATGTGAGGCTATTACGGTGCCATCTCTAATAGCATCGCGAACAAAATGCAAATCCACCTCAATATGCTTACTGCGCTCATGAAATACCTGGTTCTGAGCCAGGTGCAGAGCTGACTAACTGTCACAATACATCGACATAGCAGACTCCTGGCGAACGCCCAAACACACTAATAACTCCTTCAACCATTTCAACTCACAAACAAGCGCAACAAGAGATCGGTATTCAGCTTCAGCGGAAGATCGGGAAACAGTCTGTTTCTTCTTGGTCTTCCAAGAAATAGGAGACCCCCCAGAAACACCAACCAGCCTGTAACAGAGTGGCAAGTCAAGGGACAACTGGCCCAGTCGGAATCATACCAACCAGAAAGACGGAGATCACAATCAGCTTTTAAAAGGATACCCTGTCCCGGTGCATGTTTGAGATATCGGACAACTCTCAAAGCAGCATGCCAATGATCTTGTCTAGGCTCCTGTAAGAATTGAGACAAGATGTGCACAACATAGGCTAAGTCAGGACGAGTAAATGATAGATAAATCAACATCCCAACTAGCCTCCGATAAGTCTTTGCATCCGCCATATTTGGACTAGTCGATTCTGCCAGCTTGTGATTGGGCTCCATGGGAAAGCCAGCAGGTCGAGACCCCATTAAGCCGCATTCTGAAATGATGTCCAAAGCATACTTTCTTTGACACAAGGAAATTTCTTCTGCACTTCGAGCCACCTCTATGCCAAGAAAGTACTTCAATACACCAAGGTCCTTCATGTGAAAGCAAAAACTAAGATACTTTTTGAAAGCATCTAAAGCAATTGAGTCATTACCAGACACAATCATATCATCTACATAGATCAAAACATGCAACTCTACCTTTCTTTTAAAAAGAGAGAAAAGGGAATAATCGGAATGAGATTGAATAAATCCATAGGATATCGGAGAGGCAACAAGCTTAGCAAACCAACAACGTGGTGCCTGTTTCAATCCATATAGAGACTTACCCAGGCGACACACTTTGTTGGGTTCACTATGCGAAAAAGCTGGCGGCAACTTCATATACACTTCTTCTGTCAGATCTTCGTAAAGAAAAGCATTGTGTACATCCATCTGGTACAAAGTCCAGCCTCTCACAGCTGCAGCAGCCAAGAACGTCCTAAATGTAGGCATCTTAGCAACCGGAGCAAATGTCTCTGAATAGTCGATCCCCTCAACATGATGATTACCGAACACAACCAGCCGTGCCTTTAAGCGCTCAACACTGCCGTCGAAGTTGTACTTTATTTTGTACACCCATGTACTTCCCAATACTTTCTTCCCATGAGGCAAATCGACAAGACTCCATGTCCCATTGTCTTCCAGAGCCTGTATTTCAGTTTGTATAGCCGCACGCCAGCCTGAATCTCGCGAGGCCTGGCGATATGAAGTAGGCTCAACGCCTGCAGTGATAGCTGCAAGAAAATCTCTGTGTCCAGCAGTAAATATGTCATAACTTAGAAATTGTGTTAGAGGATACGAAGTACCTGAGGAAGTGACGGGAACGGATAAACTGTGGTGAAGGGGGGACTTTTACTTCGAACAACATTCGTCACAAAATCCTGTAATCGTACTGGCTGTGATTTCTTTCTCATTCCTCTTTCCAATACTACCTCGTCGGGCACCTCTGGCAACACTGTATTTTCTGTATCATCAGTAGTATCCCCATCACCCCAGCGGACTCTCCTGTCAATACTTTTGCAGCTACCTGTGCTTCCTCGTCACTCGGTGTCGAGCCGCCAGCAACCACTCCGACCTCAACAACCGTAGCCGGCACCATCCCAAAAGCCTCTATATCGTCTCCCGGCACCTCAACAGATGTATGACGTGTCGCAGAAGACATCTCGCTAGCAGAGCCATACCCAGGAAATTTTTTTTCATAAAAAGTAACATCGCGGGACACAAAAATTTTACCAGTCTCTAAGTCATACAGTTTTCATCCATTTTTATCGAGTGGATACCCAACAAAGATACAATTTCTACTCCTGCTAGAAAATTTATCATGTCGAGATTTCAAATCATACGCATATCACAGACACCCAAAAATACGTAGATGATCATACGAAGGAGCCGAACCATATAAAATTTCATAAGGAGACTTAAAATTGAAGATACTAGAAGGTGTTCTATTTATTAAATAACATGCACCCAGAACACATTCCCTCCAAAAATCCACGGAAAGAGAACCCTGAAATCTCAATGCCCTGGCTACATTTAAGATATGTCAATATTTTCTTTCCACCCTTCCATTCTGTTGATGTGTCACAACACAGGATGTTTGGAACAATATACCTTGAGATGAAAAATAATCTCGTAAACAATTAAATTCAGTGCCATTGTCACTCCGTACACGGCATATATCAATCCCAAACTGACGCTTCACCATAGCAATGAATTTAAGAAACATAGAATAAACACCACACTTATCTTTCAATAAAATAACCCAAACAACTCTAGAAAAATCATCCACCAAAGTCAAAAAATATCGTGCCCTATTAGATGAGAGAACACGATATGGTCCCCACAGATCACAGTGTATAAGTTCAAAGCATCTCAAAGCACGATACTACTATCAGGAAAGGCATCACGAGTCTGTTTAGCTTGATGACAAATATCACAAGCCTTATAAGAAAACACACTACTACCAGAGAGAAAAGGTAAAGTCTGCATTACTTTATCTGAAGGATGCCCCAGTCTACATGCCAAACCTCGAAATCACTCTCTTTGCATGCCAGGATCACAGAAGCCAAAGAAGCTGGAACCTCCCCCAAGAAGTAAAGCCCACCCCTTTGTTCACCTGCTCCAATCACCATCCTCGTACTTCGGTCCTGAACAAAACACAAATCAGGAGTAAATAACATATCACAATTTCTGGCACCAATCAATTGGGAGACAGAGATCAAATTACAAGTCAATGTCGGAACATAAAGAACATCTGTCAACACTAATGAAGCAATCAAAAATACTTTGCCTCTCAGAACAGCCTCAATAGTGCTCCCATCAGCAAAATCACATGACAAACAGGGCCCTCAAAGCAATCAACTAAACAGTCACGAGAGCCTGTCGCATGAAGAGTAGCCCCAGTATCGAATATCCAAGTGACATAAGAATTCTTACCCATCAGACGATCAGAGTTTGAAGAACTAGGTTTGGAAGGATTGTCGTTACCCAACAAGCTCATCAGTTTCTGCCATTGTTCACCTGAGAGTGGTGAAGGATACCCTCCATGCGTTATATCTGTCGAACTCCCAGCAAGACCAGCAGGGACACCATGACCAGCAGCGGCGACATGATGAACAACCCCTGTGCCACCAGTACCGCATCCCCCATCACGTCTCTGCTGCCAGCACCACGTCCGCCATTACGCCGAGGACGAGTCTCCCACCACTCTGGATAGCCAATCTTGGCAAAGCAAGTTACAACATCATGACCTATTTTCTTACAATGAGTGCATATTATACATGATTTGTCCCTGGAATCTGGGGTTCTACTATTAGAAGTAGTAGAAAGACGAAGTGAAGTCTTGATAGTCAGTGCCAACACCTCCTCAGCAGCAGATTGGACCTGAGATTTTTGTATATCCTCCTCCTCACGGACTGTCTGGTATGCCCGATCTAAACTTGGCTGAGGATTCTGAGCCAGAAGATTAGATCGGGTATGACCATACAACTCAGCATTCAACCCATACATAAAGTCCTGAAAATGGTCTTCATCCCTCATAGCCTGCAGCTATGCAGCAAGTTCACCACAGGTATAAGAAGACAATGGAAAATAAGCAGTTTATTCATCCCACAAAGACTGCAAATTTCCAAAGTAGGTTTCCACAGACATCGAAGCCGTTTGTTTACACTCAGCCAAAGCCACCTTAATTTGTTGCTTCCGAGTGCCATTGCTAAAAAACAAATCTTTTCTCCAACAAGTTCCACAATGGATAAACCTCCTCAAAGTACGGCAAAGATTTTTTCAGAGACGGATCAATGGTATTAAGAACCCATTGAACCAATAGCGCTTGCACGTATCTCCAATCAAGTAATTTACTAGCATCAATAACAGGTTTGACTTCAGTACCTTCCAGAAAAATGATCTTTCGCCTAGAGATCAGGGAAAGACGTATCGACCGAGACCACTCAGCATAGTTCTGTCCAAGGAAAACAATAGGAGTAATGATATTTCCTGGTTGATCAGCAGAACTCAGAAAATATGGATCCTTCAGATTAGAATAATTTGGGTTGTGTGCACCGACACCGCCAGTCGCGACGGAGTAGTTGGACGCAGTATCATCTGCTATTGCGGATGTCGGGTGTACAAAATTTTGTACAACTCCGACGAATCGGCCGCTGATGGACGGGGTCGACGACAAATCGGCCGCGATCAGGGGCGCCAGATTTGGCACGTAGGGGTCAGCTTACGGGAGCGGTGCGGATGTCGGGTATACAAAATTTTCTACAACTCCGACGAATCGACCGCTGAAGTCAGCCTACGGGAGCGGTGCGGATGTCGGGTGTACAAAATTTGTACAACTCCGACGAATCGATCGCTTATGGACGGGGTCGGCGGCGAATCGGCCGCTGAATCGGCAAATTCGACGAATCGGCACGGATCGGGCGGAAACCTTCAACAGAATGGATACGGATCGGGTGGATCGGGCGTCGGCGCGATCAGGCGCGGTCAGACGCGGTGGGCGTCGGCACGATCAGGCACGCGGTGGCAGTACGGTTAGGCGCGGTGGGTGTCGACACGATCAGGCGCGTGGTGGGCAGCACGGTCAGGCACGGTGGACGTCGGCGCGATCAGGCGCACGGTGGGCGTTTGTCACGCCCCAGAACCAGAATACTGGAGAGCGGGGACAGACATAGCCAGCTACGTATATGAAATGGATTCCATCTTGCTATATGGTCACGACTGTCTAGATACATGAGGGTTTAACTACAAGCCAACAGTCTCTTAAGGTCATAAACAAGCCTAGTGTCTCAAACCCAAGCAAGTGAGTAAATGTTACAAGATGTTAGATCACCAAATATACAATAGTAAGGCGTCCCAAACATTACATATTCAGTTGATCATGAAGCTAGTCGTTACAAAATGTTAGGACTAGCAAGAGTTTTAGTCATACATGATCAACCCTAGGATCTGTCAATCATGTGACAGCCCGTAGGCAAACAGTAAGTAAGTGCAATCGAGCTAAACAGGTGCTCGTCGGCTAAACGCCTCAAAAGAATATTTTTACAATAGAGTGGGAGAGCCAAAAATAACCCACTCGTTCCCTGGTTACGCCTGGTGGTCACCATCGGACTGAAAATTTGGTAGATTCTCTGGAGCTGCTCCGAAATCTGGCCATACAAAACTAGCTGGGTCAGATCCCAGAAAGAGCAAGTGCCACAAAGGAAGCTTCACTTAGGAACGAAAACCAGCAATTAGCACAGAAGATAATAATATATAGTAAAACTGGAGATAATATAACTTCACGAGGATATACGGTAAGATAACCATGGAACCATTCAGATAACCAGGTTACAATCCTTAAACCAAACAAGGACCGGGATTGTAACCCTTCATCTGAACCGAACTTGATTTCTCTCATATATCAGCAAGATGATATAAGAAAATCAGGACATTGCAATAATCTGTACAGGATTCAGGCAAGACTAGACTGATTAGAATCCATCCAATCATTTCACGGCCAAGCAAGAATTACGGCTTGATACTTTAACTAACTAGGGTTATCACAGGCCTAGTTACTAGCAAGATGCAGTGAGATTATTCCACAGCCACAAGCCCTGCAGACCATCCAGGTTACCCAGGTCGAAAATTAGGGGTTGAATTCAGGTAGGTACACCGTCCAGGAAACACATGTACCCTTAGGTAGCTTGAAGGGTGCAACACATGACAGTGTGCTGGAAATGTGCCCTACTCGACGGCAGGCTACAGATCCTAGGCGCGCCCAGGTAACGGAATTGCCTGTAGCTGGGAGATCTGTTTATGACTAATGTATTAATCTAGTTATTAGCCTTAGTCCATTTCAGTAGGTACTCCTGACCATGGTACTCAGGAGTCTCCTCCTAGACATGATGCAAGACAGGACTGGATTATTTGTACAAGCACAATCGCCCACGGTGTCCGGATTAATTATACAGGTCATGTCATGTCAGGTAGCCGTCGTAACAGCTTATCAAGATATATCATGTCAGGTTATCATGTCAAGTTCACTGGTCAAGAATGTGCCACGACGGGCCACTATCAGGTCGTGCTAGTTCCTTGTCACACCATGTCATGTACAATTGTCATTTCAATCATGTCAATCAAATCGTGATTTATCAAGTCCAGGACAAAAGGCGTAATAAAACACAGGGCAAATAATAAAACACAGGGCTATTGGGAGCCATACGGCTCAGGCATATGCGGCCAGGAATGATCTCATACGGCTGGGAAGAGAACAGTCCATGCGGCTCAATAGGGTCAGGCACATGCAGCTGAGCTAGGAGGAGGGTCAGGTGCGGTTAACGGGGAGGGGTGGACCCTATGCGGTTGAGGATGGACTCGGCCTCATGCGGCTGGGGATGCGGGTGCATATGCGGCTAAATATATAAGGTCTTCATGCAGTCTGCAGGGAGCAAGGTCTTATGCGGCTGGACGAGCCATGCGCTTATGCAGCCAGGAGATGAAGGGGGTGCATGCGGCTCAGTTAGGAACACATACGGCCAGGATAATTCAGGAGCTTATGCGATCAGAGGGAATACAAGTTATATGCGGCTATAAGTGGACCAAGTTCATGCGGCTTGGATTATGTCGAGACCTATGCAGCTGGGAGAGTGGCATATGCGGTTAGCGGAGTCATGCGCCTATGCGGCTGAACTCAAGTGGGGGCTCATGCGGCCAGGATAATTCATGCGGCTAGGGGAATCACTTGCCGCATAAAATATTCATACAGTCAAGTCAAGTACTGTTCTTCTTCTCCAAGTCTTCGAGAAGAAGAACACCGTGGGAGCCAAGTTCTCAAGCTCTATAACTCCATCATTCGGAGTCCAAATTCGAACTTCCATAGGTCAAAATGGGGCAGAACAAGATTCTCTACAACATGGAACCATAAAAACTCAGAAATAACAAGATTAAGTAGATCAAAACTCAGAAAATCCAAAAATAATATAAACTTAGATCTACAAGAATCTGGCCATGGAAAGTAAAAATGCCAAGTACTAAAGTAAGTTAAAATGCTGTAAGGAAGAAAATGAAGCAATAAAATTGGAGATCCTCCATGAAGCAAGTTGCACTTGTCTAGACCCCTCTCTCTCTGGTAGGTGAAGAAGTAAATGGAAGAAGAAGAAGAGGTTAATGAAGAAAGAGAAAGAAGAATGGGTTAATAAATGGGGATTGTGGTGGTAGGTAGGGGTTCACTCTTTGGTCCATGATGAACCAAAAGCAACCCCAAACCGAACCAAGCCAACCCGAACCAAGGATAAACCAAGCCAAGAAGGAAGCTAAGCAAAAAAACATGCAATACAAGATAAAATACGTACACGTATTCCAAAATACGTAATACGAACCACAGGCATTACAGCGTTGGCCCGATCAGGCGGCGGGCGTAGGCTGGCGCGGTCGGGCGCGTCGGTCGGGCGTGGTCGGGCGCGGTCGGGCGCGGTAAGGAAGATGGCGGCTAGGGTTTTTCGGGAGGCTCTGATACCATGTAGGGAATAATAATCCTTGTTTTCATTAATGGGGGCTAGTTACAATATATATGGTGTCTACACTATTGGGCTTATGGGCCAGATTTATATTAGTTACAATATATAATCTAACTAATCCTTGGGATTACTTAGGGGTGCAACTTGGACGGACTAAACCCAAACCCGATCGGATAAACCCGTTAATGGGTTGGGTTAGGGTTGAAGATACTCGGGTTCGGACTTGGACTTGGACGGGCTA
Organism: Iris pallida; assembly: GCA_029216955.1. Taxonomy (NCBI): domain Eukaryota; kingdom Viridiplantae; phylum Streptophyta; class Magnoliopsida; order Asparagales; family Iridaceae; genus Iris; species Iris pallida. The sequence continues at coordinate 570,958 of JANAVB010020598.1, read as the reverse complement.
AACCCGAACCCGATCGGTTAAACCCGTTAATATATATATATATATATATATATATATATATATATATATATATATATATATATATATATATATATATATATATATAGTTTCATACTTCTTAAATAAAAAGTTTAAATTCTAAATTTTTCCACCCAAAAAGCGCTTCAAACTCCTTATCGTAAATCATATTTCAGTTTGTATTTTGTAATTATCAAAGCTTGATTGCTATTCGATTATAAATTCAATATTACTTTCGTTTAAAATTATTTTAGATATAATATTAGAGCTCGATAAACCCGATGGACTCGACCCAACCCGAGTCCAATCTGATCCCTGGACTTGGTCTTGGGCTTCATATGTAGAACCCGAGGTCAGGTCGGACTTAGACTTGGACTAGGCTTACGATTCATCAAGTTGGACTCGGGTGGATCTCAATCCCGACCCAACCCGCCCGAGCTGCACCCCTAGGATTATTAGATATGATCTAAATCCTAACATCTTCATCCTAACATTCAAGTCTATTTATGGTTACCGCCAAATGGTCTGCTCGCCAAATTGATGAATAAGCATTTACTATCTATGGTGAGGCAGGAACCCCCAATTCAAAGCATCTCTCAAGAACCCCCCAATTCAAAGTAGGGGTGAGCAACGGTTCAATTCGGTTCAAACTGAACCGTATATATGAAAATCGAATTAACCGTAAACTGTATTTCACAAAAGCGAAAATCGAACCATTTTTATAAAAATCGAACAAAATCGAATCGAATTAATTCGGTTCGATTTTCGGTCGGTTCGTTTTCATGGGCCACCCGCACTACAAGAAAATGCAAATTCTGCAACACAAGGAATATGTAGCCAAAAGCTAGATTTGTGTCGCCAAAGGGTTTCAGCGACACAACACGTTATGTCGCACATATGTCGCAATAGCCTTGTCTGGGAAAGTATATGGCGACATGAACACGCCATGTCGCGGAAAGTTACCTACTTTTGGCGACATCCCACACAATTTTTAAAAAAATTAGTTTCGACGACATGTGTGATTTATGTCGCAGAATGTTAGTATATTTGGCTACATAACACATGTCGGGAAAAATATTTTTTTGAATGTATAGGATATGACTTTCTGCTACACAATTTGTGTGATGTCGCAAAAGCTACTTTATACTGTTTATGTTTATTTATTGTAAGAAATAATATATATTTTTCTTTTTGCAGATATTTTTCAACATAGATATGCAAAAACCTTATTTCGAAATTAAATTATAAAACTAAAATTCATATTAAAAGAACTTAATAACAAAGAGCAACAAGTTGTACCCATAACATGATATCCAATATAATATCTTAAAACAGTTTTCCCATAAAATAATCCATTAATGCAAATATCTTAACAACTTCAAGTAATTCATTCAACAAGGCATGTAATGTATTCCACAAACGTATTGTATTCCAGCTTAGATAACTATAATGTAGACAAAAGTACATTAATTTACTGTCTTCCCAAAAAAATTTCCGAGTCTATTTCCAAAAAAATTGCCCGAGTCTCTTCCCAAAAAATCGACTTGTTGTCCATGTGATCCTGCAAACAAAAATTAAAGAAAACAAAATTGTAAGTAAAACAAAACAAAATATATAAAAGAATGAAATTTTATCTCTATAACTAATTACTATTAAAATATTTTTCTTGACTCTATATTATAATAACTGAAATAAAACACAAGAACACCAAGCTCTATCAAATTTTGATATTGCACAAAATAAAAGAATGTTTAGAGGAAAAGTCAAACTCTAATAATACAAATATGGGTAAAAAGTATAAGCAATTAGAAGGTCTCCGGAACATCAAGACAGAAAAATAATAATAATTTCAATTAATTTGAAGGTTGTCCTAAAAGAATCATCCTAATAAAAATGACACTTGCATGAACACATACACATGATAAAGTTACGAACATGAAACGGATACGAATACGAATACAAGATACATGAGACAAACATTTTAAAATATGGGTACCCAAGCATAAGAACAATCAAGATAGAGATATACCCAAAAGAAGTCGCTGCCTAGCATCCCTCAGGTGAATCCTCCCCACATTGATCCGACGAAAGTAACCCACATCTCATCAACACCGCTTGAAACTTTTCAAGTTTCTCGTTCTGTGCACTAATTTGTTGTTGTTGCGCCTCAAGTTGCTGTTGTTGAGTTTTATTGAGTTCCTTGAGTGATGTTAACTCCTCTCTTAGGATAATTGCTTCCTCACAATGGGGCTTACGGCCCACACCATATCCTCTCAAGTAACTCAATTTCTTCCCAAGCACTGCTACCGACATTTCTTCTTCTGACATTGGGACTGCATTTGGTTGAGAACACATAGTTTGCAAATTTTCAAGCTCACCCTAACATTTAAAAGGAACATAATTAGTTACATTACAAAGAAAATCTTAATTACTTACTAGTAACTTCTTTTTTAGTTTTAGGCAATAGTCAAACAACAAAATATATGATAGACTTACGTGTTTCTCCATACACTTAGGATCCAACCAGTCATCTTTCTTCTTACTCCAATGAGATTCCTTGAAAAAATCTACAAAGTGAGGCATCTCCACGTAATTTCATGGATATGGATAAGTAAATAAAATATATAATAAAAATTAATCTAGAAATTGTAAAAAAAAAGGTGTCAACCTTCGTGGACATTGTTGCTGCAAAGTGAGGCATCTCCACCTAATTTCATGGACATTGTAAAAAAAATTAATCTAGAACGTGCTACTACGTTTTGTTCTGATCGCTTCTACAACATGAAATCAAAACAAAGGGTGAAAAGATAACCAAGTGGTTTACTTATTAACAATCACAAAATAAAAAGAATTCTGCTAAACCCATTCCTAGAAGCAGGGTGAAAAGATAACCAACATGGAAAGTCTTTCAAATGTCTGAAAGCATTCTGTTTTTACCAATTCCTGTTATCAAGCTAAGAGAAACCCATTCATAATTATCAAGGTAAGCTAAACCCATTCCTGGAAGCATTCTGCTTTGATATACTCATCAAGTTATCAAGGCAAGCTAAACCCATTCCTGTTATCTGCTTTGATACACCCATTCCTGGAAGCATTCTGCATTCTGCATTCTGTCAAATGTCTGAAAGCATTCCTGGAAGCATTCTGCTTTGATACACTCATCAAGTTTTCACCCATTACTTGGCAATAATGGGACACCACAGCCATTGTTGGCAACAACACTTTAATCTATTCAACTCAACTGTAAGCCATTCCTTTCAAAACCACTAAGTAAATACATTAATCCTCTTTTGCTTTCTCACTCATCAAGTACTCAAAAATACACGGATTCTAAGGGTAGTTAAAACAAATTACCATGTAGAAATTGTAAATGTAGTAAGTTTTTTGCACGAACTACTAAAAATGGATAATAAAAAGCTCCATAAGAAATTCCTGTGCTACTAAACTACTAAAATGGTATGTAACTGTAGTTGGAAGACAATAATAGGAATAAAGTAATTGAGCAGCATATACCTTAAAATTTTCATTTGTTGTCCAAACCCGATCAATCATATACTCCCAATCCTCTTGTGAAACGCCTTTATACGGTTTGCTTCTCGGTATCTGGATTTATGTAATTCTTAAAATTTCCTCTTTTACTCTGATTTCTTTATCTGGATTTATGTAATCAAGAAGATCTAAAACACTGAAAAAAATAGTTCTTTCTCTCAAGATATATACGTTTATAGCAGCTTTAAGCAAAGAATTTTTCCTTTACTTTCCAAATGACAAACTAGCCAGTAGTAACATTTTGCAATTTTATATCAAGTTATCATAATTATAAACGCTAAATAGCGTTTGTTTTAGTATAGAAACAAAAAAATAGAGATCTTTTGTAACTTGCAACAATTGTGCTAAACTAGCTGTCCCTATTCTATAAGCACCTTGGGATTCCGAGCGGCCGGGCCACACAAGTTTGTTTGTTTTGGCCATTTGACAATGAAACAGGAGAAAGGGTAAGGAGATTAAAAAGTATCCCATGGTAAGATCTTAAGACTTGTGTTTTTTTTCCTTCACATTTTGTATCTGCTAACCTAGGGTTTAATTACCTTCTCTTCACCAAAGAAAAATGAAGAAGACGTTTCAAATGTGCAATCTAGATTCAAGTTAATGGATCATAGAATGCTGGCCTAAGTAAATTCTCCAGGAAAAACAGACATTTAATCGACAATGCTACGTGAAACTATAGATAAAATGCTGAGATTATAGAATGACATGTAATTACTGGTTACGAAGACGTTGGTACACTGAGATGGATGTATCGTCCAGGCCACTTGCTGGCCTAAGGTCCCTGAGAAATTGATCGCAGATTCAAAATTCTCTCTGCTAGTCGAATGGCCTCCTCTGCAATCTGGCTTTCGTATCGTCCACCGCTGTTAAAAGGAAATACATGACATGTAAGAATCAGTGATATACTTGACTTCTCCCAATAGGATTGTAAGAATTCACCAAATTCTTGGTGTAACTCGATTTTTAGTCTGCAATCTTAAATCTTGAACTTGATTTACAAACAATTGAACAACTCTGGATGAAGAATGAAGAAACAATTTGGACAGGGAAACTAATTATTATTATTGACGATTCTCATCATTTTTATTGCTATGCTTATTAATATCCAAACTGGTGTTTATCAAATGCTGCATATACTCACTCTTGTTTGTAAATATTGTTCGTCAACACTCGTCAATGTCGTAGAGATGCATTAAAAAAGGTACAATATATCCAAATTTTTGTACATAAGCTGCTATAAAAGAAATAGAGGGAATGGTTGAGAGACCTGATTGAGCAAAATAGAAGAAACGATTCATGTAGCAGAACCCAAAATTTTTGGATAGTCTTTTAGAATATACAAATAATAAACCAAAAGTGAAAGTTAGAGTACTAAAGAACAACACTTTTCCTTTATGGAAAGAAAAGAAGGTGAAATACACCCAGTCAAAAATAAAACTTTAAAAAATAGTCATAATGCATTAAAGATATTAAAAGAAAGGTGAAACTCAGGACTACAAGTCACAATGAAAAAAACTGAATACAATTAGAACCTTATACAAGTTTTGCAACTATTCAACATGAGTCAGTTTTGAAACTATTCAGAAAATTTTGTTAGAAGTAAAATGTACGAATAAAATATTGAAGACAAAATATAAAGAAAATAGACATATAAATAGGTGAGCTTTTCTTTAGTTGTTTAAGCTTTTCTTCAGTTGTATCAAAGGCAACAAATCAAAACCCCATACTTTTTATAATACCCACAACCATAAACCAGTGTTCATAAGAGGCAGTGTTCAACAGAGGCAATCTATAACTTCATAAGAGACAACGCTCATGAAAGGAAATTTGTAGAACTTAATTTCAATTTGTAGAATCAAAAATAAGAATCCGTACCTTCGAATTAGTTCAATAGTGAGAAATTCTGTCAACATGCACTTCATTATCTAAAAGCAATATTCCTTACTCTACATACGTTTTTTATCTAAGAGCAACCACATACATGCGTGGGTAGGGAGTGAGTGTTCAGTGTTGTCTGTAGGGTACTGCATTAGGCTTAGGCAGTTTGCAGACTGCAGGAAACTTGAATGCAGGTGTCCTAGAATTAAGAGAATATCAGAGGAGTTATAAGAAGTGGTTTACCTGTGCAGTCAATGAGTGATATGCAATTCAGTTGCAACTGCAAGTATCTACAGAATTGAGGTTGGGTAGGCTGCAGGCAATGCTCATTAGATGTATACCTGCAGCTGGAACCCTGTGAGTATGCAGCTGCTGTAGTGCAGATTTGCAGACCAGATGGCAGTGCAAGATGCAACTGCAGTCTGGAACCCTGTGAGCAGAAGAGGAAACCTGTAGGTGGAACACGATGGCAGTTCAAGAGTGTGTAGCTATATCCTCATTCATAATATGTTAATATAGATCATATGAACAAATTAAAAAAATAATGAGAATTGAATGAGAGTCAATCGTGTATTTTCAGAACAATATTGGTTGCACTATTGCAGTTGTATATTAGTGAAAATATCATTTAAATATTGGTCGCACAATTACAGAATCTTGGTTGCACTATTGCAGTTGTATATATTTAAATATCATTTAAATGGAAGACAATCTCAGACTTGAGTCTAACGTGTATTTTCTAATGTAGACCCATGTATACAAAGTGAAATTGGAACTTGGTGGATTGACCCGTTATGGTTTGAACAGAAACACAGATTTGAAACTTGGTTTTCCTGCAAAATTTTCGTGTAAACAGAAAAACACAAAGTTTTGGGGTTCTCTAAGAGTTTGCATAAACACATGTACCTCCATTGGGAATTTGGATCATCTCCTCTACGGAATTCATAGAGAGAACACTGCAGCAATGTCAACCGTTGAGATTGCCATGTACAAGAAAGAACTGTCCTGGAAAACCCTTAAAATATGGTCAAATCCACACCTAAAAGAAATGGTAAATTTATAACCAGGAAGACCTTGGGTGGCAAGGAGTAAAAATTTTGTTAATGTATAAATTACTTTATCATCCATTTCAAAAATGGTTTTCTTGAGATTGTGCTTTTGTGGTTGTACAATTTGGATTAGGAAGTGCATCAATAGTTCTATAATTAGTAATCATGCAGTTTCTACAAAATTGTTTGACATGTTATCAAACAAGCCCATTTCATTTTATTACCATGCATACATTAATGTTATTGCAACTAATGTGAATGCTTACTCATTTCACTGCCTCAGTTTTTCATGTAAGGTTTGCAAATTCTTTTGTCCTTAAATATAATTGAAAATATTTCCCTATTCTCTCTTAATGATGCATCTGCATCCTTTCTAGGCTTCATACATACCCATGCCTGATAATTGTCAAAACATCTAACATAGAAACATGAATAGTAATTATAAAAAAGACAGGCGAAACAGACAAATATAAAGAACACACGGTCATCTTCAGCTTATACTTCAATCAAATGTAGTAGATGTTACTTTCTTCTCTGTTTATTTGCTTCACATGAAATCTTAATTCTCACTTGCTCTTGTCTCATGAAGTGGATCAAGAAATGTTTGATAACTTAAGTTATATGCCTAGTTCATAAGAGAGGAACATGAAATGGGAGGTAGGCAAGAAAAAGAATGAAGGTTCGAATTTTATAAGATGCATTCTCTTTACCATAAAATAAACATCTCATCTATCCAGATAGATATAGGTTGATTTGGCAGAACTCGACGGTTCCTAGTGTTCTCTTTTCTACTCAACATTGTGGATGCTACTTCCACATACAAAAAAATGTTTCTATCAAGCATGGCTGGACTAATTTGTATAGCTCATAAAACCTCAACATACCATCCACTTACTAAAACAGAGAAAAATATTTTAGAAATTCACAGCAGAGTATATCTAATATAGGTTCCAAAATTACTAAGCTTAAGAGAAGAAAGGAAACAGGTTATAAAAATCTTATTGCTGATGACCTCAGTGCCACATACCTCAGACCAGCATATAAATATAACTATGATATTCCTGACTTCTTATTCTTGTTTAGATACTGCAATATCTACAAATAAAAATGCCAGAATTCATTATGTAGGATTCAGTTCTCCCTGTCCATGACTTAAAGGTTTCTGGTAATAAGCACACGATGCCAGATATCACCAGATTTTGCTCTGGCCTTTCAGGGCAAACTAGGAGAAACTGGGTTAGAAACGAACTTACATGACAACAAGACCGAAACAGTTGGTTAGTGACAACAAGTCCCCAGAGAAGTTGTTGTTTTGCATTTTCCTACAAGAGTTTTCACAAATCCATTTAAAGGAACATGAGTAAGAGACTCACAATGTAATCAGATTTTGGATTAGCCCTTGTTCCCGAGGAATCATGCTTGAGAGTTTATTACTGGACAAATCAATACAATGAACAATTTGTCAAGAAAAGAAGTTAGTCAGTAAAGTTCTAAAATTCAAGCAGAAAAATAAAGTCCTGATCTTCAAAAATATGAAAATTGCATCTCCACAACACTTCTTAAATTTCCAAACTCGGCTGCAATGTATCCAAAGATGCAATTTTTGCTCATGTTTCCACAACAACAACAAAGAAGAATATCTAAAGTAATATAAAAGAGAAAAATATTCACAATCAAATTATATATTACAAAAAGACAGATACAAGAGATGTTCTAAATCGCCAGGTGAGGAAGGTATTAGCCTACTGATATTGTTGGATGATACATCACCGCAAAACCAATGTTTGTTTAAATTTGATATGAACACATCTTATTTCACAAACTTATGAAGTAAAACCTAGGTGCTTACTACTTCGATTGTTCAATCAGTATGGGTCCCATACCAGTGTATAAAGACATGCCTAGAACTTAGAAATACATAGATTTTCACTTCATCTATTATATCATAACGAAATGGAATAAAAAAATAGAAGTGCAGATAGATATACAAACTCATCACATGCAAGCAACTGTTGAATTAATAAGGCTTACAACACCACTATCTGAATGCTTCTCCATGGAGAAATTTTTATAATTTATAAAAATTGAGGCAGATCTTAAAGAAAGTTGATTCCATGAATGTTATCCATAAAAAAATTACATAAGAGTAAACATAAAGAAATACTCTATAAAGAAGGCATGTAAAAAAGAAGCATGTTAAGGAGTATATCTTATATTCGTCATTTTTAGAGTTTTATATGTGAAGAAGCAAGGATATGAGTTCCCTAGATAGTCACAGTAAAAATAAAACAAATATAAAGTAGGTCAATTACCTTGATTATTAGAAAAGGAACTAATGCATAATATTTGGTATTTCACAGAGGAATCTTTAAATTGAACGGGTCCTTTTTCAGTTGCATAAGTCATAGATATATACTTTTTTCCAATAGCTAAAAATAAATGACGCCCAGATAATGAGAGAGACCAAACCTCTGAATCTACAGTTTGTGTATCCAACATTTCCACTCTCCATATCCCAAAACATCAACTTTTGTCCATAGTTCCAGTAATTACTTTCCCTGCAATACCAAATAGTTTACTTGCATATGACATTATTGATAACGGGCATAATTAGTTCCATTAGACGGTACAAAGTTTGAGACATAGATAACGTAGCTAAAAATGACTCCGAGGAAGCATGGAGGGCCTAAAGTCCACGATTACCTAGCAGTAATCAAAATTAATACAAAAGTAAACACATTCGCATAACCAACCTTAAACTAAAGTCCTAATCTTGAGGAATCTAGATTAGAAGTTTATAACAAAAAATTGCATGTGCACATCAGCTACAACACTATCATTGTCTCGGAGAGCTGTTAAGTGTTCCATAGCATATGTATATAGGTTCTAAGTAAGTTCATAGTTCAATTAATCAAGATAGTTTAGTCAAATGGACATAACAAATAATAAAAATGGTCCAATCTGAACACTCCATGATTCATAGACATTAACACAGCTATAATAGTCCAAGCTGAATATGTTTGGCACAACAAAATGCATAGTTTGGGGGTGATCCATTCCCCTCCCCTACCATTTGTAAAAGCTCAAATCATTATTCATTTTTGAAATGAACAAACATTAGTGAGGGATTACATGACCAAAAATCGACCTCTCTCCGGCCCTGATGCACGCTCCACCCTTTGCATCGCTTACCAGCCTCCGCGTAGCTTACCTGGGTGTCCCCTACATATACCATATAATAAAACCCAATAATATTCTCAACCCTCACAAAATTAAGCTACTAAAAAATATTAGGGCAAGAAACTCACGGTTAATGGAGGAGGGAACCTCTCGTTCGAACTTTACGACAGAGATGGGGAAGGGATTGACGGCGCACGCAAGAGAGATCGCTGGGAGAGAGAGAGATTGATGGTGCACGCAAGAGAGATCGACGGGAGAGAGAAAGCGCACGAGCGACGTCTGCGACCGAGAGCGGGAGAGAGAGAGAAAGGGGCTGGGGGTTCTTAGGTTTTTTAATTTGAGGGAATATTTAGTTTTGGTTTCTTATTAGATGTGTTTTTCTAATTTTATTTATTAAAAAATATATAAATGCTTTCCCGACATATGTACATGTCGCCAAAGATGCAGTGCCTTTTCTGCGACATGTGCATGTCGCCATATCTAGTGGATTTTTGGCGGCTCCAAAAATTGGCTTCCCTCCATAAAAATTTGTGAATATTCCGCGACATGCTAAAATTGATGTCGCCAATACATATAAAAATTAGCTTTTGGGGACATAAAAGACTATATGTCGCTAAAGTGTGTTGCTAAAACTGTCATTTCTTGTAGTGCCGCTTTTCGGATACGAGTCAGTGCGCAAGCCAGCCTACGCCGCAGTGTCGACGGTAGAACGCTGTCTAGTATACACAAGTCACAGAAATCTAGAATTACATGACAATCTATATCTCATCCACAGAATAATAAAAGATACAACTAAGATCAATGAATGTTAATGAAACCGGATAATAGAGATTAATATAAAATGAATGTTTACAAGTTATCAAGAATCCAAGTCACGTCCGGTGGATACAAATCTACTACCAGTAGACGAAAATAAAATAAAGACATGAAATAAAATAACTGAGTCCAAACTACTAATCATCAATGACACCCTTAGTTGCAGTGGTACCGTGGTCTGATGCTGGCTCAAACCTCCTCGTCTGCACATGGATCAAACTCGACTAAACCCGGAGAGATCATCAGGTCCTCAGGGGACTAGCAAGATACATAAAACATGCCTATCTGACAGTTTATCATGCATGAAAAAAATTCAAGATATAAACTGAAAAGACTAAGTAATAACGATACACGGATATGTGAATATCTATGCATAAATGAATTGTTGGAAGAAAACTGGTGGACAAGAGATCAACAGATACCAAACCCTCGCCCCGAGTGTGGACTCGCAGGTTAGTTCAAGACAATCACCTTCGCCCCTAGTATGGATTCGCAGGGGCAAACAGTCAACCCTCACCCGGAGTGTGGACTCGCAGGTTGAGAAAAATGAAACAAGATATAGTAGTTCAGTTACAACGCACTCATTCTATGATACGACTCAATCAAGTACATGTGAGACAGATTCAATATGAGCTACAAGGCCAACTATGACTAGTGACTATATACCAACGAAGCAACTAAACTAGCATATGTAATATGAAAGGCACATGTCAGCAATCAAACATAAGAAACTGGATAATGAAAGGAATAAACATTTAAGTAAAACTGTAAAAAAAAAGGCAAGGTATACTTGCCTGTGATCCTGAGCTGCAAATACGGGTCGAGAATCCGTATCAAGGTCCAAGTAACATGTTTTTAGAGTTTACAGTGTCAATAAGTGAAATACATCAAACTGCACTATTTGCGTATTATGTTTCTAGGGTAACTCTAAGTCGTCTTGGTTTCCTTAGCTCTATAGACATCCTATCTAGACTACCTATGGTCCCTCTTCAATGTGTACTCATCTTCTTTTCTGTTTTTGTCTCTGTGTTTCTCATTCATTTATTCATTTTAGGTATATAGGACCTTTGTTTAAACCCATTTTACTGTTAGCTCCTTTATTACCCAACCCAAGTGGCATTACCCATATTTAAGTGTATCTGCTACCAACTCATGTTCTAGGGTATAACTGGTACATCTTGATGGCTGAATACACTAGTACACCTACTAGTACTATAGCTATTTCTTGTCCCATAGCATTTAGGTAATCTGTTGTTCAGTACCACTTTAGTGGACAGTTGTACTTATTGCCATATGTATGGATATAGCATTTGGTGTTGTATGCATCTTCCTACTTCAAACTACCCTCTAGAACAGGTATTACTTGCTTCCTTAGTCTATAGTGCCAGAGGTCATACTCTATTTTCCATGAGTCATAAGGTGGTACAGTGAAGCTATAGATTACCTTTGTTCAGTCGGGTATGGAGGTGCCTACCCTTAATCTGGGTACATGGCCTGCCTGCACATGTATCCACTACAGGTCTGGTATAGGATCTACCCTTAATGTTTTCTTGTGCCCAACTTGGGTTTAGTTTTGCTCTCGATCTCCCTCGTCAAGTCGATGGATGCAACTGTGCCCTCCGAGTTCCACTCGCCTACTACAATACTCCAGCAGCAAACGGACGGCAATGTTCGTAGTGGAGTTAGGAGTTTGCAGGTCAGCCCGTCCGTCACGTTTCGCCGTTCCATTGGCAGGTCAACGGGCATGAATCCCGTGAATACAGGGAAGGCCAATAGGGTGCGGCCATGCGGCGGATGGGCCAGCCCGCCGGCGAGCAACTTAGCTTTTCCATAAAATTCTACATTTAAACTTTCATTCCCCTGTTTGTATTAGCAGAAGGCTTTCACGTCTGAAGACAACAATCACTCCTTCGCCATTTGCTGATGGCTACCAGCGGAGAAACTATGGGCAGAAAGCAATCTGAAATGTCAAGTACCCAAGGTTAGCTCACTCATGCGTTGTATAAACTTATAGAAGTACTCATCATTTGGCTTGTTCACCTACATCTACGTTTGATGATCAATTACTTGGTAGTCATTTTATTTAGTTTTGGTAACTCATTACATAAAACATCTTCGATGAAAACTTTACTGTGTTCCATACACGAAGCATCTTGATTGCCGGTAATCTCAGTTTCAATACTCCATTGATTGACCGTCTCCGAGAAAGGAGACTAGCTAGTGAATCTATGGTTTATGAAAACATAGGATTATTTTGTATAAGGGTAGCAGGTTTAGAATCTAATTAGACTTTGGATACTGGATTTGTCCGTTTTGGACTAGAATTATTTTGTCACTGAAACTCTAATTTTGTCACTAAAAAAAATTAAAGTATCCAAAGTCTAATTAGTCCCTAAACTTGTCACCTTATAAAAAATAATCTGGAAATATATTGTAGCTAACATCAAAGATAAATGATGATGGATGGTTGATTAATGAATACAAACAACTATGATAATGTTGGTCCTCTGGAATGATCATAAAATGTTGATGCTTTCTGCACTTCGAACAAGCTGGTTATCAAAAACCCTTCTCTACAAGTTAGGAAAAACACGGGATCTAGCTCTTCCTTGTGATCAAGGAAGCTTTAGAGCTACCTAAAGTCCTCAGTCCTGCTTTGTGGGGGTGATCTTTAAACTCGCACCGAAAACATTGTTGGTGTTTTCTACTTTTCTTTCAAAACTTTTAGTCCCACATTTGAAAAATCACCAAAGTATATCTCAATATATAGCTATGTTTATGTTGGGGTATGCACATGGGATGTGGCCATATGAGTTGATTTTTCTAGAGGGTTAAGAATAAATCATAAAGAACAAACATTTATTTTGTCACCACCTTTGGGTTCTATAGAAGCTAAGTCCCGTAGGGACTTACGGACTCGGACGAAGGCCGCAAAGTGATAATTTGATGACGCACTTTGCACTTAGTACGTCAGCATCGTCGCATGGCGTTCGTGCGCTCCTTTTATGCGTGAGTTGCTTGCTAAGGCGCATGCGTTAGGCGCTATGCGGCTACGTGCCTATGCGTCTAAATGCTAGACGCATAAGCGCGGTTGCTTTCGACGCTGTCGACGTGAGGTGTAGGCGGCGCACGTGGCTCTGTCAGCTGGTGGCATGGACGGCGCTGTCGGTGTGAGACATGTTGCTGTGTTGGCGGCTTAGATCGGAATTTGGTAGAATTTGGTTGGCCGGTGCATATGTACGCATAAGCATTATTATGCGCACATAGTGCAAGTCTGCTCTATATTATGAGCATCACTCCAAAGTTGGACAAATAAAAAAAAATTTGAACGGAAATTAAAAAATAAAATTTGTTACAATTTGCACATCATATTTTTCTTTGCTAATTAGGATGGTACTTACGATTTGTAGGAGCTACTACAAATGCGCTCATACCGGATGCGTAGCTAAGCTACTGATCCAACAAATTGTGGACTCTGGTAGTCTTGTTGGAATTGTGGTGGACCAACTAGCTAGGATGGTACTTACGATTTGTAGGAGCTACTTAGGATGGTACTTCATCATATTTTTCTTTGCTAATTAGGATGGTACTTACGATTTGTAGGAGCTACTACAAATGCCCTCATACCGGATGATTAGCTAAGCTACTGATCCAACAAATTGTGGACTCTGGTAGTCTTGTTGGAATTGTGGTGGACCAACTAGCTAGGAGGAGCAAATTTGGAGTGGAAGAAAATTATAGAGATAAGATTTGGTGGAAGAGAAGAATGGAAGAGAAGAAATTTTATAATAGCACTAAGCTTCTTAATTTTTGTTGTGTACAAAATGAAAGGAGAGCACCCCTTTTTATAGGGCTCTTGGAAGAGTCTACACACTTATTAAATATATAATGGAATCATTCTAGACTCTTTTACAATTAATATTTTGATCTCTCTAGAACATAGATATTTTAACATGAACATTCTAGGTATGGAACATCCTAGAATATGGACTATACTCAAAACTAAAAAGGCCTAATGAAAAGCCCAATGGTAGTGGATTAATTTGTTGGGCTCAAAATATTATCGCAAAATCAAGTTTATTTCCAACACTCCCCCTTAAAATTGACTTTGCAATTCCAAGTAAACTTCTTGCCTTGAATAGTGTTTCTTTCTCGATTTGCTTGGTGAAGATCTCGGTAGCTTACTTTTGCATTTTGACGCACTTGCTTTCTTATGATACATATCTTTGGGTGGATGAACTTGCTTTTCATCACAGCCGTAGCCTTTTGTAAGTAGTCTATGCTTGTACATCTTGACTTCATCTTGAGCATTGTTCACTGGCTTGTTGATACTTTTTAATCCAATTTTATTTTGCCACTTTGAAAGTGTCTTTAGCTCCCAAGTGTCATCCTTCATGATATTCTTGATTTCTTCATCCATGACATCTCTCCATTTCTTGTTTTGTGTCACTGCTTCGAAACCTATTGGTTCACAATCGACAAAATGGCAAAAAAATGTTAGATTATTTTGATTATTGGTTACCTCAATCTCCTCTTGCAAGCTTTTCAAGTTTGGAGCACTTCTTTCATCCAAGGATGAAGGTGGAGAATCTTCTTGAGATAGTATTGATGTCACGAGCGGAGTAACAGACTCTTCTACTTCTTCACGTATTTGAACTTTATCTTCTTCTTCCATATAGAAACCGAGTCATAACTTGATTCTTGGACATCCGGTTGTGGCGAGCTTTCTTCATTGGACACAATGTCTCCACTAGTATCAATTTCTTGTATGATTTGTTCTTCACTCTTTTTTCCTTTCACCGGTGTTTTTAGATCATCTTCAAAAGTGATATAATTATCAAGGAACTCAACAAGATCCATAAAGATGTTTATGCTTCCACACATATCGTTGTTTTCCTTCATGTGAAGATACCAAGTGTTTATATCTTCTTCTTCTTCTTTGTGTGCAAACAATAGAGTTGAGTTCTCTTGCATTTTTTCTTCAACATATTGAGCTTTCTCGTCAACATGTCTAATTGTATTTTTGCATTCTGATGCATAATGTCCAAGTTTATGACAATTATAGCATTCAACTTGAGATTTATCATACCTTTGGCTTGCATCTTTTCTTGTGAAGCTTCCTCTTCCACGTCCTCTTGTGGGATAAGTTTTGCCTCTTTCTCCATTGATGAATGTCTTGTAATGAGTTATTTCCTCTCTTCCATGACCAAGACCTCGACCGCAACCTCTTTGACTTCTTTGATTAGTGAAGCTTTCTTCTTTCTCCTTGAAAGTGAGCTTTGTTTGAAGGACTTGCTCCAATGTCTCTTACTTTTTCTTTTTCTTTTCTTCATAGGTTTGTAGTGAGCCCTTAAGTTGCTCAATAGTCATGGTCTCCAAATCTTTAGTTTCTTCAATAGTTATTACGATATGCTCAAATTGTGTAAGCAAAGAGCGAAGAATTTTCTCCATCACTCGAGTGTTGGTCATGCTTTCACCATTTCTTTTCATTTGATTAACAATGTCTAAAACTCTAGCAAAGTAGTTCGGAATAGTTTCGGACTCTTTCATATGTAAAGCTTCAAATTCACCTCTTAAAATTTGGAGGCATACCTTCATCACTTTCTCCTCTCCTTTGCAAGAAATTTGAAGTTTCTCCCATGCTTCTTTGGAGGTTGTTGCACTTGAAATCAACTCGAATGCATCATCATCCACGGCTTGGTAGATGAGAAAGAGAGCTTTCTTGTCCCTCTTTCTTGAAGATTTCAACAACTCCTTTTGAGATTGCGATAATGAAGCCTCATCTTGTGGCTCATTATATCCTTTTTTGACGACCTCCCATGCATCTTGTGCTCCTAGCAAAGCCTTCATCTTGATGCTCCAAGTGGCATAGTTGCTCTTGTTGAGGACAAGAACTTGGAAGGAAGTCATCTCGCTTGCCATCTTCGACCTTGAACCGCCTCGCTCTGACCACTTTGTTGGAATTGTGGTGGACCAACTAGCTAGGAGGAGCAAATTTGGAGTGGAAGAAAATTATAGAGAGAAAATTTTGTGGAAGGGAAGAATGGAAGAGAATAAATTTTATAATAACACTAAGCTTCTTAATTTTTGTTGTGTACAAAATGAGAGGAGACCACATCTTTTTATAGGGCTCTTGGAAGACTCTACACACTTATTAAATATAGTATGAAATTATTCCAGACTCTTTTACAATTAATATTTTGATCTCTCCAGAATATAGATATTTTACCATGAACATTCTAGATATGGAACATCCTAGAACATGGAATGTCCTCAAAACTAAAAAGGCCTAATGAAAAGTCCAATGGTAGTGGATTAATTTGTTGGGCTCAAAATATTATCTCAAAATCAAGTTTATTTCCAACAGCCTGCCCATGTACGAGGTCACCCGCAGTAGCGAACACACATGCAGCACCGTCAATCCTCTCCCTCTTCTCCAGCACAACTGGAGGCCCGCCACTCCGAGGGGTTCAAATATTACCACCTTCGAGTCGGATCAATCGACTCCCACCATGGCCAGAGGAATGAATGAACGAGGTCACCATCTCTTCTCCTCTTCGATGCTGGCACAGTTTCAGCCATTCTTGGCAACCGAGCTTGACGACGTCAGGAAAAATTTCGACAGCTTCTCCCCGCCACTGTCTCCGGTGGGGCAATTTTACGGGCCGGATGCAAATGGGGGGTGGGGTGGGAACTGTGACCGCAGGTCACATGTTACCGTCCCATTGATAGAAATTCTAGTGACGAACCCGGGCAAATAGAGGTGGGCCAATGGAATTTGGCCAAGTGGCTTGCCGTGACAGCCCGCACCGTGGGTAAATTATTGTTCTCCTTTGCCAAAATATTGGAAATCTTGACCAATATTGGTGATCGAGTAGTAGGCAACCACAATTGTTCAGCATTTGAAGTGTTCGTATATCTTTGACAGTAGCTACATAATATTTATACAACATTTGATATAGCGGCTGAATAAAAGAAGGCCAATTTTGGGTAATATCTTTAATATATGTTGTGTATAAAACTTAGTATGTTAATTTTTGAATTGCAGGATGATGTTGTTGCAGTGTGGTTGATCGAATAAAGACTTCGTTTGGTTCACTGTAATGTAATCGTAATCGCATTGTAATCAAATAATTTTTTTTATTTGATTATATTGACTTTTAAATTTGATTATATTACGATTATGATTACATTACAGTATACCTATAATCAATTTATTGGGAATGAAGCGTAAAAATCGTTCCCCCAAACCAGAAAGTCCTACGCGAGAACCGAGCAAAAGCACACAAACAAAAAATGCCAAACGCAATCGCAGACACAATTTTTTGATGTGGAAAATCCTTGCGGAAAAAAGCACAGGACGATCAGAGTCCAACTTTGATGAACCTCTACTAATGGAATAAAGAGAATACACCCTCTACAAGTTCGTCCCGATCCAACACAGATTACCACAACTCACTTGAAAGAAAAAAAATTGATTGTAGACTCCGAAGAACAAGAGACGTCAAAAAATTATTCGAAACTCTCTCTCCTTCACAATAGTCTTCAATCCTCTCAAAAGTTGTAAAGCACTATTGCTCCTCTTTTTGAGATATATTTTATGGTGATGAAAGATCTAGATATATAGCCTCAAACCCATAACTAATTGAGGTATTCTACTATAAGTAGGAATACTCAATATAAACCAATGATGTATTCCTACTATATATAGGAATATCAAATCCAACTCCATTGGAATATTCCTACTATATATAGAAATATCCAATCCAAATATATTGCAATATTTCTATTATATAGGAATACCAAATCCGACTTCGGGATATTTTTCACATAGGTTGGGAACTCCACCCACTCCAACAAATCTTCCCTTCACAACTATGTGGAGGGGGTCGTCATCCCGACGATCCTCCTACAGTACTCAAACTTTCTACTTGGAAGAACCTTCGTGAGCATGTCACTACAAAAATTCATCGATTTAGCGACGGTTATATCCGTCGAAAATCCGTCGGTAAATGTAATTCACTACAAAAATTTGTCAGATTAGCGACGTTCCAAAACGTCGCTGAACTAGGCCAAAACGTCGCTAAACTAAATTAGCGACGTTTTCAACGACGTTCAATAAACGACAGAAAAAAGCGTGTCGCTAATCGAGAAAACGTCGCAAAACGTCGCTAGGGCGACGTTAGTTAGCGACGTTTATAACGTCGCTAATTTGCGACGTTTTCAAGTGGTCGCCGATTAGCGACACATTAGCGACATTCTTGCGACGATGTGGTGGCATCAGATTACTTGCCACGTTAACACTTTAGCGACGTTTTTAGCGACCTTTATATTCGTCGCTAAAGTTTAGCGACTAATATAAACGTCGCTAAATTGAAAAAAAAATTAAAAAAAAGAATCCAGAATGCAAATGTACAATCCAAAATACAGAATCTAATCCCTGGGTTCGCCGACACCTTCGGTGGAACACTCAACACCGGCCCGCACAATACAATCCAGAATAGACCAAAAATAATTGGTCGTCTCCTCAAGCCTCTCGGAACATCACAATATGCATCACAGATCGTACAAACAAATATACATCACAATATGCATCACACAGCAAGCTAGACCAATATACTTCACACACAAGAAAACAAATATCCATCACAATATCCAAAAGGAGATATATCCATCAAAACAAATATCCATCACAATATCCAAATGAGATATATCCATCAAAACAAATCCAATCAATATATGTATCTACTGTCGTCTATGCTGGGGCAGATAGAACTCCCTCAGCCAGCGCGCATAAGTAGGATCCACGGCAGCCAGATCAATATCCAGAGGAGATGGATGACTGGAACTCCCAGTGGAACTGCCCTGTGGTGCCACCTCCTCCTTCACAGCTCCGTCGGCTTTAGGAATTACTTCTGGAGCAGCTCTCTCGGTGGAACTGCCCTCTGGAACTGGAGCCACCTCCTCTTTCATAGCCATCTGTTCCTCCCTCAAGCGAGATCCTCGGGTCTTAGGTGCCATCTGTGAGAACGGGTGCCATCTCGTTTGAGTACATTTTCGAAAGCAGATAAAATATAGAAAATTTGATTTTTTGCCAAGTGTGAGAACAGAAGGCACAGAATACAACCCAAAATTCATTCTAGCATATATTAGTGTGAATCATCTATGTTTTGTACATATGGTGTAGTATATGTTCTTATCGTATCTAGTATATGAATAATGTAACAGAATCAAGATGAACTCACATAATGTAATACTAAGACATCATCTACTACTATATAAAATATAGTGATAGGTTGTCATATCATCATTGCCGAGGGATGAGGGTCGAAGGACAGTCAACTTTATCTATGGCTACATAGTTTCTGCTTCGCCAGTCGAATGGCTGCAGGGACTATGTCCTGATCACCATGTCGTACCGTAGATTAATGCAATTAGAGCTGGAGCCAAAATACATAATCCAAAATACAAAATACAGAATCCAATCCCTGGGTTCGCCGAAAATACAAAAACAAAGATTGACACACAATACCAATTCATGTGTTTTAAGTGTGAGAACGGATGGCTCAGAACACAACCCAAAATTCATTCTAGCATACATTAGTGTGAATCATCTATGTTCTGTACATATGGTGTAGTATATGTTCTTATTGAATCTAGTATCTAGTATCTGAAGAATGTAACAGAATCAAGATGAACTCACAAAATGTAATACTAAAACATCATCTACTACTATATAAGATATAGTGATAGGTTGTCGTATCATCATTGCCGAGGGATGAGGGTCGGAGGGCAGTCAACTTCATCTACGGCTACATAGTTACATGAGCTAGTCATCGTGAAACGTCGCTATGACGTCGCTAATAGCGACTAATTTAGCGACGTTAGTATGAACGTCGCTAAATTCTAATTATATTCCCTCCACCAATTCATTTCCCCCCATTTTACTCTCTCACTCTATATCCTCCCTCCCTCCGGCGCTCTCACTCTCTCTGGCGCACTCACAGTACAAATTCATACTGTTTTAAGTGTGAGAACGGATGGTGTAAGCCCCTATTTTTTCAATTTTAGTTTTATTAGTGCTAATTAATTTTTAATGTTAATTTTTAGCCTTAAAATAATTATTAGGATTTTTAGGAATTTTTCTATATTTTTAAATAAGTTTTAAATATAAAAATATCACTTTGCAAATTATTTGGAATTAATTAAATAGGTTCTGCAATTTTTAGATTTGTTTTTATATCAGTTTGTAATTAAGGAAATGTTTTTAATTTAGAATTGCAATTTCTATTTTGTAATTTCTTACTGATAATTCGATTGTGTAATTTCCTAATTCCTAAGGGCCCTATTGCAAACTACCAAACCCCCCCTCTCTCACACGACAACTCTCTCTCTCTCCTCTGACTCTCACCCACCCCCGACGACTGCCCCGACCGCCACGACCGGCTGCCCCCGCCAAACCCGGCTGCCCCCACCGCCTTAACTTCCCCTATTTAAACCCCCACTCTCCCCTGACCTAAACCCTAACCCTAAATTCTCCCTACAGCCCGACGACCCCCCCTTCTTCCCCAAAATACTTCGCCGGAACCCTAACCCCGACGAAGTCTCGATCTCACAATCCCGACACCCTCATCGACCACCACCACCACCCGCAGCTTCGCCCCGACGAGACGAATCGATCGCCACCGGAGCGCCGCCGTCCCGACCACTCCTCCGTCGTCCAGAGCTCTCGAAAATACCCCCAAGCACCGGACACGTGAGTAGCGGGATCAGAGTCGTGTCGTGCGTGTCTCGTCTTCACGCACGAGACTCGCCAGGACACGACGTGCTCAGTGCTGTGCTCGGACACACGAGACTGTGCTCGTACGTGTCGTGCTAAGCGAGGACACGAGAAATTCTGTGTCCTTAACTGTCAGGACACATGACAGTTTTTATTTTTTTTATATAAATGTTAATCTAAACTTAATAAAAGAAACAAAATCCTAACCCTTAACAAAGCCAACGGGCTGACCCCCTGGCCAGCCCGACTCGACCTAAACCCCCCCCCCCCCCCCCCCCCCCCGCGCGCTGAGTTGGCTCGGGTTCGAGCCCTGCCACTGCTGTTTTCTTTTTCCTTTTCTTTTTCTTTTCCTTTTTCCTTTTTCTTTTTTCTATTATATATATATATCTATTTATATATATATGTATATACATATATTTGTATATATATATGTATTAATATATATACTATCTTTATGTATATATATTTGCTGTTTTTTTTTATATATATTTATACTTCATTATTTTATGTATATATATATGTATGTATTATGTATACATATATATTTATGTATATATATATTTTCTTGTGTATATATTATTATATATATACTATTATATGTATATGTATACATTATTCTTGTATATATATATATATATATATATATATATATATATATATATATATATATATATATATATATATATATTATAGTTGAGTATTTTCTTATATATATATATATATATATATATATATATATATATATATATATATATATATATGTAATTTTTACATATATATATCCATTATGTAAATACCCCTATAATTATATATATATATTATTTTATATATGTATATTACTTAGCTTAGTGTAAATTATCTTTATAAAATAATATTCATACTTTTATAGTTACTATGTAAATTTTACCTTATTAAAATAATAATATTTATTTTGACTATTACCAAATTGTTTTTTTATTGTATTTAAATTACTGCAACCATTTGGTGTCCGAGCCTAGCATGGGTATTTAGGCCCAAATGTGTTTTCACACATTCAAGACCTGTACAAGTCATATTAGACTTGATTCATGGCCTTGGGTCCTGTATTTGAACTTTGGTTCAAATTATATACATGGACAAAATACGCAGATAATTAATTATTGTGTGCAATGCTGTTTTTGATTTTCTAAAAATACTTAAAGTACTGCTAAAATTATGGAAAAATAGTATTTAGATACTATGTTAAGTTAGCTAATTTAGTATAATTTTTGTAGTATTTAATTTACTGTTTTTCCACTAGTTTGGCATATGAAACCAAAACTCATTTTTTGTATACTTAGGAAAACTGATTTTTATAAAATATTTGTACGGGTTAATAAATTCCAGAAAAATTATAATAAATTTCTATGATTAACAAGGATCACTTTGGTACTTTACTTTAAGAAAAACTAGGCTTTTTGTCTACTTCAAAAATTGTTAGAACACAATGATCTTTTGATTTATTTATTGATTAATTACGACTTGTAGCTTTTTGTGTTATTTGGAGTTTTAGTCGTGTTGAACCCCATCCCTCACTAGTGTAAAGACCCTAGAAAGTTAGTTAACATAGTGTGTCATCCCACATTGGTCTCCTATGCCAAAGTCATCATTTTGGCTAGGTGCCCAATCACAAGTCGTGTTTCACCAATTAGTGTCCTAGTGTTTTAGCTTAGTGTCAAACTAAGTTGTTGTATTTACTTCTACAGCGACGAGTTACCGGACATCCATAGCACTGTTATCGCAGCTTGTTTTGTTTTGCTTTGCTAGAGGCAAGTACTTTCTACGAACTTTACATATTGTCACATAAATGAACTGCAAATCCCACCATGTTAAATGCTGATCCTTGGGGTAGCAAGTTAGATCTCTACATGTTGTACTTCAAGTTACTACCATGCTTAGAACAGTCTTGATGTATCTCTCACATGATTAGAATATGGGTTATGGGGAAAATGATAGTATTGTACGTGATCACGACCCCCCCTACAGTAGCAAGCGAGGTCGTATTTTATATGCATACCTTGCCGCAGGCCATTATCCCGTATTTCTGTACGGATGTACACCTATGCCTGTTGACTTGTACGTATGTATATTTTATTTACATGTACCACAGTACATTGTACATCTATTGACCGATCACGTACCTACTACAGTTTTAAATATTACATATACATCTGTCTCTATGACATATATGTCCTTGCCATGATAGACTATGTGATGCCATGCTTTCCAGTTATTCCTCACATGTTCATTTTCATGTTTCATATGCTAGTTTGCTAGATTTAGTACTTGCTCCCGTCCTGACAGGATAACGTTGTAGGTGTCCTTACTGAGGAGGAGTTACTCTGCGACACCTATTATGGGGTTACTGCCGAGGACCCGGCTCTGCTTTACGAGGATGTTCCTGCGGGAAACCTCGCCTAGTTGTCTTTTGTTTACTTAGACTTTTGAGAGTAGACATGTATTAGACTATATCTTTTTGTAATTGGACATGTATCCAGTTTTACTTTACAGTTCACTTGTACTTGGACATTTCACTATATACGACGACTTTTGTGTTTGGAGCATTTATGATTCTTCTT
Source organism: Iris pallida (assembly GCA_029216955.1). Lineage (NCBI taxonomy): Eukaryota > Viridiplantae > Streptophyta > Magnoliopsida > Asparagales > Iridaceae > Iris > Iris pallida. Next base: position 547,091 of record JANAVB010020598.1, on the reverse strand, counting down.
CACTTATAGAACTGTTAGCACATTTTAGTCTTATCCTGTTGTCTTTAGAACAGCTTACTACGTTTTATCTCAACGTAGGCTGCGCATGACTCGGCCTGGCCCAACAATTTGGGTAGCGGGTCGTGACAGATGGCTCAGAACACAATCCAAAATTCATTCTAACATACATTAGTGTGGATCATTTGTTCTGTACATATGGTGTAGTATATGTTCTTATCGAATATAGTATCTGAAGGATATAACAGAATCAAGATGAACACACATAATGTAATACTAAAACATCATCTACTATAATAACAAAATCAAGATAGGTTGTCGTATCATCATTGCCAAGGGAGGGAGGTTAATAGGAGTAAGTTACTGCAGAAAGTGAAGACCGACATGAACTGACGCATGAAAATAAGGAGCTCTAAGTTGGAACAAGAAAAGTTGTGCTTTGGAAAAGGAACTCTTGTAAACTCTTTGTCCACAAAGCAAGCTATAATTAAAGAATACATAACAAGTATCGAGTTCGTAACTCAAGTATAGAGCTTACAAGAGTTATAAACTCGATACTTGTTCTGTATTCATTATATCTTGCTTTGTGAACAAAGAACTTACAAGAGTAGAACATCCAAAACACAACTTTACTTGTTGCAGCTTTGATCTCCTCCTTTTTGTGCGTCAGTTCATGTCAGTCTACACTTTCTGCAGTAACGACCACAAGTTTTATGTTCTTCAATGATATATTTCACATGCTTAATTGTAAAGTATGGAGACGAATGGCTCAGAACACAACCCAAAATTCATTCTAGCATACATTAGTGTGAATCATCTATGTTCTGTATATATGGTGTAGTATATGTTCTTATCGTATCTAGTATCTGAAGAATGTAACAGAATCAAGATGAACTGACATAATGTAATACTAAGACATCTTCTACTACTATATAAGATATAGTGATAGGTTGTCATATCATCATTGCCGAGGGATGAGGGTCGGAGGACAGTCAACATTATCTACGGCTACATAGTTTCTGCCTCGCCAGTCGAATGGCTACAGGGACCATGTCCTGATCACCATGTCGTACCATAGTTTCTGTCTCGCCAGTCGAATGGCTGCAGGGACTATATGTCCCGATCACCATGTTACCAATTACCCAACCAACAAAACTACTTATTACAAATATCGGCACTATCGGTGCGTTCGAATCGGAGTATCACATTTTTCGGTGTCGAAAAACAAATAATTATTACTAAATTATCAGATTTCTCGGCACTATCGGTGCCCCTAACCAAGCCCCCCTCTCCTCCTACACCACCCCTAACCCTAACCCGAACCCTAACCCTCCCCTCCCCCCTGTTCCCCTCCCCCAGCCGCCCCCAACCCCGTGCTTCCCTACCCCAGCCGCATCCACCCCCACTGCTCCCCTCCCCTCATCCGCCCCTACCCCCCCTGCTCCCCTCCCCCAGTCGCCCCCACCCCAACTACTCCCCTCCCCCAGCCGCCCCCACCCCCTGATCCCCTCCCCCAGCCACCCCCACCCCCCTGCTCCCCTCCCTCAGCCGCCCCCACCCCCCCTGTTCTCCTACCCCAGTAGCCTCCACCCCCACTGCTCCCCTCCCCTAGTCGCCCCCATCCCCCGCTCCCTTCCCCCCACCCATACATACCCACCCCTAACCCGAACCCTAACCCTAGCTCCCCTTCCCCAGCCGCCCTCGTCCCCCCTGTCCCACCTCCCCAGCCACCCCCACTCATCCCCAACCACCCGCATCCCCCTGTCCCTCCCCCCCAGCCACCTGCAACCCCCCAACCACCAACAACTAAAATAGCCGGAGAGAGGGAGAGAGAGAGAGAGAGAGAGAGGGAGGAAGGGGAGAGTCACGTACTGTCACGACCCGCACCCGCTTTTCGGATACGAGACGTGTCCAAGCCAGCCTACGCCGCAGAGTCGGCGGTAGAACGCTGTCAAGCCCGCAAGAAATAATTGCTCAAAATACAATATTTGCTGCTCATTCACATTTCTAAATTTGTTACAACATTTAAAATTAAAGGAAATACAAGATTTTACAATTAATGAAAATGGTACAACTATTTTCTATTTCTAGGTTGACCTCAGCATACCCAAGCCTTCCCCAGTGCTAAGAGTGATCACGGCTAAACCTGAAAAATATTGGTTTCCAGTCAGGAATGGAACAAGTAAACAAACCGACGGCAATGTGAAAACACAATAGAATTAACAAGACATGAAAATAACATATAAGATATAAAAACTGGAAGATAAACTGATGACATGGCACGGAGGAGATAAAAAGGAAAAATAAAAGACATCTACCTAGGTGGTGTGAAATATCCTTTTCGACATGTGAACGACTAGGGGATAAATCCGGCACACTGTACGTGGCGTGTGCAGCAGCTATTATTCAAGAATAGACTCATGGGATAGTTCTGGGTAGTTCACATGTCTTCTTAGATATTTCTCCTCCCGACTACTCCGTGTGACGAGCGTGTCAACAAGAGCAAGATATATGTATAGACATGAAATGAAAAGACTACTATGAATCGGAAAACAATCAGAAAGTGCACTTGCCTGAGGTCCTTAGCTGGAGAAACCAATAACATTATACCACTCAAAGAGCCACAATAAGTCAACACATGCAGAAGTCTCCGGATGCTGAAATAAATAGTACCAACGATCTCAAAATAGTCAAATTAGCTAGGATTGCCTATCCTCAAGTCCAATTCTGGACACAGGAGCAAAACGGTAATTTCGGGCAAAAACGATGTTCGTCGTTGGACCCGCTTTGCACCGAAAAGCATGCCAGAGTCAATGGTCTCTAAAGTCGCCAAACTACATGTCTACGGATTCGATTTTCTGATAAAAGCCCACACGACCATGAAGCCGTTACGCAGCTTTCGATGCTTTCGGTTCGCGATCACGTCGCCCGGATTGGCGGGACGCACGTCATGTGGATGAGTTTTTCTAGTTTTCAAAAACTGTTTTTGAGTTTTTTTTTCCCTATTTTCAATTTGATTTATCTATATCTGTACTGGATGAAATTAAGATCTAAAAACAGCGTTTAGGAGTCGTATAGGTTGTCGCTAAACCTGTTCAGGTAGTTTTCCAGTTAGGCTATGGATCGGCGAGTTTGTCGCCTTCCAAAGTCACGGTTGGAACTGAGTTACGGCTCTGTTTCGGGACAGATTTTTGTCGAAGTTTGGTTCAATTTCTCATCTAGTACAGGCAACTTCGATTCAACCTAATCGATGAAGATCAGAGTTGGTTAGATGGTAATCATACCTGCGCAATCGGAACGAGATTTCGTCGACCGAGGAGGGAGAACCGCGATCTCAAACCTTGGAGTTTGCGTCGGCTGCTGACGTGCCCCTGTCCGCGCGTACGTGCGCGCGCTGCCTCCATGGCTGTACGCGCGGCGGCCCCGGCCGCGCGCGGTGTTGGCGCCGGCGGCGGGTGGGTCGCCGGACCACGGGGTGGTGGCACGGGTGGAGTCGGTTTGGTTATGGTTTCGGTGTGTGTTCTCTCGATACTCTCTCTATATATACATTCAGTATATATAATGTAGAGGTCAGGCCTCTATGGACTTGGGGCTTAGGGAGAAATCAGGCTGGGTTATTGTTTGGACTGGGGAATTGGGGTCAGGCCGGGCTGGGCCTGGCCTGGTCGGCTTTGGCTGGGCCTTGTTATTGCTGTTTTTCCTTTTTTCTTTTTCTTTTCCTATTTCTTTTTCTTCTCTTTATTAGCAAATAACTAAAGTGTATATATATATTTATATATACACATATATTTGTACATATACGTATATTAATATATGTACACCAACACATATATTCATATACATGTATACATACACACATATACATATATTTATATTTATTCATATAAAACCATTTGATAACCACATTTACAGTATTTATATTTAATAACTTATTATTATCCATTTATATATATATATCTATATATACATAACTTATATGTATGTATATTACTAATAATTATCTAAATAAAATTTAATATCATCTACTCCTATGGTATGGCCCATTTATAGAACATGCACCCACACATATATATATATATATATATATATATATATATATATATATATATATATATATATATATATATAGAATAAAAATAACCATTCAAATAAAATAAATAATCATAAAATATTTTTAAATTTTCGAGAAGGGGAGCTACAAATCTACCCACCTTAAAAATAATTTCGTCCTCGAAATTCGAACTCATAAACATGCCTAACATTCGAAAATAAAAGTAGGAGAATAAATCCACTATTACCACAATCTTCTCAAATTTAATTTCTCATAAATAGTTATATCCTCCTCCTAGTCATATAGCCTCCAGGACTTCTACCCACCTTTGGTCACACTACTCATCACTCTAAAGTCTTAAAGTCTTCTAACTGGTTGCTAACAATCCTACCAACAAATATCTAGGCATATGGTATCTATAATCCTCTCGTATCTGTCAAGCAACCCGAATTTTTAAAAAGCAACAAACTACACGAGTGGCTAAGAAACATTGATAAATTCTAATGGGCATGACTTATTCGTCGTTCTGAAATATGAAGGACATGAAGATATGGAAGAATTATCGAGAACAATTATAACGTTTCAAGAGCGGCAGAGAGTATCCAATGTTACAGATAGAAAGGGAGTTTTATGAACCATTGACTTATTTGCTAGATTGGGCTTCTCTAGTCCAGTCATTTGCTAAGTTTCTCGGAGGGTCTTGTAATCCGTGCAATATAGAAGTTCCGTTCTCGAAATTCTAAACAAGGTTCTATGATAGAACAGAATTTAGGAAATCAAGATTGTGTCCTTTTTCGTGCTTATTTAAACACACGAGCAAGGGATATGAATGCGATACAAGATCGTATCGCGACTTCCAGGTAGATTAGATAAGGTTTACGAAGGACTGCACATTCTAAGAGGTGGAGGCTACATGATAGGTAAAGGGACCTATTTCAAATAGTTCGATTTTACTGGTCCAAAAATGGTGGTATGCATGGATGGATTCTACTGGGTCTTAATGGGTTCTTTATTTGGACATTGGTCGTTGGTTGGATGAACATTAGATTTCGATCTATATGGATTGGATAGGATCCCAATGATAAAACTCTTTCTACTATATTAGGGTATTCTAGAATAGGTTTCTATCCAAGGTTGAGCTAGTTGCTAGTCGGGTTGGTTAGCTAGGTCGATAAGCCCAAAATGTGCCTTCAGTGACTTTTATATTTATATAGCACATGAGGCCTCAATTGGATGGCACACTAGTGGCATGTGCGTAATGGGCTTCGAGTAGATCACAATCATATATTGGGTCGAAGGAATGGGGTCGTGGTAAAGGCTCTAATGGAGGTTAGAAAGTGTATCGGTACTATGGTAAAAGTTATAACTAGTCCTTTTAACCTGAAAGTCGTACCCCAAGAATAGAGTACAAGGGGACGGGTTTGAGTAGGACATGATATACCTAGATGAAGGTGGACTCGTCTAGATCTTGAATATGAAATTTGTTGGATGATAACAGCTGGTCTCGTGCTCCGAATATTAATGACACGGCCGGGGCACAAAATAATCTAAATTAAAAGTGGGAGTCTATGGGGCATTAATTATCATCCTAATAGGAATTGTTCTAATCAATCGGTGATCCTCGTACGTCTTAAAATTTTAGAAGGCTTACAGTCTACCCACCTTAGAGGCTAGGATATGGTGGCAAGGTTTATGTCACAGGGCTGGCCGATGGTAGCTACACTTGCGTATACAACTATCATAGTCATAGGGATACACTGTATCTATCTATCAATTACGAGCTTTCGTCTTTCCAATCAGTGAAGACAAAAATAATAAAGAGTTCAAGAGAGATGTCACTGAACACAATTACATGATTCAAGGGCGAATGTTTAATTTAAGAGGAATTATCAAAGCAATCGCGGTTGAGATCCTAGAGACATATATATCTCAATCCACGTAGGGTAATTAGATGAAGAGCGAACCGAATGCATCATGGTTGATCTGACCGTAATACACTGATTCTGATTAGACAATATGTTAGCGGGCGTCCCCAATAAACATATGTCTCGAATCAAGCTCGATAAAAGAGTAAGCTTGCAAAACTAGGCTGTAATAGCAGCATTGGTCAGGATAGTCAAAATATAAGTAGGCGAGATTTTTGGAAGGAAGAAATAAGTAGTTCGAGTTTTGATAGAATCAAATCCTAACCTGGTGTTCTTGCCTATACAGTCTTCCTACTATCTTCCTATCAATAAGGCCTTGGTCGACTAATGAGTTATGGAACTCTAAATTCTATATTCTAGGTAAATCCTTGGTTCCGTGATTCAGATATGATATGCTATCAGATACTATACCTTATATTGACGCAAGGGTATCTAAGATCTAAAGAGGTCAACGAGGACATAGCTTTAGCAATGTTCCATAGACTATGATTTTTTGGAATGATTTCAATTCTGTGGGTTGTGCCTCGCCAGTGCGCTGCTGGCTGCAGTGAACCCACATCTCCACTCTCAGCTAATTGATGACAGTGCGCTGCTGTCTAACTATTTTAGTTAACTAATACTCCTTTAACTATATCCGTAAAAATTCATGAGCTTCTAGAGATCCAAACAAGTTGACTAAGAATGAAGCGTAGGTATTTGTCCTATCAGTCACAACACTTAAATTAAAAGTTTTAGCAGGGAGAATATAACTAAATACGAAAGAAATACAAACATTTTAGTATCTATTTCCCATGTATTTTACTGGTTGAGGGAAGTCTCGAATCAATCTACCTCGAGATTTTATACGAATAAAAGAATCAGCAATTATAAATCGATTCATTACCGCAAAAATGAATTTAAGTAGGCAATTCTAATTTATGACGTAAGGTTTATATCTAATAAAGCAACAGAAAATTAAATAGTGTATCAAAATTAACGCCATAATTCTAGGCAAGCCTAACATACCAAGCGAATAGTGGATCCTCATTGGATCACATGGTCATATTAAAGTAAGAGTGTACCTACAGGGTCCTAGCAAGCAATCTAAGTTTAATAATTCTAAATTGTATGGCCTATTTAACAACCTTAGCTACCCAACCGATCAATTTAAAAAGGGACTCCTAGTCCTAGTCATTCTCTTAAATCATTTTAATCCTAATTGTGAATGAGCATTTCCTGGGCGCAGGCTCGCAATGGTACGACTAACTTAAGTACCATCACGAGTTCGTAATCTTTTGCGAAAACTGACCTGCATGGGCCACCACAAAAACTTGTCACAACCCGCACCCGCTTTTCGGATACGAGACGTGTCCAAGCCAGCCTACGCCGCAGAGTCGGCGGTAGAACGCTGTCAAGCCCGCAAGAAATAAATGCTCAAAATACAACATTTGCTGCTCATTCACATTTCTAAATTTGTTACAACATTTACAACATTTAAAATTAAAGGAAATACAAGATTTTACAATTAATGAAAATGGTACAACTGTTTTCTATTTCTAGGTTGACCTCCGCATACCCAAGCCTTCCCCAGTGCTAAGAGTGATCGCGGCTAAACCTGAAAAATGTTGGTTTCCAGTCAGGAATGGAACAAGTACACAAACCGATGGCAATGCGAAAACACAATAGAATTAACAAGACATGAAAATAACATATAAGATATGAAAACTGGAAGATAAACTGATGACATGGCACGGGGGAGATAAAAAGGAAAAATAAAAGACATCTACCTAGGTGGTGTGAAATATCCTTTTCGACATGTGAACGGCTAGGGGATAAATCCGGCACACTACACGTGTCGTGTGCAGCGGCTATTATTCAAGAATAGACTCATGGGATAGTTCTAGGTAGTTCACATGTCTACTTAGATATTTCCCCTCCCGACTACTCCGTGTGATGAGCATGTCAACAAGCAGCAAGATATATGTATAGACATGAAATGAAAAGACTACTATGAATCGGAAAACAATCAGAAAGTGCACTTGCCTGAGGTCCTTAGCTGGAGAAACCAATAACATTATACCACTCAAAGAGCCACAATAAGTCAACACATGCAAAAGTCTCCGGATGCTGAAATAAACAGTACCAACATTCTCAAAATAGTCAAATTAGCTAGGATTGTCTATCCTTAAGTCTAATTCTGGACACAGGGGCAAAACGGTAATTTCGGGCAAAAACGATGTCCGTCGTTGGACCCGCTTTGCACCGAAAAGCGTGCCAGAGTCAATGGTCTCTAAAGTCATCAAACTACATGTCTACAGATCTGATTTTTTGATATGAACCCAACCGTATGTCTAAAGTTGGATTTCGGCCGACCGTGCACAAAATCGCCCGTTGAGTGGAACCGTAGGGCCCGTAAAACTGCAATTTTGTCAACTGTCTCAGAATCGAACCAAACTTGGCATATAGGACCAGAAAAATGATACGGTTCTGATGGCACAAGTTTCGTCTCGACCTGACGAGCGTGCAGAAAGTAATTAGAGAATTTGTAAAGTGCACGATACGGTGAATTTCGACGGATACGCATCAAATTCGTCACGCACACGCGACCAATTTGAATTTCGTCAAAGCCCACACGACCACGAAGCCGTTACGCAGCTTTCGATGCTTTCGATTCGTGACCACGTCGCCCGGATTGGCGGGACGTACGTCATGTGGAAGAGTTTTTCTAGTTTTCAAAAACTGTTTTTTAGTTTTTTTTTCCCTATTTTCAATTTGATTTATCTATATCTGTACTGGATGAAATTAAGATCTAAAAACAGCGTTTAGGAGTCGTATAGGTTGTCGCTAAACCTGTTCATGTAGTTTTCCAGTTAGGCTATGGATCGGCGAGTTTGTCGCCTTCCAAAGTCACAGTTGGGACTGAGTTACGGCTCTGTTTCGGGACAGATTTTTGTCGAAGTTTGGTTCAATTTCTCATCTAGTACAGGCGACTTCTATTCAAACTAATCGACGGAGATCAAAGTTGGTTAGATGGTAATCATACCTGCGCAATCGGAACGAGATTTCATCGACCGAGGAGGGAGAACCGCGATCTCAAACCTCGGAGTTTGGGTCGGCTGCTGACGTGCCCCTGTCCGCGTGTACGTGCGCACGCTGCCTCCATGGCTGTGCGCGCGACAGCCCCGGCCGCACGCGGTGGTGGCGCCGGAGGCGGGTGGGTCGCCGGACCACGGGGTGGTGGTGCGGGTGGAGTCGGTTTGGTTAGGGTTTCGGTGTGTGTTCTCTCGATACTCTCTCTATATATACATTCAGTATATATAATGTAGAGGTCGGGCCTCTATGGACTTGGGGCTTGGGGCTTGGGGAGAAATCAGGCTGGGTTATTGTTTGGACTGGGGAATTGGGGTCAAGCTGGGCTGGGCCTGGCCTGGTCGGCTTTGGCTGGGCCTTGTTATTGCTGTTTTTCCTTTTTCTTTTCTTTTCCTATTTCTTTTTCTTCTCTTTATTAGCAAATAACTAAAGTGTATATATATATTTATATATATATATATATATATTTTTATTTTTTATTTATATATTTATAACTAAAGTGTATATATATATATATATATATATACACGTATATTTGTACATATACGTATATTAATATATGTACACCTACACATATATTCATATACATGTATACATACACACATATACATATATTTATATTTATTCATATAAAACCATTTGATAACCACATTTACAGTATTTATATTTAATAACTTATTATTATCCATTTATATATATATATATATATATATATATATATATATATATATATATATATATATAACTTATATGTATGTATATTACTTATAATTATCTAAATAAAATTTAATATCATCTACTCCTATGGTATGGCCCATTTATAGAACATGCACCCCCCCCCCCCCCCCCCCCACACACACACACACACACACACACACACATATATATATATATATATATATATATATATATATATATATATATATATATTCATTTGACACTAGAATAAAAATAACCATTCAAATAAAATAAATAATCATAAAATATTTTTAAATTTTCGGGAAGGGGAGCTACACGTACCGGAGAGGGTGGAGAGTCGCCGAAGAGAGTGAGAGTCGCCGGAGAGAGTGAGAGCGCCGGAGAGAGTTAGAGTGCCGGAGGGGGGAGGAGAGAGAGTGAGAGAGTAAAATGGGGGGAAATGAATCGTTGGAGGGGAATATAATTAGAATTTAGCGACGCAAATACTACCTCGCTAAATTAGTTGCTATTAGCGACGTCAGAGCGACGTTTTGCAACGACTAGCTCATACAATTAATATACATCATTGTTACGTCGCTTATTTCGTCGCTAGTAGCGACTATTAGCGACATTTCTATAAAATGTCGCTAATGAACACAATTTAGCGACGTTAATCGAACGTCGCTAATTGAGCAGATTTTAGTAGTGATTACCGACGGATGGTCGACGAATATTGGTTAAAAAAGGTCGTCGGGAAAAGCCTCGTCGCTAACTACAATCCGTCGGCAAGTTGACGCCAAGCGACGGACTGTCGTCAACCATACTAGTGCAGTTTGCGACGACTCGCCGACGGATTACCGTCAAATCATGTATCAAAAGAAGTAATGACGTATCACTTACCGACGGACATATCCGTCGCTATGTGGTCGGTAAATGCGTATCAGAGAGTTTTTGATACGCAAATTCCGTCGCCAATCAGTCGCGAATGGTCGCTAAGTTTTGACGGATTCGTGACGGAATACCGACGGAATATCCGTCAAAACGGTTCTGTGAATTATTCATATTTCCAGAACATTAGCGACGGATAATCCGTCGTTACTCCGTCGTGAATAGTTGCTAGACCGTCGCCAATCGGTCGCCCTTTTAGCGACAAATTATCCGTCGTCAATTTTTTTCCGACTAGTAGCGACGGCATACCGACGGAATATCCGTCGGCCCTATCCTGTGAATCTTTCATATTTCCAGAACCTTGGCGACGGATAATCCGTCGGCTTTTAGTCGCTCATTCGTCGCTATCTGAGAAATTGGTCGCCAGTCCGTCGGTATCTGAATTTTTTTTTTAAAAATAGCATAAAATTGAGTATTTCCAATATACCCAATTCCAATCAGGCATCATACACAAAATACACAAATTGTTCCCAAAACACAAACAAAATAATTCCAAGCATTCAAATTGTTCACACAAAACACACAAATATTCAATATTTAAACATTTTTCAAAATATCCAATATCCACCAACACAAACAAAATAATTCCAAAAATACAAACATCAACGACGAGGGGTGCGATCGTCCGCTGGTAGTGGTACTCTCTGCTGCGCCCGACTCATATACTCGTCCATCAAGTACGGCGGCAATCCCTCTAAGACATGGTCTGGAAGTTGGCACAACTGCTCTGGCGTCATCATGTCAAGGAGGGCCGTCAAAGTAGGAGACGGTACGATAGGGTCAGCAGGGTCAAAAGAGAGATGCCCGGCGGAAGAAGGACCGACAGCACTAGAAGGACCGACAACACCAGTAGACGGACCGGGAGAAGACGGACCGGCAGCACCAGTAGAAGGATCCAGGTACGTGGACAACTACGTCCGAATCTTCGACACCGACTTGTTCAGATGTGCAAGCTGGGACCCTACATCATCGTCTGCCGGGGCTGCGGGAGGAGGCAGGGAAGGTAGAAATCTCAGAATCGCCGAGTACAAATTAGCCAGGGAGCCGACTCTGTACATGCGCCATTTCCTATAGCCACCGACGGTATCTACGAATCAGTCGTTGTAGCGAGTGGCCGTAGAAGTGGGCGTCCCAACGGGCATCATTTCGTCGACATCCTCGGGAGCAGATGGCTGAATCCGACTAAGGGCCTTACGATACGCAACCTATCAAATGAATGTGTTCATTAAAATATAAGTTTACCTAAGTTATAATCTAAATCCTATGTTACTGTCACGCCCCAGAACCAGAATACTGGTAAGTAGAGACGGAGCAGGCCAGCTACGAATACCAAAGTACTCCAGTACTCCGAAATAACGTATAAGCTGTATAGACACAAGGGTTACTACTACAATCCAACAGGCAATCCTAGGTCAAGAATCCTAGGTATCTCAATCACAGACAAATATGTAAAGTACAAGAAGTATGATCATCAGACATAAAATAGTAAAGCGTCCCAAACTATTTATACATGGATGATTATGAGGCTAGTAATACAAAGTGAAGACTAGCAAGAGTAATAGTCATACATGATAAGCTCTAGCTATAGTCTAGAATACGCAAATCATGTTCTGGTCCGTAGGATAAATGTCAAGTCCAAAACATGAGCTAAACACGTGCTCGAAGGCTAAACGCCACAAAAGAATAATGTACATAACTAGTGGGAGAATGATATATGAAACCCACTATGGTACTCTAGTGCTTCGGGTAGTCACCAACGAGTGGAAGGTATGAAAGATCCTCCGGGCTCCTCAACTAAATCCGGTCCATACAAAACCAGTGGGTCCGACCCCCAATAGCAAGTACCACAAAGGAAGCCAAACTATGAACTAAAACCATCAATAACTAACATAGCAACAGATAGAGATAAAATAAGCATATGCAAATCGAGACTCGTGCGCTACCAATGCACTTATATCGAGAATAGAAAAGACAATAAGTAAAGCAACATGTAGCATAAAGTAAAGGACATGTGACATAATATAAACTGTAGACATGTGAATTAAACGAAAACATGTGAAGATGTGAGATAACTGAACATGTGAGCATGTAAGATAACTGGGACATGTGAGAATGTTAAGTAACTGGAGAATGTGAGCATGTAAGATAACTGGGACATGTGAGCATGTTAGGTGACTGGAGCATGTGAGCAAGTAAGATAACTGGGACAAAAGTAAAGCATAAACAAAGATGTACTGAAAATAAACAAATCCGGACACTGCCTAGACAAACTAGACTAGACTGGACTCCATACAATAATTACGGCCAAGCAATGAGTACGACTTTATACATTAGCTAACTAGGGTTATCACAATCCTAATTACTAACAAATGCAAGTTTGAGAAATCCAAGTCCAATTACCTGCCTGCAACTACCTGAATGATCCAAGCCAAGGATGCAATGGCGTATAGTGGATACATGGCCCGAGAGACAAATGTATCATATAATGGTGGGTACATCGCCCGGGAGACAAATTTACCCTAAGACATATAATAATGGGTACATCGCCTAGGAGACAAATGTACCCGGTGCAACACTCGACGGTGCGCTGGAAGTGTGCTCATTATGACAGCTAGCTCCAAATCCCATGAATATATATATAAGACCAAGATCAAAGGGGCAACAGGTAACTGGGAAATACTTAATGATATAAGTAATCAAGCTAGTTGTTTAGTCCTTAACATTTTTTTGTCGGATTCTGGGTGTGGCATTCCGCAGAATCCATCCTAGACATGAGACATGCAAAACTGGACAAAAAGCGAGAATGTGCACCATAACAAGCCACAACAAGAAAATTTTATAAACTGGAAGCTAGGAGTGCGTTACGACGAGCCACTATAGGGAGTGTGCCATGACAGGCCATTATCATGAAGCAAAGAAGGACATGTATCATGAGTGCGTCACGATGGGCCATTATCTAGTAAGCAAAGAAGACATGTAAGAAGAGTGCGCCACAACGGGCCACTATCATGTAAGCAAAGAAGGACATGTATCATGAGTGCGTCACGACGGACCACTATCTAGTAAGCAAAGAAGGCATGGCAACAATTATCATAGCTTGTAAGAAAGAATCTATCAAAAAGACATCATGGCATGTGGAAAACAATAATTAAAGCTAAGTACATTTCATAGAAAAATGATTGAACATGTGCTAGTGTCAAGTACATATAGGGTGTACAATTATTCTCTAACTATGCAAGATCATCTTATCATGTTAAAAAATTATTATAATCGAAGGAAATATCAAAAACAGACAAAAACGGGCAGAAACGGGCAAAAATAGACTAAAGCGGCATACCGGCAGTATACGGCGGCATACCGGCGGTATTTCGGCATAAAAATAGAAAGTTTCTGGTACAAAAATCGACATACCATCGGTATACACTGGCATACCGTCGGTATACCGATCTTCCAAACAGCAACAAAATTCAGATTTTTGCCAAAACTTGTTTCAACCATAAAAACTTCGTTTTAAATCAAAATTCAGATTTTCAAAAGTCAAAATTGCATAGAATTGAATTCCCTACAACATAGAAGTATTAGTTTTCAAAAATCAAAACATTTGATAGATCAATACCTCAAAATACTCCCAAAAATAGGTCCTCGGGATACCGAAACGGGTTTCGATTTCCACCAAACTCAAAATCTATGGTTTACATACTAGGTAAGGATCTCATATATGTATATGTGACCAAGATCCATGATGTTAACACTAGAATCACTCTTGATACCAAGTTTTCTACTAAGTCAATATTGGGTTTTAACAGAAAATCAAAACCTTGCTTAAACAAATTTTGGAAACATGCATATATACGAAAATCATAAGAAAAACATATTTAACAAAATGAGTTTAGGAAAATTCTAAGTATTTACCACCAAAGAAAATAAAATAACAACAAAAACATTTTTGTTCAAGATTTGGCAAGATGTACTTGCCTAGGTTAAGCTCCAAGCCTAATCTTTCTACTCCTCCTCCTAGGGGGGTTAGACACCACACCCAAGGCTTTAAGGCCAAGCTCTTGGCAAGCTCCAAGGGGGAGAGAAGGGAAGAAGAAATGAAGAAAGAGTGAAGAGAATGAAAAAAGAGATGAGAGAGAAAGTAAAATGGTATATATAGAAGGGGAAATTAATCTTAGCCGTTCGATCGTGATCCATGTCAAAATATAAGTCAATCATGGCCATTCAAACAAAACCAAATATCCATTGGGTAATAGGGTACATCTACACTATATACGAAAATATCTAAATACTATTCATCAACATATCTAAAATACTTTTCACGAAAATATCGAAAACACTATTCATAAAAATAACTGAAATCGAAAATATCTAAAATATGGAAAATCTGTATGGATGGTATGCCGTCGGTATACACCGGTATACTGGCGGTATGCCGGCCAAGAAGAAAATCTAAAAGTTAGGAAATTTTTTAAAGCATTACGAAAACCAAGAAAATACGAAATACACTATAAAATACGTATCCGTATATAAATACTGATACTGTGAGACGAGTCTCACAACTCTCCACAACTTAAAAATAAATTCCGTCCTCGAAATTTCCTAAATCTAGTCAAGCATGAAAACCAGACCAAAGAGTTGAAAAATTATGTCAATCAAAACAAGGCATGGCATGTTGGTAAGATAAAGACAATAGTAATATAAGTAAATGCGTAAGCAATAATACAACCATAATCAAGAAGGGATGGAGGCATATGAATAAATATGTCTCCTGAGTCAGTTGAGTAGGAGAAGGCCTACGCTGACTCCCAAAAATGGATAAGGGTCAAGTCTTAAAGTAAGTCGGTACCAATGACTTAGTCCAAGACATGACTCTACCCAGGACGTATCTTCGTAGTCGAGACATGTGACTAATATCATGTATCTCAAAATACGAAGACAGAAGAGTGAGACTAGAAATTCGCAAAATATGCGTAACCCAAGAGATAAATAAGAATGGAAGAAGAATAGGACAATACCTACAACATGACCACCCTCAGCCAAAACCTGCTCTAACATACCAAACTCTGCCTGCCCACGTCTCGGAACTGCTACTCTGACCTGTTGCTACTGAACTAGTACCTGAGCCATATACTGCTGGACTGTCACGGTAGCCGGTGAACCTGGACTCTAGCAGGACTGACCCTACTGGATGATCAGGCTAAACTGACACCTCTGCCCTCGGGTCATCTCTGAACTCTGCCCCTGAATGCTGAGACTGATCCTCCATAACTGGCCTAACAGAAGATTGCAGACCTGCTATCGACAGAACCCAAACAAGATGATCGAAAGGATTATGAATAATGCCCCAGAAAGTTAAAGGATGCAAGGATCAAAATAGAGAGAACATGATAGATCAACGATCAAGGCAGATATCAGGTCAAAGGATCAGAGATATAGAATAACACGAAGGATATCAATAAAGGAGAATTGTGACTGAGATATCTAAACATCAGTAACCCCTACATATCTGACAAATCAGACCTTATATGGGCCACCACTAAAAACCTATGTCATGTCCCAGAACCAGAATACTGGCAAGTAGGGACGGACCAGGCCAGCTACGTATACCAAAGTACTCCAGTACTCCGAAATAACGTATAAGCTGTATAGACATGGGGGTTACTACTGGAATCCAACAGGCAATCCTAGGTCAAGAATCCTAGGTTTCTCAATCACAAACAAATATGTAAAGTATAAGAAGTATGATCATCAGACATAAAATAGTAAAGCGTCCCAAACTATATATACATGGATGATCATAAGGCTAGTAATACAAAGTGAAGACTAGCATGAGTAATAGTCATACATGATAAGCTCTCGCTATAGTCTAGAATACGCAAATCATGTTCTGGCCCGTAGGCTAACTTTCAAGTCCAAAACACGAGCTAAACACGTGCTCGGAAGCTAAATGCCACAAAAGAATAATGTACATATCTAGTGGGAGAATGATATAGGAAACCCACTATGGCACTCTGGTGCTTCGGGTAGTCACCAACGAGTGGAAGGTACGGAAGATCCTCCGGGCTCCTCAACTAAATCTGGTCAATACAAAACCAGTAGGGTCAGACCCCCAATAGCAAGTACCACAAAGGAAGCCAAACTATGAACTAAAACCATCAATAACTAACATAGCAACAGATAGAGATAAAATAAGCATATGCAAATCGAGACTCGTGCGCTACCAATGCACTTATCTCGAGAATAGGAAAGGCAATAAGTAAAGTAACATGTAGCATAAAGTAAAGGACATGTGACATAATGTAAACTGTGGACATATGAATTAAATAAAAACATGTGAAGATGTGATATAAACTGAACATGTGAGCATGTAAGATAACTGGCACATGTGAGCATGTTAAGTAACTTGAGCATGTGAGCATGTAAGATAACTGGGACATATGAGCATGTTAGGTGACTGGAGCATGTGAGCATGTAAGATAACTAGAACATGTGAGCATGTTAAGTAACTGGAGCATGTGAGCATGTTAGATAACTGGAACATGTGAGCATGTTAGGTTTATATAGAAGGGCAAATGATTAGATGACTTAGGAACTATTCCGGAACCCAAGTTACAATCCGTAAAACAAATAAGGACCAGGGTTGTAACCCTTCTCCTGAAAAGAAATTTAGTATCTAATCATTTACCGACAAAAGTAAAGTATAAACAAAGATGTACTGAAAATAAATAAGTTCGGACATTGCCTAGACAAACTAGACTAGACTGGACTCCATACAATAATCACGGCCAAGCAATGAGTACGGCTCTATACATTAGCTGACTAGGGTTATCACAATCCTAATTACTAACAAATACAAGTCTGAAAAATCCAAGTCCAATTACCTGTCTGCTACTACCTGAATGATCCATGCCAAGGATGCAATGGTATATAATGGATACATCGCCCGGGAGACAAATGTACCCTAAGACATATAATAATGGGTACATCGCCCAGGAGACAAATGTACCCGGTGCAACACTCGATGGTGCGCTGGAAGTGTGCTCATCATGACAAATAGCTCCAAATCCCATGAATATATATATATATATAAGACCAAGATCAAAGGGACAACAGGTAACTGGAAAATCCTCAATGATCTAAGTAATCAAGCTAGTTGTTTAGTCCTTAACATTTTTTGTTGGATTCTGGGTGTGGCATTCCGCAGAATCCATCCTAGACATGAGAAATGCAAAACTGGACAAAAAGTGAGAATGTGCACCATAACAAGCCACAACAAGAAAATATCATAAACTGGAAGCTAGGAGTGCGCTACGATGAGCCACTATAGGGAGTATGCCATGACAGGCCACTATCATATAAGCAAAGAAGGCCATGTATTATGAGTGCGCCACTACGGGCCACTATCTAGTAAACAAAAAAGACATGTAAGAAGAGTGCGCCACAACGGGCCACTATCATGTATGCAAAGAAGGACATGTATCATGAGTGCGCCACGACGGGCCGCTATCTAGTAAGAAAAGAAGACATGGCAACAATTATCATAGCTTGTAAGAAAGAATCTACCAAAAAGACGTATCATGGTATGTGAAAAACAATAATTGAAGCTAAGTACATTTTATAGAAAAATGATTGAACATGTGCTAGTGTCAAGTACATATAGGATGTACAATCATTCTCTAACTATGCAAGATCATCTAATCATGTTAAAAAATTATTGTAATCGAAGAAAATATCAAAAACGGATAAAAACTGGCAGAAACGGGCAAAAATAGACTAAAACGGCATACCGGCGGTATACGGCGGCATACCGGCGGTATTCCGGCCTAAAGATAGAAAGTTTCTGGTGCAAAAATTGGCATACCGTCGGTATACACCGGCAAACCGTCGGTATACCGATCTTCCAAACAGCAACAAAATCCAGATTTTTGCCAAAACTTATTTCGGCCATAAAAACTTTATTTTAAATCGAAATTCGAATTTTCAAAAGTCAAAATTGCATAGAATTGAATTTCCTACAACATAGACATATTAGTTTTCAAAATTCAAAACATTTGATAGATCAATACCTCAAAATACTCCCAAAAATAGGTCCTCGGGATACCGAAACGGGTTCCGATTTCCACCAAACTCAAAATCCATGGTATACATACTAGGTAAGGACCTCATATATATATATATATTTGACCAAGATCCATGATGGTAACACTAGTATCACTCTTGATACCAAGTTTTCTACTAAGTCAATATTGGGTTTTAACAGAAAATTAAAACCTTGCTTAAACAAATTTTGGAAACATGCATATATAAGAGAATCATAAGGAAAACATATTTAAGAAAATGAGTTTAGGAAAATTCTAAATATTTACCACCAAGGAAAATAAAATGACAACAAAAATATTTTTGTTCAAGATTTGGCAAGATGTACTTGCCTAGGTTAAGCTCCAAGCCTAATCTTCTACTCCTCCTCCTGGGGGTTAGACACCACACGCAAGTCCTCAAGGCCAAGCTCTTGGCAAGCTCCAAGGGGAAGAGAAGGGAAGAAGAAATGAAGAGAGAGTGAAGAGAATGAAAAGGGAGAGGAGAGAGAAAGTGAAATGGTATATATAGAAGGGGGAATTAATCTTAGCCGTTGGATCGTGATCCATGTCAAAATATAAGTCAATCATGGCCATTCAAACAAAACCAAATATCCATTGGATAATAGGGTGCATCTACATTGTTCACGAAAATATCTAAACACTATTCATCAAAATATCTAAAACACTATTTACAAAAATATCGGAAATACTATTCATAAAAAAAATCTAAAATCGAAAATATCTAAAATATGAAAAATCTGTATGGATGGTATGCCGTCGGTATACACCGGTATACTGGCGGTATGCCGGCCAAGAAGAAAATCTATAAGTTAGAAATTTTTTAAAGCATTACGAAAACCAAGAAAATATAAAATATACTACAAAATACGTATCCGTATATAAATACTGATACTGTGAGACGAGTCTCACAGTTATCCTAAGTTATAGTCTGAATCCTAACTTTACCTAAGTTATTGTCTGAATCCTAAGTTTACCTAAGTTATTGTCTGAATACTTATAATTCTAACATAAATCTAAAAAACGTAAGTACTTACATCTGTAGCCTTGGCCCTTTCGTCGACGAAGCTCCCGTCTTTTCGCCTCTTCTGGACATGCTGTAATACATCGTGCATGGTGACCGAGTCAGCAGGTTTTTTCTCCTTCAACGCCTGTTGGGTCTGCATACGAAATATTCGTAGAATTTAATTAATTAAGTATATTAATAGTACCGAATTAGATAGTGAATGAATTTGCGGTATCTTACCAGATCTGCAAGCGTCGCTGCATGGGACTTTGATCCCTTCGTATGTATCCTCGCGGCCCGTCCGTTCGCTTTCACTTTTTTTAATTTCTCCTTGAAGGCAGGAGTATCCATCTTCTCCAACATCTGCTCATAGTAGTCCTGCTGGAGCCACTCCTTCTTCGAATGCGCCATTCAAAGGTCATGAACCGCATCCCGAATCTTCTTTCCGGCGGTACTTCTATAGGTTTTACGGATCGCCTCCTCACGATGGGCGAGCCACCAGCAGGCCCTCTGACATACAAATTCAATTATCACGATATTAAAAAAATATTTGATTAAAGTGTAATTAATAATTAACCATAATATATATATATATATATATATATATATATATATATATATATATATATATATATATATATATATATATATACCCTCATCTCGTCGAGCCAGAGGTACTGCAAGTCTTGGGGCACCTCAAAGAAATTGACGTAGGGGCCATGGTAGTTGGTCCGGATAATCTGCCCTAGAAGCCTGGTAGCATCCCACGGAAAAAACCTACAAAGAAGCAACGTTGGATTATTAACTTGAATAAATGAAACAAATTTATTAAATTAACTTAAATTTACTTACAAGTTACCCGCGGGCCATAGCCCTCGTCGGAACACGCCCATCGGCCTCTCAGGTAGCGTTGGCGGATCCGCGGCTCCGTGCATGTACTCGCCAGTCACCGAATGTAACTGAATATGGGGGTACTACGGGGCCCACTATCGCTCAGCCGCTGGTGGATCCACTGGTGGATCCGCTAGCGGATGGAGACCCCATCGACGAATGTATCGATAGCCCTTGGGTAGATCGACAGCGGGATGAGTCTGCGCCTGGGGTACTCTCCGGGTCGGGCTCGATAGATGGAGACACCACCCGGGAAGGCTGAATGCGACCACGACCACCACCACGCGCACGACCACCACCACCACCACCACCACGGCCAGTACCACCAGCACCACCACGGCCCACACCACCAGCACGACGAGTGCTAGCCATCAACAGGACGACGAGTGACGCCGCGAAGAAAAGAACAACTATGAGTACCATTTGCAACAAGAATATACAAAAGTTTAAACTGAATTCATATAAGTTAGTTATAAGTGCTTTTGTGAGGTCAAACTAAAATCATGTAATTGAAAGTGTTTTTAATATATACTGATATTTAATCTAATCATCGTCATCGTCTTCGTCCTCGTCCTCGTCCTCATCCTCATACTCATCCTCATCCTTATCATTGACTTCATCTGTATCCTCATCCTCATCAAGTTCTTCTTCTTCTTCTTCTTTTTTTCTTCTTCTTTATCCTCATCCTCAATAGTTGGGACAAGATGCCTCTTTCTTCCCTGGTTGACAGCTTAGTCTTGTGTAGATACCTCTTCCTCCCCTCTATTTTCCTTAATAATATTTTCAACATCCATGGTATCCGAATGTTGTACCAAGTATTGGGACTTTTCGATCAGGTCCTCTTGGTATGATGGGTCTCCAACATTGAATATATTTTTAGATTTAATCTTGCATACTATCCATCAGTCAAATCGATCTCTACGACACCTTGGGTAGCTTGTATAGTAGACTTGAACAGCCTGACTTGCTATCGCAAACGTGTCAGACCCTCTATACCTCCTGCGATGATTTATATCGACGAATCCAAATTGTTAATCGATTCTCCAACCGATATTTGGTGTCGTATCGAACCACTCAAATTTGAACATCCCACTATGCGTATCATATGGGGCACTATATTGTAAATCTATAATATCCCGAAGCACTCTATAATAGTCAAAGTCTGGCTCGTCGTCATATATGGTGCCTCTTATGCAAACACCAAAATCCTTGGTACTGAAGCCGTTATTGAGAAATTCGACATTTATAGCATTCTGAGTTGCCTTAAACTTGAAGTCATTAATGACATAGCCTGGCCAAGTCTTTGCATGCTTCTTCGGTCCCAATGCCCAATAACGAATGCTATCATTTGTGAGTGTCATTTCAGGCAATAAAACCTGTAAACAAATATTGATAATTTAAATATTTTAAATGCATATATTTTAATGGTAGCCACATAAATTATTATCTCAGTTACTTACGTATTTGCGAAACCAGGACAGAAAAGTACAATCAACCTCTCTTTGAAGTCCTTCATCGGTAATATCGGATGTCCTCATTTGGACTTCATCTCTAAATATACTGTTAGAGAGTAAGAATAAGTGTAGTCAGTTACTTCACCAAATTAGAGATTCTAACGAGTGTAAGTGTAGTCACTTACTTCTCCAAATCTCTCACTTTTTGTATGTCATAATTTAACAAGACATTTCGGTGAGCGGTATCATACTCATCGTCAGTCAACCACCGTTTCTTACTAGCCCCAATAGGCTTGCCCCTTACATTGAGTATACCTCCATCCCCAACGTCTTCGTTATTCCTTTGAGATCTATTTCGATTTGTCTTAACATGAGTATCAAAATAAATGGAGCAGAAGTTTGATACCTCCTCAATAAGATATGTTTCGTATATCGAAGCCTCTATATGAGCCTTGTTGCCAACTTTGTTCTTTAAGTGGTGTTGGTATCTAGAGAGAGAAATTATCAGTGTAGTTAAAAATGAAATTCAACTTAAATTTTACCAATTTTTATGTACCTCTCAAATGGGTACATCCATCGATAATGAACAGATGCACCGACACGGGCTTCGTATGCTAGATGAATTGGTAGATGCTCCATGCTGTCGAAGAAGTCCGGAGAAAATATTTTCTCTAACTTGTAAATTGTTAAGACAATCTTCTCCTCAAGTTCAACCATGTGATGCACCGTCAACTTAGTTTAACAAATATTCCTGAAGAATGTAGATAGCTGGGCCAACGGAACCCATACAGAAGAAGGCAACAACTCTCTCAACGCAATGGGCAATAATCTTTCCATAAACACGTGGCAGTCGTGACTCTTCATTTCCGTTAGCTTACGTTCATTGAGATCAACGCATCTAGAAAAATTGGACACATAGCCGTTGGAAAATCTTAAAGTAGATATCCACTTGCAGATTATTAATCTATCTTCCTTGCTCAATGTGTGTTGTGCTACCGGCTTAGTTAATTGTCCACCAGCTCTCCTTTGTATCAAGTTCAGATGAGGATGCTTGTATATCTCGGCAATGTCTTGTCTTACTTTTGGATTGTCCTTCGTCTTTCCTTTAATATCCATGACGGTATTTAAGACATTATTGAACACATTCTTTTCGATATGCATGACATCAAGATTATGCTTTATAAGATTATCTTTCTAATAAGGCAAGTCCCAGAAGATACTTTGTTTGGTCGAGTTATGGCTTTGTCCGAATCCCTCGACACAATTGTTTGATGGATCTTCAATTACGGAGGGCAAGTCCTTTACATCATCCCAAATATCATATCCCGATAATCTGGCAGGCGGATGAGAAAATTCTTATTTTCCAGCTCTGAACGCATCCTTGTTCTTTCTCCAAGGATGACTCGTGGGCAGAAATTGACGGTGACAGTCAAAGAAAGAATTTTTTCCTCCATGCTTAAGGCGGAACGCCTTACTATTTTTAAAACATATCGGACAAGACATCCTGCCATGAGTACTCCATCCCGACAACATACAGTATGCTGAAAAATTATTTATTGTCCACATCAGTGAAGCTCTCATCTGAAAGTTTTATTTTCTGGAAATATCATAGGTCGCGACGCCGATCTCCCACAGCTGTTTAAGTTCATCCACCAACGGCTATAAATATATATCGATATTCTTCGTCAGATTTTTGGGATCCAGTATGATAGTTGTCAAGAACATATAAGAAGTCTTCATACACATCCATGGTGGCAGATTATAAGGGGTAAGAATGACCAGCTAGCAAGAGTATTGAGATCCCGACCGCCCGAAAGGGGCGAAGCCATCAGAACATAGCACCAGCCGTACATTTCTAGGCTCTACAGCAAAATCTGGATGACACAAGTTAAAATGTTTCCACGCCTCTCCGTCCGAAGGATGTGACAATTCTTCATCGTCCTTTGTGCATTTTTCGTTGTGCTACGTCATGTTCAGCTGTATTCAGAGACATATACATTCTCTGCAAGTGCTTCATGATTAACAAGTAATGAATATACTTGTAAGGACGTCGTTTTCTAGTTGACTTTCTTTTTTCCTTTACTGGCTTGTAACGATCCGTGTTACAGAAGCTGCAACTTTCTATGTCCTCCTTCTCCTTGTAGTACAACATGTAACCGTTACGACAATAATCTATCTTATCGTTCCCCAGTCCCAGTTTTCGGACCATCATCTTTGACTTGTAGAAGTTTTTTGGGAGCTCTTTTGATTCCTTCGGTAAGATCTCTCTCGTTAGTTGTGTAATCTGATCATAGCAAGCCTGTGGCAAGTTAAAAATCAGACTTTATGCTCAATAACTACATCGTCACTGACAGTACAGAATGAGTATCACAACCAGGATGTAGGGGAGTATCTGCATCCCGAAACATAACATAGAACTCCTTCGTCTCGGAGTTAGGATCCTCCGGATCAAAATTAGGCCCTGCCGTATCGTACACCATATCTCGTACAAGGTTCTGCAGGTCTCCATAATCAACAGAGCATCCTTTATCTTCGATGACAAAATTCGTCGCAGCATTATCATTAAAAGCATAAGTAGCAGCATTTGCAACATGTCTTTCTGCTTATAGTTCACCTTGCGATAACCACATGTCATAATCACGTACGAAGCCCTTACGGGTCAAATGATCTATCACAGTCACCACTTCTTCATAATGTCTATTACGATAATTACGATATGGACACTTGATTTTGGTACCGTCCATGTACTGAGCTTTGCACATGGCATACTTAAGAAACACTTCTACGCCTGCCTGAAAATTGTCACTCACACCTATTCTGCTCTCGTGTTGTCATTTGTACATCCATGTACGATCAAAAAAGTAACGATCCATCACAGATTTAAGATAAAAATCTGTATCGTAAGACTAACCGAATTACTATGTAATCATGTACTCACCAATAATCGGATGTAACTGGAGTCCTTGGGCCCTCCGGGGCCTATCATACAGTAATTGGTAGATCCGCTGGTATAGGTCGGATGTACGTAGTATCGACCGTATCAGATTAGTATCGGTCTATCGGATTGTTATAGGACGTATCAGATTGGTATTGGCCTTAACAAATTGATATCGTCCTATCCGATATGTACATGTATCGGCCGTATAGCTAGGATTCATATTGGCATTATCAATTTGGTATTGGTCATATCCGATAGGTATCGACCGTGTCGGATTAGTATCGACCGTTTTGGATTAGTATCGTGAAGGTTTAGTAACAACTGTACTTGGATTTCTCTCTTCTCGAGCTAGAATACCATTGCAAGAGAGTCACCAGATCGTGATTGGCCAGTTATAGTAACATACATGCTTCCTTTTCCATCAGAAAAAGCGAGTTTGAAAAGGAAGCGTGTATGTTCTGTAACTGGCCAGCTACGCTCTCGTGACTCTCTTGCAATGGTAATCTAGCTCTAGAAGAGAGAAATCCATGTACAGTTGTTACTAAACCTTCCACCATACTAATCTGATACTGTCGATACTAATCCGATATGCCGATGCCTATCGGATATGGCCGATACCGAAACGATAAGGCCAATACAAATCCAATCTATACGGTCGATACATATCGGATAGGACGATACCAATTCGCTAAGACCAATACCAACCGATACGGTCTACACCAAACCGATAGACCGATACTATTTCGATACGGTCAATACTTATAAGTACCTACGTCGAGAAGGTTGATCTGCTGGTACATCCATGTACGATCAACGAAGTAACGATCCATTTCAATTTGGATGTAAAAATCTATATCGTAAGACAAACAAAACATAATTAGTTCGATACCGATACCGATACCGATTTTGATACTCAACGAAATAGTCCGATACCGATATCGATACCGATACCGATACAGATTGGTGGTGGGATGAGCCATAATCCGCTGATTTGGTTTTGGTTTTGGTTTTGGTTTCGAATACAAAATTTTAAAAAATTCGGTTCGGTTTTGGTTTTGAATATACTAAATTCGGTTCGGTTTCGGTCTAAAGTTTATATATACTCCTCGAATATATATATATATATATATATATATATATATATATATATATATATATATATATATATATATATATATATATATGCGTGTGTGCCGAATATAAATATGTGTGTGTGTGTGACGAATATATATATATATATATATATATATATATATATATATATATATATATATATATATATATATATATATATATATATTTAATATATATTTTTAATATATATATATATATACATATATATATATATATATATATATATATATATATATATATATGCGTGTGTGCCGAATATAAATATGTGTGTGTGTGTGCTGAATATATATATATATATATATATATATATATATATATATATATATATATATATATATATATATATATATATATATATATGTGTGTGTGTGTGTGTGTGTGTGTGTGTGTGTGTGTGTGTGTTTCGACCCCCCGCGGCCAGACACTAACCCCCTCACGTAGCCCACCCCCAAACCCCCGGGCCAGCCTCCCCCTGACCATCCCCCAAACCCCCCCGGCCAGCCCCCTCCCAGCCCACCCGCAACCCCCCCGGGGCCAGCCTCCCCGCGGCCAGTCCCCCCAAACCCCCTAGGCCAGTGCCCCCCCCCCCGCAGCACACCCCTACCCCCTTGCAGCCCATCCCATCCCGTCCCCCCGGGGCCAGCCCCCCTGCTGCCCGCCCCCTCCCACCACCCCCACCCCCATCCCCACCCGTCCTGTAGCTCCCCTTCCCGAAAATTTGGAAATATTTTTTATTTCTATTTATTTATTTGTTTTAAATAAGATTTTTAGAATTTTATAAATAATTATTTAGTTAACTATTACGGTAGATGAGATTAGCCATGGTTGAGTTTTGAAGTACTAGACGACGAGGAATCATGGCACGGATAGTGCAGTGGCGTGCCATGACCAGTGTATTAGCCATGCCAAGGAAGGTCGAGCCATAGTGATGTCCTAACTAGGAAAATCAGGCCAAGTTGTGACATGACCATTATAAATAGTTTAATTATTCATTATTAATATTATTTGACGTCAAGGTGACTCAGTCGCACCAAACTAGTCAAACTGAACCCAAACAGAATCCAAGCCTTTGTAGGAATGTAGTGAGACCAAGGACGACCATGTAGACATATTTTATTGTGTGTACAATTATTTCCTAAATTATTTTAGGTATTGATGTGCTTTTAATTATTTAAATAATTGTACAAAAATTGGTATATTATTATTAAATATTGTTTCACCATAATTGTACAATTTTCTTGACCCGGATAAAGGTGAATAGTAGGGTTTCACCAAACCACCATTTAATTATTTTATTATTATTTTATAGTGATTAAATAAATATATTTATTACTTTTAGATATTATTAATATTGATTATTTAAAATATTTTACTGTCTATACGGAATTTGTGGTATTTATATATATAAATATCAGGATATATATATATTTAATATATCGGCATGTAAATGTATTTATAATTTATTAAGTATATATAAATATATATATGCATATGTGTGTAGGCATAGAAGTATATAAAGATATATGTGTGTTTGTGTATAAATATAAATATAATTGTATGTATATACATATAAGTATATATAAATATTTATATGTAAATTAGTGATATAAAAGAATTAAAAATGTTAAGGAAATCCCAGCCCGGCCTAAGTCCACAGGCCCAACTCAACACAGCAGTCAAACCCGGCCCAGCTAATTCACTCCCCAGGCCGAGTTCTCAGAAGCTAGCCTAAGACCCCAAAGAAAACAGCAGCAATTCCATTCCAATTAAATCGTCCCAGGCCAGCTCAGTCCAAGCCAGCCCATGCAGGCAGCTGGCCCGACCAATTCCCCACAACATTCGGCCTAACCCGACCCTGCGGTGCGCAATATAGACGTATATATAGAGATTGAGATCGAGAGAGAAAGAGATCGTGAAGAGCAAACCCTAAACGATCAAACGTGTTCACCCCTCCAGCCCCGATGCCGGCGCGCGTCCCTGAACAGCCGCGCGCGCCCCGCGGGCCGTCGGCCACCGGCGGATGCGTCGGAAGCGCACGGACAGCAGCGCCAACAGTGGCAGCAATGGCAGCAACCACGCTGGTTGCACTACGATTTTCTTCCACCCCGCTCCACCATTTTCCGATCTACTTGAACAGGTACGAAGATAACCTATCCCCCTTCAACCCCATAAGATAGTTTCGAGGTGAATCGAACCGAATTCGACTGGAAATCAAGCCCAAAGTTGCCGAGAAATCTGCTAAAAATAGAACAGTATAGGCACTCGAGACCCTAATTTAGAAGGCTAATTCATGATAGGATAAATAGGGTTACTGAAATCTATTCAAACACAGTTAAAGACAACCAATAGGGCTTCGAACCCTTTTTCGTAGAACCGGATTTCGTCGACTGTGTGTCGAGAAATCGGACGTTCAAAACTGATAAAAACATGTTTTCAAAATATTAAAAACTTTAGAAATTCGCTCGATACGACGTGCGTCCCACCATTTCGTCCTGCCATTTCGGTCCCACTCAACGGGCGATTTTGTGCACGGCCCGCCGGAATCCAACTTTGGACATACGGTTGGGTTTGTTGGCCCATTGGTCATATGGTCAACCTGATTTTAATAATTGATCAATCTCTGTCTGGATATACAAAGCTAGTTGGGACATCTCGGTTTCTTGGACATAAACAAGATTGTCTATCCACTCCGTTCAAGACTGAAGATCTGTTTGCCTACTCGAGTCTGTATTTCCTATGCAATGTAATTTTTATTTTATTTGACTCTAGGAATATGTTGTACACCGAGTCGTACTGGCAAATAGGCTATCCCCAAAATAGTTCAAAATGTTTTTAAAATGACCTATCAAAATGTTTACAAAAAGGTTTTCAAAAATCACCAAAAGCTTTTTCAAAAATCCTAACTAAACCCTGACTTAACCCTGACAGAACTCGGACCGAGTTCGGCCAGAGTTCGGTTAGTGGCCGTTGTGATTTTGAAACTCTGGAACTTGGTCCTCCTGCAGTTGCGAATTTGATCGAGATTTGCTCATAGAGTTCTGCCCGAATTCTGCCCGAATTCTGACAGAAGTCTGCCTTTGGAACTCCTATATATAGAGAAGGATTTCGATCATTTCAACTCACTCATTCACTTTCAATCTTCTCTCTATCTAAAGCTTTCAGTCTTCCAAAGAGTTTTCTAGAGCTTTAAATTTCAGATCCCAAGCCAGTTACAATCCTCTAGTCATTTTGCCAGTACGGTACGGTCTAGAAGTTTCTGAGAGATTGTAATCAGAAGGCTTGATTGAAGAATACCTCTTCACATTTGAAGTTGGACGAGTTCTTCGTATCAAAGCTCGCGTTATAGAAGTTGCAAGGACTTCGTAAGAAAACTTGCGGTTTTTCCAATAGTGGATTCAACTGGTAGCAAGAGTTCTACCGACTGGATTAGTCCTCAACAGAGGGATACCAGTATACATCGCTGTCTTTGCGTTTGCTCTCTTAACTTTGCCTTCACATTATTTCAGTTGTGATTAATATTCTGTGATTGTGCTTCTAATATTTTTATTTAGCATTATTCCGCTGCCAACTCTATTCACCCTCCCTCTAGAGTATTACGCTTTACTATTTCGTTCCTACAATTGGTATCAGAGCGGGTGTTACAGGTAAAGCAAAGGTAACAGTACAATTATTTATTCTTTTTAATTAACTGTTATATAGATCACAGCACAACACATGGCAACTGTGAAATTCACAAGTGAAGGCCAGGCCACAAACAGACCCCCACTGTTTGATGGTACAAATTATACATATTGGAAAACACGGATGAGTTTTTTCTTGAAATATCTTGATTTTGATTTATGGTCCATTATTCTTGATGGCTATCAAAAGCCACCTCGTATAAATGTTGATGGAGTTTTAGTTGAAAAATCCCATAGCAGATATACAGAGGAAGAAAAAAAAGGGCCAGTCTTGACGCACGTGCCATTAATGCTCTCTTTTGTGCTTTAGACAGAACTGAATTTAACAGGATGTCTATCTGCACAACGGCTAATAAAGTATAGAAGCTACTCGAAGTCACACATGAAGGCACGACTCAAGTCAAGGAATCTAAAGTCAGCAGACTTACTCAAGAGTACGAGGCGTTCAAAATGAAGCCCAACGAAACAGTTACACAAATGTTCGAAAGATTCTTGGATATTGTAAATCCTTTGTCCTCCCTAGGCAAAGATTACAGTAACCATGAAAAGATTCGCAAACTCCTGCGAGCTCTCACCAAGAACTGGGTTCCAAAGGCTACTGCAATCATTGAAGGGAACGACCTCACAACTATGTCCCTCGAAGTACTTATGGGTAAGCTACTCACTCATGAACTGGAGCTACAAGATTTTGAAGAGCCTGCACCAAAGGAGAAGACTATCGCCCTCAAGGCTCAGCACAGAAAAGCTGCTGAAGATGACTCAGACAGCAGTGGATCTGACGCTGAAGATCAAGCACTCCTAGCAAGGAAGTTCAAAAGATTCATGAGACATGAGAAGAGAGTCAAAGAGAACAACAGCAACAACTGGTACCAAGAAAATGCTGTCTGTTATGGCTGCAAGAAGAAGGGACACATGAAGAAGGATTGTCCCACAAACTCATCATCGAGCAAGAAGAACAACATGTATGAAAAAGGGAACCTGAAAAGATCAACATCTCAGAAATATGCCAACACCAGCATATGGCATGAAAGTGAAGCTAGCGACTCAGAAGACGAACACTCAGAGGACGCTGCAAATGTATGCTTCATGGCAACCGATTAGGTGGAACACCCTTCACATGCTAGAAGCAAATGGATCCTCGACAGCGGTTGCTCACGGCATATGACCGGTGACGCTACCCTATTTGCAACACTGTCGAAGAAAAAGAAGGAAGGCTATGTCTCCTTCGGTAATAATTTGAAAGGGTATATTATTGGTATCGGTGATGTTGGTAAGTCTCCCTATCCTATAATTAAGGATGTCTGTCTGGTTATCGAGTTGAAACATAACCTACTCAGCATAAGTAATCTAGCTGATCATGGTTATGGCATCAACTTTGGCAAAGACAAATGTACTATAGTTGATGGCTCAACTGGTAGTACTATCTTTGAAGGTATCAGGGAAGACAATATATATGTTTTCTATTTGTTAGAAGAAACTAACATTTCAGGTAGATGCTTAATGGCCAAGAGTGATGAGAGTCATCTGTGGTATATGAGACTCGGTCACGCTAATATGGATACAATATCAAGATTATCCACAAAGAAGCTAGTACGCAGTTTACCGGATATTACATTCAAGAAGGATTCGGTATGCAGTCAATGTGAAAGGAACAAAGCTACCAGATCCACTTTCAAGTCAGTAAACGCAGTGTATACTACTAGATCTCTACAATTGCTTCATATGGACTTATTTGGTCCTAGCAGAGTTGCTAGCCTCAGAGGTAAACTTTATGCTTTTGTAATTATAGATGATTTCTCTAGATACACGTGGGTATATTTCTTGACACGCAAGAATGATGCATTATCCGAATTTGTCGCCTTTTGCAAGAAAGTACAGAATGAAAAAGGTTACATGATCACTCGCATAAGAAGCGATCATGGTGGCGAATTCGAAAATGCTAATTTTGAGCAATTTTGTGACACACACGGTTTTATTCATGAGTTCTCCTGCCCTAGGACTCCACAACAAAATGGAGTTGTGGAACGTAAGAACAAAACTCTAACCGAAATGGCCAGAGTGATGTTAAACCAGTTTAGTCTACCCAAATATTTCTGGGCTGAAGCTGTCAACACAGCTTGCTTTGTTCTCAATAGAGTTCTAATTCGACCCAAATCGAAGAAGACTCCATTTGCGTTATGGTTTGATAGAATTCCTTCAGTTTTATACTTTAGAATTTTTGGTTGTAAATATTTTATTCTTAACACAAAAGACAATTTGGGAAAATTTGATGAAAAGATCGATGAAGGTATATTTTTAGGTTATGCGGCCAAGAGCAAAGGATACAGAGTCTTCAACAAACGTACCATGATCATCGAAGAGTCAATCAATGTCACCATTGATGAATTAAATCAAATGAAGATTGATGAAAATGACGAAGATACATCTGTACCAAGCTCAACTCCAGCTGATTCTCAACCAAGCTCTGCACTAGCTGAACCTCCTAGAGAAGATCCAGGAACCAGCTACCTTCAGAATGAAGCAAAAAGGTTGAAATTTACAGCAAATCATCCAAAGGATTTGGTAATTGGTGATATTACCAAGGGAGTAAGTACTCGTACATCCTGTAGAGATATTGTTTTTACTATTGCATTTATTTCACAGCTAGAACCCAAAACTATTGATGAAGCATGTAGTGATAATTTTTGGATAGATGCTATGCAAGAGGAATTAAACCAATTTGAACGAAATCAAGTTTGGGAACTTGTTCCCAGGCCTGTTGATCATCCGGTCATTGGCACCCATTGGGTATTCCGAAACAAATTGAATGAGAATGGTTTAGTGACTCGTAATAAGGCTCGACTCGTAGCTCAAAGATACAATCAAGAAGAAGGTATCGACTACGATGAGACTTATGCCCCAGTTGCGAGATTAGAATCCATTCGCATGTTATGTGCATTTGCATGTTTTCATGATTTCAAACTTTTTCAAATGGATGTGAAGAGTGCTTTTTTAAATGGTTTTATAAAAGAAGAAGTTTTTGTAGCACAACCTCCAGGTTTCACGGATTTCAAAAACCCAGATCATGTTTTCAAGTTGAAGAAAGCTCTATACGGTTTAAAACAAGCCCCTCGTGCTTGGTATGATCGTCTAAGCTCTTTTCTACTTGATAACAGTTTTTCAAAAGGGAAGGTTGACACTACACTTTTTATTAAATCTTTTAATGGGAAGCTACTTTTAATTCTAATCTATGTTGATGATATTATATTTGGATCTACTGATGAATCTCTGTGTCAAGAATTTTCTAAGTGTATGCAGAATGAGTTTGAAATGAGCATAATGGGAGAGCTGAAATTCTTTCTCGGATTGCAAATCAAACAAACTGATAATGGGATATTCATAAATCAAGCCAAGTACACAAAAGACTTGCTAAAGAAGTTCGATCTGGACAATGTCAAACCTATTGGCACTCCGATGGCAGCTTCAACAAAGCTTGATTCAGATGAACAAGGCAAGCCAGTCGACACACGTAAGTATCGAGGTATGATTGGTAGTTTACTTTATTTAACTGCTAGTCGTCCAGATATAATGTTTAGTGTTTACCTGTGTGCACGTTTTCAAGCTAACCCAAAGGAATCACATCTGTCCGCAGTTAAGCGTATCTTCAGAAACCTTAAAGGTACTTCTTCTGTTGGCTTGTGGTATCCCAAAACTAAATCCTTTGACCTTATTGGTTATTCGGATGCAGATTTTGCTGGATGCAAAGTTGATAGAAAAAGCACAAGTGGTACATGTCATTTCTTAGACAAAGCTTTAGTCTCTTGGTTTAGTAAAAAGCAAAATTCTGTAGCCCTATCAACAACAGAGGCTGAGTACATCGCCGCAGGACGTTGTTGCGCTCAGATTTTGTGGATGAAACAAACCCTAGAAGACTATGATTTATTTTACACACATATTCCCATTTTTTGTGATAACACGAGCACTATTAATTTGACTAAGAATCCAGTATGTCACTCTCGTACTAAACATATCGAGATTAGACATCATTTTCTTAGAGATCATCATCAAAATGGAGATATAAACCTTGTGTACATAGATACTGAAAATCAATTAGCTGACATCTTCACTAAACCTCTAGCGGAAGATCGTTTCAATTATTTACGTCGAGAATTAGGAATTTTGGACGTCAATAATATTAATTGATTTTGTTTTATGATTATATCTCAATACGCAAAAACTGTGTTAGAGACAAGCCAATAAAGAGTCTGTCTGTCACTACAACTACGGTTGAAGCGAAGCGGTATTTAAGAGTTTCCCGGTGAACCTCCGCCAGCTGGGACAGTACTCCTACAGCTAATCTGAGACAGTCGCTGTGTAAAGACATTTACATCATAAAATATTATTAATTATGTTATATGAAGGCTAAAATAACTAATCTTTGAATTAAATATTTGAAATGAGACAATAAAAAAGAAGTGGCAAAAATCAACTTTGAAGAACCCTAGGCGAATTCGGCCAGAGCTCTGACCGAATTCGACCCGAGTTCGGTTGAGGGTATCTGTGTATATATCCAGAACCCGAGAGCTTCTTCTCTTTCATTACTTCCAAACCAATTCAAACAGCAGCAGCCGACCCGAGCCATCAAACCCTAGTTCTTCACCAATCTTTTCCTTCCAATCTACTTGGTAAAATCTCTCCAAAATTTGGAATCGTGCGGAGATCGACATTTTCTACAACATATCCTAATTTCGTGAGGTATAACTCGCTCTCTCTCCACCTTTCAATTTGTGCTTTTTATTTCAATAGCACCTAAATTTAATCCATTCAAGAGGAAGAAGAAGACCACTCCTAGTGAGGAAGGGTCGTCTTCGAATCCACACACGGATTCACTCTTTTCGTCGATCCAAACGAGCGACGGTGCTTTCGATGGGTTTTTCTTCCAAACCCTCGACCAAGCCCTATTATGGTACGGTGATTTTTCCACCCGATCCATATGCGGCGGCGCTCCGATCAAATGGACGATATTTTTCGATCATCGTCACTTGTTT
This sequence comes from Iris pallida, assembly GCA_029216955.1. Lineage (NCBI taxonomy): Eukaryota > Viridiplantae > Streptophyta > Magnoliopsida > Asparagales > Iridaceae > Iris > Iris pallida. The sequence continues at coordinate 512,197 of JANAVB010020598.1, read as the reverse complement.
GAGGCATTAGGGTTACACCTATTTGTTAAACTGTGCTTCCCGATAGCTACTAATGCCATTCGTTTATTCTATTGCAATCTCGTAGTTAACACTTTTGTTGTGAGCACACGTGTTGGAGGCATCGACATCGAGTTCGATGATGCCCTCCTAGCGGAGATTCTTGGTATTCCCAATGAAGGTGAACCGCTAGTAGACATCACAGAATTCGATTTTCTCGAAGGCACGACACTCACTAGTTTCAAAGCAAAACTCTATACTCCTGACAGAGTACGCTCTGGAAAGTTCAAGGCTAACAACCTGAACTTGTTCAACTACGAATTGTATCGCATCATCTACTCTACTATCCTTCCCAAATTCACTTCAAAAGATGATGTGACCTCACTTGAGCTGTCCGCCATGTACCATATTCTTAAGGGGATTCCTTTTTCCACCCCTAAGACTATCATTCAGATGATGGGACGATGTCGTGCTAGAGATCGAAATCTCTCTTACGCGATGATTCTCCCTCGTATTTTTCAGCGATTTGAGATCGATCTATCGACTTGTACTCAGGACTCTGAGTCCAAGTTTTTTCAGCTATCTCGTCGTAGCCGGACTGCTTCAGCTTCACTTACTGCTCCTCCTGCACCTCCTCCACCACCTCATCAGTATGCCATGACATTTGAGGGCATACATCAGCACTTATCTGCTTTGTACGTCTCGTTGACGGACATGGCTCGCGAGCATGAGTTTCGCGACGTCATCCGTTACCAGGCGATGGCAAACTCCTTGGCCGATCTGCGTTTTGTCCAGACTGGTCACTCTGCCGCCTCCATCCCTCGAGATCCAGCTTTTTTGGGTTATCGCTGTGAGGATGAGGCTGTCCATGCCTACTTCCAGCCAGGTAACGCCTATGATTGGTATCGTGCACCTCGTGACTACGTTGGTGAGTTCTATGCTGGCGCCCCTACTCATCCTTCTTGCGCTGGTACTTCTGGTGCTGGTCCTTCCGGTCATGCTGATCGAGCTGCTGATGATGATGATGACGAGGATAGTGATGAGGAGATGTGATTTGATTTTTTTAGTGACATTCTATTGTATACTTGGAAATGCTCCTACATTCCAAGTTTTTATCAGTATTTTTTTAGTACTTTTGATATTTATCAGCACTTTGTAGTATGCTTTCAGTACTTTTTCATGGACATGCTTATGGTGTTTCGTTTATGATATTTCAGTTTCTTTCAGCACTTTATTTTAAGCACTATCTCTCTATACTGCTTCTTCATTACAAACTGCCTGGGAAATAGCATGCCTGAGATTTTTTTTATGTTTTTGAAACAATAGCATGCCTGTGATAATATTCTTTAGAGACAATAGCATGCATGTGATGATAATTTGTAGAAACTTTACATGCCTGTTTTATTTATTATATTTTCTCACTATTTGTTCCTTATGCATTAATTGCGGGGGAGCCTTCTACATTAAATGCGGGGGAGCCTTCTCTTGTGCAGTTATTTTGCTAAGTGACAAAGGGGGAGAAAATTAAAGATCTAATATATTTTTTTTGAGTTAAATACAAGACATGAACAATTTCACGTTTTGATTCTTTTTGAACAAGCTTAATGTTATATCATTCATAATTTGTCAATTATCAAAATGGGGTAGATTGTTGGCCCATTGGTCATATGGTCAACCTGATTTTAATAATTGATCAATCTCTGTCTGGATATACAAAGCTAGTTGGGACATCTCGGTTTCTTGGACATAAGCAAGATTGTCTATCCACTCCGTTCAAGACTGAAGATCTGTTTGCCTACTCGAGTCTGTATTTCCTATGCAATATAATTTTTATTTTATTTGAGTCTAGGAATATGTTGTACACCGAGTCGTACTGGCAAATAGGCTATCCCCAAAATAGTTCAAAATGTTTTTAAAATGACCTATCAAAAATGTTTACAAAAAGGTTTTCAAAAATCACCAAAAGCTTTTTCAAAAACCCTAACTAAACCCTGACTTAATCCTGACAGAACTCGGACCTAGTTTGGCCAGAGTTCGGTTAGTGGCCGTTGTGATTTTGAAACTCTGGAACTTGGTCCTCCTGCAGTTGCGGATTTGACCGAGATTTGCTCATAGAGTTCTGCCCGAATTCTGCCCGAATTCTGACAGAAGTCTGCCTTTGGAACTCCTATAAATAGAGAAGGATTTCGATCATTTCAACTCACTCATTCACTTTCAATCTTCTCTCTATCTAAAGCTTTCAGTCTTCCAAAGAGTTTTCTAGAGCTTTAAATTTCAGATCCCAAGCCAGTTACAATCCTCTAGTCATTTTGCCAGTGCGGTACGGTCTAGAAGTTTCTGAGAGATTGTAATCAGAAGGCTTGATTGAAGAATACCTCTTCACATTTGAAGTTGGACGAGTTCTTCGTATCAAAGCTCGCGTTGTAGAAGTTGCAAGGACTTCGTAAGAAAACTTGCGATTTTTCTAATAGTGGATTCAACTGGTAGCAAGAGTTCTACCGACTGGATTAGTCCTCAACAGAGGGATACCAGTATACATCGCTGTCTTTGCATTTGCTCTCTTAACTTTGCCTTTACATTATTTCAGTTGTGATTAATATTCTGTGATTGTGCTGCTAACATTTTTATTTAGCATTATTCCGCTGCCAACTCTATTCACCCCCCCTCTAGAGTATTACGCTTTACTATTTTGTTCCTACATGGTTTGTATCAAAAAATTGGATCAGTTGACATATAGTTTGATGACTTTAGAGACCATTGACTCTGGCATGCTTTTCGGTGCAAAGCGGGTCCAATGGCGGACATTATTTTTGCCCAAAATTATCATTTTACCCCTGTATCCAGAATTGGACTTAAGGACAGGCAATCCTAGCTAATTTGACTATTCTGAGAACGTTGGTAATGTTTGTTACAGCTTTCGGAGACATTTGTGATGACTTGGACTGTATGGCTTACCAGTCGACTATATATTTGTTGGATCTGCGTGCAACCTCCAGGCAAGTATACCTTGCCTCCCTCTATAGTTTTATTACATGCATTTTATTTCAGTTTCTAGCTTTTGGATTATTTATGGACATTTGCTTTTCGTATTTTATTCTTTGAGTTGTTTCATTGCATATAGCCGTGTCCATGTTGGTCTTGTGGTTCACACTTGGAGTTTCTAGTCAGTACCTTACTTGAGTCGTGTCATAGAACGAGTACGTGTAATTGAACTGCTATCCTTGATATTGTTTCCTTGGCACCAGAGAGTCCACACTTGGGATGAGGGTGTTTTTCTTGATCTGTTTACATCCGTGAGTCCACACTCGGGACTAGGATGTCGATTATTTGCACCAAAGAGTCCACACTCGGGACGAGGGTGTAGACTTGACTTAACTTGCACCAGAGAGTCCACGCTCGGGACAAGGGTGTTTACATCAGAGAGTCCACACACGGGACGAGGATGTAGTATTTGCAACAGAGAGTCCACACTCGGAACGAGGGTGCCTTGCCGTAAACTAAACAGAGAGTCCACACTCGGGACGAGGGTTAGTACTAACCAGAGAGTCCACACTCGGGATGAGGGTTAGTGTTTAGTTCAAACCCGTGATTCCACACTCGGGATGAGGGTTTGGTTTCTTCCATTGATCTCGTGATTATCGTTCATCCGGCAGTTCATTTATACGTAGTTGTTCTAGTGTTCGTGTGTTCGTATTCGTGTTCGTGTTCGTGTTCGTGTTCGTCTTCATTTGTCGTGTTCCTTTTTTTTCTTTTTTATTTTACTTGCGCATGATAAAACTGTTAGATAGGCATGTATATTATGTATTTTGCTATGTCCTCTGAGGGCCTGATGATCTCTTCAGGTTTAGCGATTGCATGGAGTTAGCTAGTAGTTCTGGATGGCAGAGATTTGCGGTTCTTACGGGATTCAGGTATCGTTATCATGTTTATTATCCGCTCGTGCCTTATGTTCCTTATCATGATATACTTTTCTTGTTAGTTACATTTATAGACTCATATCATTTCTTAGAGTCTAATCGGACATATATGCTAGTGGGCTGCAGACCACGACCCATACTTGTTCATTCACGTTTCATATTCTTATTGTGGGTTGAGATATAGATTTGTTTGCCATGATTTAGCAGTATACCATAGCCTTGACAGCGTTTACGTATTCGAGTCGGGCTAGAGTCCGTTCGATACGTAGCTGGGCTTGCTCACGCTCTCGCGTCCGAAAAGCGGGTACGGATCGTGACAAGTTTTTTTGGTGGCCCATGCAGGTCAGAGCATATCGTATCGGTTACGTAACTGTACTGGTATGAGCCTGCGAACGTGATTGAAACCTTAGAAATCTCAATCCACTCTGCCTTGAAAATTCTCCTAGAAATTTTCTACGTCCTTGAAAACTCCATAATTGCTCTCGATTATACTTCCTTGCTTTCTGTGCCATTGATTCTCGTCCCTTTTATTTCGGGGTGACAAATGATCGTGCTGTCTAGGATTCATTAGAAATTCTTAAATTATAGTATAATATTGCTTAACTATTGAATGCTTGGTTGTTTATAGATAGGACGGATTATAGATGCCATATGCCTAGATATCTGCTGGTAGAATTGTTAGCAACTAGTTAGAAGACCATAAGACGTTAGTGACCATGTTTTGAGGAGTAGTGTGATCAAAGGTGGGTAGAAGTCCTCGAGGCTTCGTAGTTACAAAATGATTAGGAGGAGGCTATAAACTATTTTGGAGGAATTAAAATTGAGAAAATTAAAGTAATAGTAGACTTTGATGTTAAGGAATAGCTATGAATTAGAATTTCGAGGACGAAATTATTTTTAAGGTGGGTAGATTTGTAGCTCCCCTTCCCAAAAATTTGGAAATATTTTTTATTTCTATTTATTTATTTGTTTTAAATAAGATTTTTAGAATTTTATAAATAATTATTTAGTTAACTATTACGGTAGATGAGATTAGTCATGGTTGAGTTTTGAAGTACCAGACGACTAGAAATCATGGCACGGATAGTGCAGTGGCGTGCCTTGACCAGTGTATTAGCCATGCCAAGGAAGACCGAGCCATAATGATGTCCTAACTAGGAAAACCAGGCCAAGTTGTGACATGACCATTATAAATAGTTTAATTATTTATTATTAATATTATTTGACGTCTAGGTGACCCAGTCGCACCAAACTAGTCAAACTGAACCCGAACAGAATCTAAGCCTTTGTAGGAATATAGTGAGACCAAGGACGACCATGTAGACATATTTTATTGTGTGTACAATTATTTCCTAAATTATTTTAGGTATTGATGTGCTTTTAATTATTTAAATAATTGTACAAAAATTGGTATATTATTATTAAATATTGTTTCACCATAATTGTACAATTTTCTGGACCCAGATAAAGGTGAATAGTAGGGTTTCACCAAACCACCATTTAATTATTTTATTATTATTTTATGGTGATTAAATAAATATATTTATTACTTTTAGATATTATTAATATTGATTATTTAAAATATTTTACTGTCTATACAGAATTTGTGGTATTTATATATATAAATATCAGGATATATATATTTAATATATCTGCATGTAAATGTATTTATAATTTATTAAGTATTTTTTTTTATAATTTATTAAGTATATATAAATATATATATACATATGTGTGTAGGCATAGAAGTATATAAAGATATATGTGTGTTTGTGTATAAATATAAATATAATTGTATGTATATACATATAAGTATATATAAATATTTATATGTAAATTAGTGATATAAAAGAATTAAAAATGTTAAGGAAATCCCAGCCCGGCCTAAGTCCACAGGCCCAACTCAACACAGCAGTCAAACCCGGCCTAGCTAATTCACTCCCCAGGCCAAGCTCTCAGAAGCTAGCCTAAGACCCCAAAAAAAACAGCAGTAATTCCATTCCAATTAAGCCGGCCCAGGCCAGCTCAGTCCAAGCCGGCCCATGCCAGGCAGCTGGCCCGACCAATTCCCTACAGCATTCGGCCAAACCCGACCCTGCTGTACGCAATATAGACGTATATATAGAGATTGAGATCGAGAGAGAAAGAGATCGTGAAGAGCAAACCCTAAACGATCAAACGCGTTTACCACCCCAGCCCCGACGCCGACGCGCGTCCCTGATCCACCGCGCGGGCCGTCGGCCACCGACGGATGCGTCGGAAGTGCGCGGACAGCAGCGCCAACAGTGGCCGCAATGGCAGCAACCACGCTGGTTGCACTACGATTTTCTTCCACCTCGCTCCACCATTTTTCGATCTACTTGAACAGGTACGAAGATAACCTATCCCCCTTCAACCCCATAGGATAGTTTCGACGTGAATCGAACCGAATTCGACTGGAAATCAAGCCCAAAGTTGCCGAGAAATCTGCTAAAAATAGAACGGTATAGGCACTCGAGACCCTAATTTAGAAGGCTAATTCATGACAGGATAAATAGGGTTACTGAAATCTATTCAAACATAGTTAAAGACAACCTATAGGGCTTCGAACCCTGTTTCGTATAACCGGATTTCGTCGACTGTGTGTCAAAAAATCGGACGTTCAAAACTGATAAAAACCTGTTTTCAAAATATTAAAAACTTTAGAAATTCGCTCGATACGACGTGCGTCCTGCCATTTCGGGCAACGTGGTCGCGAACCGAAAGCATCGAAAGCTGCGTATCGGCTTCGTGGTCGTGTGGGCTTTGACGGAATTCAAATGGGTCGCGTGTGCGCGACGAATTTGATGCGTATCCGTCGAAATTTACCGTATCGGCCTCTGTGCAAATTCTCCAATTACTTTGTTCACGCTCGTCAGATCGAGACAAAACATGCCCCAACAGGACCGTATTATTTTTCTGGTCCTGTATGCCAAGTTTGGTCCAATTCTGAGACAGTTGAATCGTACGTCATTTTGCGGGCCCCATGGTCCCACTCAACGGGCGATTTTGTGCACGGCCCGCCGGAATCCAACTTTGGACATACGGTTGGGTTTGTATCAAAAAACTGGATCTGTTGACATATAGTTTGACGACTTTAGAGACCATTGACTCTGGCACGCTTTTCGATGCAAAGCGGGTCCAACGGCGGACATCGTTTTTGCCTGAAATTACCGTTTTGCCCCTGTGTCCAGAATTGGACTTAAGGATAGGCAATTCTAGCTAATTTAACTATTCTGAGAACGTTGGTAATGTTTGTTACAGCTTTCGGAGACAGTTGTGATGACTTGGACTGTATGGCTTACCAGTCGACTATATATTTGTTGGATCTGCGTGCAACCTCCAGGCAAGTATACCTTGCCTCCTTCTATAGTTTTATTACATGCATTTTATTTCAGTTTCCAGCTTTTGGATTATTTATGGACATGTGCTTTTCGTATTTTATTCTTTGAGTTTTTTTATTGCATATAGCCGTGTCCATGTTGGTCATGTGGTTCACACTTGGAGTTTCTAGTCAGTACCTTGCTTGAGTCGTGTCATAGAACGAGTATGTGTAATTGAACTGCTATCCTTGATATTGTTTCCTTGGCACCAGAGAGTCCACACTCGGGACGAGGGTGTTTTTCTTGATCTGTTTACATCCGTGAGTCCACACTCGGGACTAGGATGTCGATTATTTGCACCAGAGAGTCCACACTCGGGACGAGGGTGTAGACTTGACTTGACTTGACTTGTACCAGAGAGTCCACGCTCAGGACGAGGGTGTTTACATCAGAGAGTCCACACACGGGACGAGGATGTAGTATTTGTACCAGAGAGTCCACACTCGGGACGAGGGTGCCTTACCGTGAACTAACCAGAGAGTCCACACTCGGGACGAGGGTTAGTACTAACCAGAGAGTCCACACTCGGGACGAGGGTTAGTGTTTAGTTCAAACTCGTGAGTCCACACTCGGGATGAGGGTTTGGTTTCTTCCATTGATCTCGTGATTATCGTTCATCCGATAGTTCATTTATACGTAGTTGTTCTGGTGTTCGTGTGTTCGTATTCGTGTTCGTGTTCGTCTTCATTTGTCGTGTTCCTATTTTTTTCTTGTTTATTTTGCTTGTGCATGATAAAACTGTTAGATAGGCATGTATATTATGTATCTTGCTATATCCTCTGAGGACCTGATGATCTCTTTAGGTTTAGCGATTGCATGGAGTTAGCTAGTAGTTCTGGATGGCAGAGGATTTGCGGTTCTTGCGGGATTCAGGTATCGTTATCATGTTTATTATCCGCTCGTGCCTTATGTTCCTTATCATGATATACTTTTCTTGTTAGTTACATTTATAGACTCATATCATTTCTTAGAGTCTAATCGGACATATATGCTAGTGGGCTGCAGACCACGACCCATACTTGTTCATTCATGTTTCATATTCTTATTGTGGGTTGAGATATAGATTTGTTTGCCATGATTTGGCAGTATACCATAGCCTTGACAGCGTTTACGTATTCGAGTCGGGCTGGAGTTCGTTCGATACGTAGCTGGGCTTGCTCACGCTCTCGCGTTCGAAAAGCGGGTGCGGGTCGTGACACGTCCCCCCGCTGCCCGCCCCCTCCCACCACCGCCCAAGAGAGAGAGAGAGCATACCTCGATCGTCCAAGAGAGAGAGAGAGAGGAGAGAGAAAAATTGCGGGGAATAAAATTTTCCCTCCGTCGGTTCAACTTAAGCTAGGGCTTTTGACTTAGCAGCGGACTATCGACTGATAAAATTCGTCGCTAATCCGCCGTAAAATGTCGTATGGTCGACGGAATGTTCGTCGCTACTTAGTCGTTAATCTCACGCAATTTTTTTAAAAAATTTCAACAACTTATTGACCACTTAGCGACGGACGGTTTGTCTGTCGCTAATATCCCATCATCTGAACGACGGATTATCCGTCGCTAAGTAGTCGTCAATTCCCCCGCCAACTATTGACATTTTCCCGTAATTTTTTAACATTATTCTGCCAATTAGTGACTACCGAGTGACTACTTGCCGACGGGTTTTTATTCCGTCGCTATTTTATCGACGGCTTGGCGACGGCTAGGCGACGTATGTTCACCCTTAAAAAAATTGGTGCGTGATTAGCCAGGAAGTAGTCTCCAGGTTGTCGGTAGTCCGTCGCTACTAATGACAGATTTATTCTGTCGCTAAACCGCCGTCGCTAATTTACTTTATTTTGGTAGTGTGTTCGTTTCATTGTCATCAGTATGGACCTTCTCAAGTATCGCATCCTTCTTCTCAACCACATCCCGTATCCAATGATACCGAGTCTCAATGTGCTTGGACCGACTATAAAATATCTTGTTCTTCACAAGGTGAATGACACTCTGGCTATCGCAAAGCAAAGTATACTGCTCTTACTTTAGCCCCACTTCCTGCATCAATTTCTTCATCCACAATAACTCCTTGCAAGCCTCTGTCGCCGCAATGTACTATGCCTCTGTCGTCGACAAGGCAACACTTTTTTGCAACCGTGACTGCCACGATATCGCTCTACTAGCAAAAATTATTACATAACCCAAAGTTGAACACCTCGTGTCTACATCTCCAGCCATATCAGTGTCAGTATACCTGACCAGCTTCGGCTCGTCACTACCAAGGAAAGTCTCCAATTGACAGTGCCATGAAGGTACCGTAGAATCTACTTGACCGCACTCCAATGTACCCTTCCAGGGTTGGAAAGATACCTGCTAACTGTGCCAACTACGTAAGTGATGTCTGGCCTCGTACACACCATAGCATACATGAGGCTTCCCACAACTGAAGCATATGGAACCTACTCTATATCTTCCTTCTCGTTCCCGGTAGATGGACACTGCTCCTCAGTGAACTTAAAGTAAGTTGTAAGGGGGTTACTCACTTTCTTTGACCCGTCCATCCCAAAATGTTGAAGTATCCGGTGAATGTACTTCTTTTGGAACATGTGTAGCAGATTGGACTCTCTCTCTCTCGGCTGATCTCCATTCCAAGAATAGTCTTTGTCGTGCCCAAATATTTTATAGAGAAGGTTGTGCCCAGTTGGCACTTCAACTCCGCTATCTTAGTGGTATTCCGACCCACTAGTAGCATATCATCAACATAAAGCAGTAAAATGATGAAATTATTCTTCGCAAAGTATCTCACAAATACACAGTGATCCAACATTGTCCGTGCATAACCATGCTCCCTCATAAACGACTCAAACTTTCTGTACTACTGCCTTGGAGCCTGCTTCAGACCATACAAGCTCTTCCTCAACCGGAAGATCTAGTGTCACTTACCCTTCTTACAAAAATTTTCTGGCTGCTCTATGTATAACTCCTCCTCAAGATCACCGTGGAGGAATACCTTCACGTCTATATGTTCGACCTCCAAGTCGAAACTGGCTGTCAATGCTAATACCACCCGAATAGACGACTATTTGACGACTGGCAAAAAGATCTCATCATAATCTACGTCCTTCCACTGACCGTAGCCTTTAACTACCAGCCTCGCTTTGTGTCGAGGGCGAGTAGCATCATCTGTCTACTTCACTCTGAACATCCAACAATTTTTTAAAGCCTTCTTGCCCTTTGCAACCGCACCAGATCATAAGTGGAGTTGGTATGTAAGAAATTCATCTCCTTCTGTGTAGCCTCCATCCACTCCTGATTATATTCATCGTCCATAGCTTTTGCAAAACTTTTGGGCTCTCCCCCGTCAGTCAATAGCACATACTCATTTAGTGGGTATCTCATAGATGGTCGATGCTCTCTGTCGCTCATTCTCAATGGAACCACTAGTGCTGGCTGTAAATCAACAGTCTCCTCCCCTTCAGGAACTACCTCCCCTGCATGCTCATCCTCTTGAGGGTTACCTTGACCACCATCAATAGGCTGATGACCAAGGTTGGAAGCAAATCCATATACCGGCTTTCCATAACTGGATCCTCTGCGATGTCCTCTGGGAACTGCTCGAAGCGAAATGACTCTAATTCAGGCAATTCCTCATCCTCAGAAGGCATCTCGAAATCCTGAGTGTTTTTCATGGTCTGATCCTCGACGAATACCACGTCCCTGCTTCTGTAGAGCTTTCTTTCTATGGGATCATGGAGTCTATAGCCAAACTCATCCCGACCATAGTCGATAAAGACGCACCGCCTCGTCTTCGGCTCAAGTTTGGATCTCTCATCCTTCGGTATATGTACGAAGGCCTTACAACCAAACACTCGCAGGTGATTATATGACGGCTCTGTAGGAACCCTAGAGGGGGGGTGAATAGGGTCAAGCTAACTAATCAAGCACTTAGCACAAGCTAATTGGCAATTTAAAAATATAAGTGCAAGAGAAGAAGCAAACACAATACCGACACCCGATGTATCCTGGTATCCTCCTAAGAGGCAGTCCAGTCCCGGAACTCTCTCCGGCTTTAATCCACTATTTGAGCAAATAGTTACACACGAGTTTGGATCCGAAGAACTCGCCAACTTCTTACACAAGAGCTTTAATCCGAAGGGCTCTCCGACTTCAACCGAGAGTTTGGATACGAAGACTCCCCAACTTCAACCGAGAGTTTGGATACGAAGACTCTCCAACTTCAACCTTTCACAATAGGTTTTGATCTCCTTATACAATAGGATGAAGATCTCACTTTTTAACTCAATAACTCTAACACAATTTGTAGATGGCAAATGAAGGCTTTGTAGAGTTGTATGTGGATAAGCTTTGGTGGTTTGGAAATTTTTAGGCTCAAAGTATCAACCTTGAATGAAGGGGTTCAAGGCTATTTATAACCAAAGCTTGAAAAGAAGCCAAAGGCAACTTTTCAGTCACGAACCGGCATACCGCCGGTATGATCCGGCATACCGGCGGTATACCGGTCTGGGATTGCAACGGCTAGAAATATAGCCGTTGGGATCATTAACGGCTGGAAATCTGATCGTTGGAATTTCAACGTTTCGGAAGCGGTATACCGTCGGTATGGACCGGTCGGGGGCTTCGCCCCTGAACCCCCGACGAGGGGCGCTGCCCCCTCGACCCCCGTCCGCTGACCGGGCAGCGGAACCCCCGGTGCGTGGCTCCAGAGATGTCGTCGGGTGGTTCAGAAAAATCTTGTAGGATCCATCGTCTTTGGCCCACCATGATTTCTTTATTGCATATGTCCACATTGATCTTGCTTATTGCTTTTCTGCATGTACATGTTAGACGAACAAAGCAATACACATAGTAGCAAGTATGATAAGTTAAAAGCACATTAGGACTATGCGAAGTTTAAGTATCAATGTTATAGTGATAGCATAAATATTAGTGATATCATAATGATTAAACTTAATCGAATGACCACAATAAAAAACATAGTTTTGATTTTTGCAACCCGATTAAATTTAAGATAGATAAGCTCATATCACTAATATGTAAACCAATAGGCACGTATCACCAAAGGTATAAGTATAAGTAGAAATGCTATAGCGATAGTATGAAGATTAGTGATAATGAAATGCTAAACTTAATATATTAACCATATTCAAAAACATGATACACTCATTGGGCCAACAATCTCCCCCTTTTTGATTATGGCAAATCGGTTAAGTTTAGTATTGACATAATAGATGCATGTATCACTAATATGCAAATGACATAAGCAATATCACTAAAAGCATACTACTTAGATTACTTATAAAAGCATACTTAAACTTACTTCTCCCCCTTTGACATGATCAAAAATAGGCTCCCCCGTACTAAGAGATAAAATAAAATCAATCTCAAGCATAGAAATCAGAGCATGGGGAAGGCATAGACAATCATGATCAAGATATACTAATTGAGGAACAATAGGAGAAGTGTGTAAAGACAAGTGTATAAAACTACATACCAAATGTAGAGTACTAAAGAAAATTGCTTGTCAAAACACAATAAGGTTGGTAAAACTTAAAAGAATTTGAAGAAAAAGAAATAAGTAGTTTACCAACTTGAAATCCAAGGAATAAATCCAAAACACAATAGGATATGAAATATTGCTCCAGTTTTAGATGAGAACTATGAAATAAAGGATTTCAAACAAAAGCCATGAGGAATAGATAATTGCAACTAATAGATACCAATTGAGATATGAAATTAAATAAACTTGATACCAATTGAACAGATGTAAACTTGAAACATTGATCAAAGAAACCATTAATAATCATGATTGTCCACAAATAAATAGTGGAACAAAATAAAAGAATGATCAATGTAAAATATTGCAATTGATATAAAGTAATCTCATTATTTGCAAGATCTATATGCTTATCCAAGTTCATGCATTTGAACTCAATTACCTTATCATGCTATATGAATACCCTTTAGATAAACATGAAGGTAAAGGAGAAAAATACTTGAGAATGAGAAATTCAGTCGACTTGAATGCTCCCCCTCAAAGTACTACCAAAGTAGATAAAAATTATGAATTTTGGATAAGTCCTCAACAAGGAAAGCCAAATCAATTAAGCATATAAGGAAAGCCAAATAGCTGAAAGCACAATAGTCATTAAGATAAGATATGAAAGATAATATTAACAAGATGACATATTTAACCCATATGAAAGAGAGAGATAAGATAATAAGGACAATTACATACTCTCATAAACCCTTTAAAATAAAAATATCATGACCTCAATCAATAAGATATGAAATAGAAGAAAATATGGGTCCATGATGAACTAGGTATACGACATATTAAAGGGTATAAATAAATAGAATCAATTGATTTACTCCCCCTCAAAATATGCGTATCTAGTTCCAAAGCACTTATAGCATAAAATAGATAACTACAAGATCTAGGGGTAAATCAACTAAGGATTTCTTCCCCTTGTTCGATGCATATAAGGCAACAATATCGTCAAAAGACGAATAATATCATCTTTAGTCAAGAAGAGATATACAATTAATAGCCACTAAAGATGAAGGATCAAAAGAATATTCGAATTAAGCACGTATAATCAAAAGATGACATACATTAGTCTATATAGAAGGATCTCATATTTAAATATGATAGATCAATGTAAGTTATCCTTTGAAAAAATGTCATCATGAAAAAGAATAAAGTCAATTAAGAACAATCATGATGATAGACAGAATATATCTCAAAAATAAAAATAAAACTCAAACATCATGTCCATGATTATCTAATTAAGAAAGAATTAACCAATTTATTACTTTGCATGGACTAGGTATGTTGTACCACATATTTATCCAACAATGGACAAAACCAAACCTTGCTAATGGTAAATTAATAACCCATAAAGTTCAAATAGCAAAGGCCCTTATGTGGCAATCCATGAGTAGTCAAAGTAGAGTAAATAAATTAGTTTGATAATCACATAATAAGATAATATAGGACTACTCAACTAATAGGATCTTTTAACAATAAAAATAAACAAATTAAACATGATCCAACAAATCTCATAAACAAAATTCCAAATCCATATTTATGATAAGATCTCATAAAATAATAAAAAATATGGAAAAGAGTCATTCTCATTTAAATGATTGCAGACATAATAAAGAAGAGATGTAAATGATAATACGATGAAATCATGACTCAAAAGTGAAAGAAATTTAAAAGATACATGCCAATGACTAATAAGGAAGGAGACTTAAAGAAAGAAATCACAAACCTCCAAGAGAAACAAGATCTAATCAAGAATTTGTAAAACTAGTTTTTAGAGAACAAACATATGTATCTAAAATAGGATACAAAATACATTTAGAAGAATCACAGATCTTGTATATGTAAACTAGCATATCATATATAGATTGAAAAGAAAAATAATGGCTAGAGGAGTGAAAGTGAACCAAAATTATATAGCTTAATAATATATCACAAATAAGCAAACTATATAATCCAAATAAGATTAATGAGGGAAGCCATTAACAAGATAAATGTGCTCATTAAATCTTAAGTCACTAACACTAAAAATACTTGCTTAAGCAAAGAGTTCTCATATAAGTATAATACATTTTGAATGATCAAAATAATTTTTAGACTCTTTACTAAGCAAGAATAAGAGAATAAGAAGACAAATAAATGAATTGATCTCTTATCAAGTATAGACCAAAAGAGATACTCAAGAAAACATAATTAAAATAAATCTCTTTGTCAAGTATTGAGATTAATCCAAGATAATAAAATAATAGATCGATCTAGAGAATGCAAAATATTATAGCCATTATGAAATAAGTGTATTCTCTAGAAATGGGAAAATCTCAACATAAAAGATCAAACCATAGTAGCTAAAGTCATGAGAAATATGATATAACAATTACAGGTATTCTCATGTGCTATAAAAACATCATTGGGCAACAATAATTCAAAAAGAAGCATAAACCCAAGGAATGAGCAAAGAAAGATTATTAAGATCAAGAAAGCTAAATGTGCAAAAGATAGAAGAATCATATTTTACGAAAAAGCTGTCATAGTGTACTATAGAAATATATAGATGATATAGATTTAAAAATGTGCACTAAAAACGGAGGTTAATATGAAAACAAGACAAAGCACAAAACCTTGTGATTCTTAAAAGAACTTCCATAAATAGTCAAGTGCAATACATAACAAATATTTTCTCTCACCATCCCAACTTAAAGATATAAAACAAATGAATATCAAAAGCTAGGAAACATTTATATATATGAAACTATATATATATCACGAATAGGCATACATGAAAAGATCAAAAATCCATTTAAGAACATGTATCCATAATGCCAACCAAAAAGTCAAGAAGATATCATCAAAAGAAGACTTTAAGGAATAAGCTAATTGATTCAAGAAGAATAAATATGGTCAAAGGAATCAATAGCTAAGGTATGGGATAAGCACAAGTTTGAAGGTAAAAAGTATATTTAAATACTCTTCAAGTCAATATAAAACTTTAGCTTAAATCATATGCCCACATAAAGATATTTATACAAAAAATATATAAACATAAGAAATACATGATCTACATGTAAATAGAAATTTAATGAATATAGCCATGTATCCTTAATGACTATTGGAAAAACTATCACAAATTCAAAAGCAAGTATAAATAACCTTCATTAGGCAAAGACATAATTGATTCTCAAGAAGATAATCAAGATAAAGTATGAGAATTAATAATGAATATATTATGTAAGCACAAGATTAAAAAAGGAAGTATAAGGGAATACTTGTCAAGTGATAAGAAGCTTGTGCTAAACATAAATATTCACAAATACGGATTTAAAGTAAATGTTACATACTAAAAACAAACCGGCAGGAAGTAACTATTTCAAAAACTTTAAAGACGGAGAGTTAAAATCATATTAACTCAAATCAAAAACAAGCTCCTATGGACTGGAGTGATATGCATGCTTCATAAAATAGAGATCAAGAATAACAAGCATGCATAAATCAAATGTGTCACACTTAATAGAAAATGAGTGATAAACTACATAGTGTGAACTAATCATTTAAGCCGAGTAACTAGTCATACTAGATAAAGGAATTAATAAGAAAATTAACTAAGCATGCTAGTATTAAATCTCACATTGATTTATATAAGAGATAACTAAAGGACATCAATGTGAGCTAGTAGCAAAGCATCAAGAGAAACATGTTAGATTCTACTAATATAAACAATTTAAAGAGAATCGCTTAGCATGTTACCAAAGTGGCTCTAGTGGCCACGCTTGTGTTGGTGCAATTGCTTGGAAGATGTCCTTTGAGCTTTGCAACCACCAACACGCTCCTCGGTGCTGTCCCGATATAAGAAGCTCCACCTACAACATTAGGCGAAGACTTTGGTATCCAAATAAACTTGGATCCACATTTGTTAGCTTTAGGGACCCATATACTATTTACTCTAGCATTGGTAGAAAAACTCCTACGAATAGGACAAGTTAAGCTCATGTGGCCAATGCGAGAGCAATAGAAGCACCTAATACTAGTGTGTGCACATGTATCAGAATGAGCATGGTTATGAACATGTGACATACTAGAATGATGAATATCTCTAGAATGAGCATGAGAAGATTTGGTTTTAAGAATATTATGTTCTAATAACAAATCATCATGCATACAAGTAAGAGAATCAAATTTAACATTTAAAGCATTATTCTCTTTTTCAAATAAAGCAATTCTAGAGATAAAAGCATCATTTTGTTTCTTTAAAGTGTCAATAGAAGAATCATGCAAATGATTAAGCTCATGTGTTTGCCTCTTAAGATCTTCTATTGATGAGGAAATAGATTTGATTTTTAAAATTAAAGCCTCATTCAAACTCTTTAAAGAAACACAAGATGAGTTTTGAGAATCAAGTCTAGATAATAAAACATTGTTTTTATTTCTCAAAAACTTATTTGCTTCTTCTAAATGAATAACCTTTTCAGAAAGTTCTTCATTTGTAGAATGAAGGTTGTCAAGAATCTCTAAGGATTGTTTAGCCATGGCTTTCCACTTAGAGCATTTCTTGCATTTAGAAGAAACATGATTGTCTATGCTACTAGAAATAAAACCCTTTTTATCGGAGGATAAGGAATAGGTTGCCATAGAAAAATAACAAGGATCTACTCTAAGGATGTTAAGCCTAACAATAGAGTCCTCGCTCTGATACCAATTGTAGGAACCCTAGAGGGGGGGTGAATAGGGTCAAGCTAACTAATCAAGCACTTAGCACAAGCTAATTGGCAATTTAAAAATATAAGTGCAAGAGAAGAAGCAAACACAATACCGACACCCGATGTATCCTGGTATCCTCCTAAGAGGCAGTCCAGTCCCGGAACTCTCTCCGGCTTTAATCCACTATTTGAGCAAATAGTTACACACGAGTTTGGATCCGAAGAACTCGCCAACTTCTTACATAAGAGCTTTAATCCGAAGGGCTCTCCGACTTCAACCGAGAGTTTGGATACGAAGACTCCCCAACTTCAACCGAGAGTTTGGATACGAAGACTCTCCAACTTCAACCTTTCACAATAGGTTTTGATCTCCTTATACAATAGGATGAAGATCTCACTTTTCAACTCAATAACTCTAACACAATTTGTAGATGGCAAATGAAGGCTTTGTAGAGTTGTATGTGGATAAGCTTTGGTGGTTTGGAAATTTTTAGGCTCAAAGTATCAACCTTGAATGAAGGGGTTCAAGGCTATTTATAACCAAAGCTTAAAAAGAAGCCAAAGGCAACTTTTCAGTCACGAACCGGCATACCGCCGGTATGATCCGGCATACTGGCGGTATACCGGTCTGGGATTGCAACGGCTAGAAATATAGCCGTTGGGATCATTAACGGCTGGAAATTCGACCGTTGGAATTTCAACGTTTCGGAAGCGGTATACCGTCGATATGGACCGGTATACCGTCGGTATGCCGGTTTTGTAAACAGAAACTTTCTGTGAACAAAAACCGGTATACCGTCGGTATACACTAGTATACCGTCGGTATGTCGTTTTCCACCAAAAATGATCCTGGGCTTATTTCTGCCCTAGCTTTCGATTTTGCCATCCATTTCTTGTGTTTACAATTATTCCTAAGACTCATTACAGACTCCAGATATACTTAGGCAGGTGCAGGCTTCTTCAGAGTCATGAAATGATGATGGCATGGCTTGGCTTCTTCCTTTGATAGGTGCTGGCTTTTTCCCTTGGCGGCAGCTGTCCAAAGATATCCAGTTTATGAAAACTGAATACCTTTCGGGGGCCTCGCCCCCGAACCCCCGACGAGGGGCACTGCCCCCTCGACCCCCGTCCGCTGACCGGGCAGCGGAACTCCCGGTGCGTGGCTCCAGAGATGTCGTCGGGTGGTTCAGAAAAATCTTGTAGGATCCATCATCTTTGGCCCACCATGATTTCTTCATTGCATATGTCCACATTGATCTTGCTTATTGCTTTTCTGCATGTACATGTTAGATGAACAAAGCAATACACATAGTAGCAAGTATGATAAGTTAAAAGCACATTAGGACTATGCGAAGTTTAAGTATTAATGTTATAGTGATAGCATAAATATTAGTGATATCATAATGATTAAACTTAATCGAATGACCACAATCAAAAACATAGTTTTGATTTTTGCAACCCGATTAAATTTAAGATAGATAAGCTCATATCACTAATATGTAAACCAATAGGCACATATCACCAAAGGTATAAGTATAAGTAGAAATGCTATAGCGATAGTATGAAGATTAGTGATAATGAAATGCTAAACTTAACATATTAACCATATTCAAAAATATGATACACTCATTGGGCCAACAGGCTCTTTGCCATACCATACTTTATGAGGTACATCACCCTGCAAATGAGCACTAGGAGATAAATTAATAATATAAGCAGCAGTGTCAAGAGCCTCACCCTAGTAACTGCTAGGCAAGTTTGCCTCTGATAGCAAATACTGTACCCTATCTATAGGTGACATATTCATTCGCTCTGCTACACCACTGAGCCAAGGTGTCTTAGGTGGAGTCTTCTGGTGTCTTATCCCTTGCTCTCTGCAATAACCATTAAAGGGACCAATGTATTGGCTGCCATTGTCTGACCGTACACATAGCAGCTTCTTGTCTGTCTCCCTTTTAACAGAGGCCTGAAACTCTTTGAAAGTGGACAACATCTGATCATTGGTCTTAAAAAGTAAGTTGCACCCATCAAAAAAGCAATAAAAATTAAATGGCGCATCCTTCAAATGAACTGCGCAGGAAGCAGATTGCGCAACAAATCAACTGCGCAAGGCCGAACTGTGCTACCATCAGAGCGCGCAATGCTGACATGGCAATGTCATCATTACCTGACACAAAATCAGATTTTCTAACAACTGACAGCCCGAAAAGCGAGGAGTCTGTTCCTTTCTCGAGCCGTGCCACATTTGAGGACAGCTGTACAGCCAGCACAATCTGCCAGCTCAACCGAAGCGTAGTCTGCCA
Organism: Iris pallida; assembly: GCA_029216955.1. Lineage (NCBI taxonomy): Eukaryota > Viridiplantae > Streptophyta > Magnoliopsida > Asparagales > Iridaceae > Iris > Iris pallida. The sequence continues at coordinate 492,355 of JANAVB010020598.1, read as the reverse complement.
GATCCTCTTCAGCGCAGTTCGATCCCAGTGCAGTCTGAAGCTAGCACAGTTCAAGCAGCACAGTCCATCAAGATAACTGATATTTTATACGTGGCCTATATGCCATCAATTGCTCACCACGTGGCAACCGTCTGTACACAACCATGCGCTTTTCAATCAAACAATGCCACGCGTCTAATACAGTTGAGCCATGATCAAGTAACTGCCAGCGCAGTTCGCTGCTTGCGCAGTCCAATGCTTGTGCAATCCAGCCTGCGCAATCCAAAAATAACTACTAATTAGTTATTTTCCAGAACTCTATAAATAGAGTTTCAAGTCCTTCATTATTAAGATCAGATCATTCAAGATCATCACAGAGATCAGGAGTTCTTGTCCAAGTGATGCTGCATTCTTCAGAGGCTATCATCTTCACAGTTCACATCGTCCAAGGGATAAAGCGATCGTCTTCAGATCGGATTCCTATAGTTGTACTTTTTTAGAATTCAATTGTAATCTTCTTATAAAATTTATGAAATAAAAAAACTTTTGTTTTTACAAACAAAATGGCGACTCTGCTGGGGACGACTTTCTCCTCCGACGAGGAAGTGACAACTCAATGTGACGTTGCGTCTATCGGAAAGACGCAGAAGACGCTGGTTGTGAAGGTCAACCAGACTGCCTACGAGGCGATGATCAACTCCGGGGCTACTCGTCGCATTGCAACCTCTGCCAAGAGCAAGGTTCGTTCAGTGTGGACTCCAAAGTCCTCTGCGCAATCCTCTGTGCAGTCCTCTGCACAATTATCTGCGCTACCCGCTGTCGCTGCTGCTAAGGAGCCACTGGCCACTTTTGCTCCTGCGTAAAATACCACCCGTGCTACCAAAGTACAAGCCAGAGCTCCTGCACAGTGTACTGCTCATCTTACTGCTGTGCAAGCCACTTCCTATGTTGTTATGGCAAAGTGCAAGACTTATCTCCCCCTAGTACAGTTGGTGACTTCTTTTCATCCTGCGCAATCCACTGAAGCCAGAACTCCTGCTACGCAAACTACAGTTTCTGTGGCCAAAAGGCCATCTGTCAAAGCTTCCCAGGCGCAATCAACCCTAGCACAAGCTGTTCCAGCGCAGTCTAATAGGGATAGTCCTTTGGCTAATCTCCCTTCTTCTCACAACAAGGGAGAAGACTCTGTTCCTCTTTCCAAGCACTCTGTTGCTCCAGCACAATCCATTGGGGGTAGTCTGTTGACTGTTCCTCCTCCTCCTCCTCAGAACAAAGGAAAAGGCCCGTTGGTCTTTTCTCGAACTTCCTTGTTCTACGACTTGGAAGACAACAGAGGAAAACGCTCTTTAGCCAACCCTTCTTCACAAAACAAGGAAAAAGGTCCTTTGGTCTTTTCTCAGTCTTCTCCGGTTTTTATCGTAGAAGATCAATCTGAACGTGCCTCGGCACCAATCAGTACAAGAACTCTCTCAAACAAGAGTTCTTCTTTCCTTGCCAAAAGGAAATGTACTGATCAAAGAGGTATTCTGTCTACTCCGGTAGCAGAATTCCAAGATCTCCCAACTCTCAGGATATCCCGCTCAAAATAGAGAAAATTACTAGTGTCTCAGACAGAAATCCCTGGGGGTGAATTTGCTGATCTACGGACTTATCTCAATAGACCAGCTTCTATGAAACGCAAACAGCCAATGCCGAAGATGAACCTGCATCAGAGGCAAACTTCCAGAATAAAAAATCCTGACACCTATGCTAATGAAGTGAGTACTTCTCTATATACTAATGGGATAAAACACTTGGAAAACCGGAACCATGTTCCAAATGTGGTCAAAGAACATATTCCTCAGACTTCTTTTCGTCCCGTCATTGTTCCTGATCTCCGGGAGCACCTCAAGCAAAAATGGGACAACATCTCAGCACCTCCAGTTCAGCCACTTGGACATCATTGTAATCACAAGTTCGTCATCAAGTGCTGTTGGCAGACAACAAAACGATCTGTCTTCGATCGTCTAAATTTGTAACTTCTGAACCAATGTCAGAAGACGAAGACGAATTGTTGTATGCTTCCGTCAACATGACTTCTCGAGACACTGGAGGTAGAAAGTGCTCCAAACACGGCAAGCCTCGCAGGCCCAGGCAGCGGTATTTAGATTTACTTCAAGAATCTTCTGAAGGAGTATTTCAGTATACCAGATCCCGAAGCCGAGACACAACCAGTCAAAGGAATCTTCTCCAAGATCCTTTTGGTCATCTTCCTATTTCTTATTTAGGAGATGATTCCTTCTCTGATTATGATACATACAGCAAAAGTTCTGAACAGATAGTGTCTTCTACTGTACCTAGAGAAGTGACAGATTATGTTGTCACTGAAGACCCAGATGCTTCCAGTTCAGCAAATCAAGAACAACGAATAGCTGCACTGGAGGATAAGCTGAAGACCATGGCTGAAATGGTCGCAAGTATGTATTCTATAATTTTGGCCCAACATACAGTACCACCGACTGCACCTGCTGTAAATCCTGAGATGATAGCATCGTCGGCGCCTGTCAATACAGGTCTGGGGGTAGTATCTCCTCAAATACCCCTATACAAATTTAACCCACACCCAGTCAGTCAGGAGCTGGGGGTGTTGGCCCATTCCATGGTCACACCCGATTTCGATAATCAACTTATACTTTAGTCCATACACAAAATATAGAAAATGCTGCTAACCATTTCAGGATGCATGAAATCTTATTCAACGGACGATGTACTGCATAAATCCAAGCGTCAAAGTCATCAAAAATTCTGAAGACTCTTTTCTACTTTTATTCTGTATTTTTACACTTTTTTGAGTCTAGGAATTTCCTTGTAAAATCAAGTATGGTATTACTGGCTTAGGGTTAAAATTATTCTCCTTCTCTAAACCTATTTTTACCCTTCATATTTTCGATTACAAATATTTCAAAAATGTATTTCGAAAATATTCCTTTTCAAATAATTTTACAAATAACCAAAAACATGTTTGAAAACTGTTTTTACAAAGAATTTTAAAATATCTCCTGACAGAACTCAAAGCCGAGTTCGGCCCGAGTTCGGTCCGAACTCTGACCGAGTTCGTTCAGTTTGTATTCAAACTTTAGTTGCCTCCAAATCTGCGAGCAACGTCTATTTTGCGAGATATTTGCATCCGAACTCTGTCCGAGTTCTGCCCGAGTTCGGTTGGTAAAAACACCTATAAATAGAGAAGAATTTCTCACTTCAAATAAATCAATTCATTCTTCATTCTCTTCTCTATTCATTCAAGTGTTTTCTAGTGATCTAAAAGTTTCAAATCTCACCTATACTTCTCTTAGCCAAAAGCCAGTACTATCAGATTGATTTAGAAGTCTTTTGGTTATTCAGAGTTGTAAAGAGGTCGTCAAGTTTCAACAACAAGTTCTCGTTGTGGAGCTGGTCGTGCGCTCGTCACCAAGCACGGTGTATGTTGGAGTTGGTCGTGCACTCGTCAACAAGCACGGTGGTGTAAGAGTTGCAAGCACTCAGTTAAAGCTTGTGCCTTTAGTGGATTAACATCGAGCAAGAGTACTCGAGACTGGATTAGTCCTCTCAGAGGGATACCAGTATACATCGCTGTGTTACTGAGTTTGAATCTCCTATCTTTATTTACTGCTCTTACATCATTGCCATAGTTTAATTTTTTAATTGGTGATTTTATTTCCGCTGCACACACGCACTCTATTCACCCCCCCTCTAGAGGTGCTCAACGATCCTACAATTGGTATCAGAGCAGGTTATATTCTTATATAACATACCCTAGAGAGTATATATATGGCAGCCGTGAAATCTATATTCAACGGTGAAGGGCAATCCACAAATAGACCTCCCCTATTTGATGGAACAAACTATACATACTGGAAAACACGTATGACTTTCTTTCTAAAGTCTCTAGATTTTGATTTATGGTCAATAGTCATTGATGGGTATAAGAAACCACCACCTACTGTGGTTGAAGGTATTCTTATAGAAAAGCCGTATGACAAGTACACCGATGCTGAAAAAGCAAAGGCTAGTCTTGATGCTCGAGCCATCAATGCACTATTCTGTGCAATTGACAAAACCGAGTTCAATAGAGTTTCTACCTGTAAGACGTCTCATGAAATTTGGAAACTCCTTGAGGTAACCCATGAAGGGACTTCCCAAGTCAAGGATTCCAAAATCAGTAGACTGACTCAGGAATATGAATCTTTTAAAATGAAACCTGGTGAGTCAATTACACAGATGTTTACTCGTTTCCTTGATATAACTAATCCCCTTCAATCTCTTGGTAAAGATTACAGCAACCATGAGAAAATCAGAAAAGTGCTGCGGGCTCTAACAAAGAACTGGAATCCAAAAGCCACAGCAATCATTGAAGGAAACGATCTCACCACGATGACTCTAGAAACACTGATGGGCAAATTGATGACTCATGAGCTCGACTTGCAAGACTTTGAAGAGGCCACTCCAAAAGAAAAGACTATCGCCTTCAAAGCTCAAGCAAGAAAATCAACATGCAACGACTCAGATGAAGAATCATCAAGTGGTGATGAACGTGCCTTACTTGTGAAGAACTTCAAGAAATATCTAAAGTTCACAAGCAGAAAGAAGAAAGACATCCAAGAAAGCAATGAAGACGAGACTATATGCTTCGGATGTAAGAAATCAGGGCACATGAAGAAGGACTGTCCAGCTACCAAGAAGAGCAGTCCATATGATCGGTCAAGATCAAACAGAAGATCCACATCTGGCCGAAAGTATGCCAACACAAGCATCTGGCACGAGAGTGATGCCAGTGACTCAGAAGAAGAAGACAGACCCTGCAGCAATGCAAATGTTTGTCTTATGGCATTCGAAAAGGTATCATCTAATCCTCTGTTTGATGATTTTACTTTTGATGAACTAGAGACTGCCTTTAGCGATTTACTTGAAGATCACAAAACTGTGCTCGACAAGTATAAGCAATCTCGAAAAGAGATTAAGGCACACACAGCCGAGATAGCTAGATTGTCTAATCTACTTGAAGACATTAAAGAGACATCTACTACCGGTAACACGGAAGAGATAGCCAAACTTAAAGTAGACTATCATGAGGCTATCCTCAACATTGAGAAGAAAGAAGAGGACTATGTCAAAATACACAAACTTTATGACATAGAGAAGAAGTTGAACCTAGTAACTGAACAAAGACTCCTTGATATGACTGCAAGATACGAAGAGTCTGTAGCGATTTCTAAAAAATTAGAAATCAAGTTGGGCAAACAGGCAATACCTGTGACACAGCCCAAGATTAGTCCTAATGCAAAGCATACACCAAAGAGGACTAAAAACAAGAAAGCACAGAGGAAACACGAACACAATTATGCTTTCACTTATAGGTTTTCCAAATAGAACAAGTCTCCAAACACAGTTTATTCCACTAAACTGACTTGCACATATTGTGGTACACACGGTCATATATCACAATACTGTATGGCAAGAAAGCTTGTTGATAACCATACTCTAGTTTGGAAACCTAAAGCTAATCTGAGTGGACCCTTCAGAAAATGGGTACCAAAGGATTCATCTACTTGTTTTGTAGGTGGACCCTCAACCCTCTCATGCTAGAAGCAAGTGGATTCTCGATAGCGGATGTTCGCGACACATGACTGGTGATGCATCTTTATTCGCTACGCTATCGATGAAGAAAGAAGGATACGTCTCCTTCGGAAATAACTTGAGAGGTAATATTATAGGTAATGGTACTGTAGGTATTTCTCCTTACCCAATAATAAAGGATGTTTGTCTAGTAACTGAATTGAAACATAACCTTTTAAGTATAAGTCACTTGGCAGATAATGGTTATGGTATCAATTTTGTGAAAGATAAATGTACTATATATGATATGTCATCTGGTGATCCCATATATAAAGGGATTAGAGAAGACAATATTTATGTTTTCTTTTTGGAGAATACTGATAATGCAGGAAGGTGCCTAGTAGCCAATCAAGATGAAAGCTGGCTATGGCACATGAGACTAGGACATGCTAACATGGACACTATCTCACGTCTGAACACAAAGAAGTTGGTAAAAGGACTCCCAGAAATTCCATTCAAGAGAGACATGGTATGTGCTGACTGTGAAAAGAACAAAGCACATAGGTCTTCTTTTAAATCCATCAACGCTGTAAGTACTTCAAGACCTTTGCAGTTGATTCATATGGATTTATTTGGTCCTAGTAGAGTCGCTAGTCTTGGCGGTAAACTCTATGCTTTTGTCATTGTTGATGATTTCTCTCGTTTTACATGGGTTTACTTTTTATCAAACAAAAGTGATGCTATTTTTGAATTTTAGATATTTTGTAAAAAGGTACAAAACGAAAAAGGCTTCATGATTACTCGTATCCGAAGTGATCATGGCGGCGAATTCGAAAATTCTGATTTCAAAAAGTTTTGTGATGATAGTGGATATTACCACGAATTTTCTTGTCCTAGAACTCCCCAACAGAATGGTGTTGTGGAGTGGAAGAATCGTACTCTAAGCGAAATGGCTAGAGTCATGCTTAATCAGTATAATCTTCCTAAATATTTTTGGGCAGAAGCTGTTAGTACAGCCTGTCATATTTTAAATAGGGTGTTGATTCGACCAATCTCGAAGAAAATACCATATGAGCTTTGGTTTGGAAGAATTCCAAACATTTCTTATTTTAAAGTTTTTGGTTGTCGCTGTTTCATCCTGAACACCAAGGATAACTTGGGTAAGTTCGACTCGAAAGCAGATGATGGGATATTTCTCGGATATGCTGCTAAGAGTAAAGGATATAGAATTTTTAATAAAAGATCTTTGATTGTTGAAGAAAGCATTAATGTTACCTTTGATGAGTTAAATAGTCATAGATCTAGCGACAGTGATGATGAAGATGCACCTACAAAGACAAAGAAGAGTTCTGAAAAAGATCCTACCCAAGAGGCAAGAACTGATAAAAGTTCCGAAGATGCAGGAACTGAGAAGAGCCTTGTGAAAGGTATAGCCCAAAGATTCGAATCATTAAGATTCAAACCAGATCATCCAGAAACTCTCATAATAGGTGATGTATCCAAAGGTGTAAGTACTCGTTCATCTCTTAGAGATTCTGAAGTAGCAGCTAATGTAGCATTTATTTCTCAAATAGAACCTAAGAATATTGATGAGGCTTTTTCTGATGAATTTTGGATTTCTGCTATGCAAGAGGAACTTAATCAATTTGAGAGAAACCAAGTTTGGGAACTCGTTCCTAAACCTATTGGTCAATCGATAATTGGTACCAAATGGGTGTTCCGAAATAAACTTAGTGAAGATGGTCAAGTTCTATGCAACAAAGCACGTATAGTGGCACAAGGTTATAATCAAGAAGAAGGAATTGATTATGATGAGACCTATGCTCCTGTTGCTAGACTAGAAGCCATCCGCATGTTTTGCGCTTTTGCTTGTTTTAATGATTTCAAACTTTTTCAAATGGACGTGAAAAGTGCATTTTTAAATGGATTTTTGAAAGAAGAAGTTTTTGTGAAACAACCCCCTGGTTTTGAAGATTTTCAAAAACCTGATCACGTCTTCAAGCTTAAGAAAGCACTTTATGGACTCAAACAAGCACCTCGTGCTTGGTATGAACGCCTAAGCGCCTTCTTACTTGATAATGGATTTTCAAAGGACAAGATTGATACCACTCTTTTTATTAAATCTATGAATAATGATATTCTTTTAGTGCAAATTTATGTAGATGACATCATCTTTGGTTCTACTAATGAACAACTCTGTCAAGAATTTGCCAAGTGTATGCAGAGTGAATTTGAAATGAGCATGATGGGAGAGCTGAACTTCTTCCTAGGATTGCAAATCAAACAACACTCGAACGGAACATTCATCAACCAAGCCAAGTACACGAAGGATATACTGAAGAAGTATGATTTCGAGAATGTGAAGCCAATTGGGACTCCTATGGCTACATCTACAAAGCTTGATGCTGATAAAAGCGGCAAACCTGTTGATCAGCGTAAGTATCGAGGTATGATTGGTAGTTTATTATATTTAACTGCTAGTCGTCCTGATATTATGTTTAGTATTTACATATGTGCACGATATCAGGCAGATCCTAAGGAATCACATCTTAGTGCCGTTAAGCGTATCTTCCGATACCTTAAAGGAACTTCTACAGTTGGCTTATGGTATCCCAAAACCAAATCCTTTGACCTTATAGGTTACTCGGATGCGGATTTTGCTGGATGCAAAGTGGACCGTAAAAGTACCAGTGGTACATGTCATTTCTTGGGAAAGGCCTTAGTCTCTTGGTTTAGCAAGAAACAAAATTCAGTAGCATTATCAACAACTGAGGCTGAGTATATCGCCGCAGGACGTTGTTATGCTCAAATTTTGTGGATGAAGCAAACCTTAGAGGACTACAATCTGCACTATTCAAATGTTCCTATATATTGTGATAACACTAGTGCAATTAATTTGACTAAGAACCCTATCTGTCATTCACGCACAAAGCACATAGAAGTTAGACATCATTTTTTACGTGATCATCAACAACACGGGGATATTTGCTTAGAATTTATTGATACTGTACATCAACTAGCAGATATTTTCACTAAACCATTGGCTGAAGACCGTTTTAACATCTTGAGGCGTGAGCTCGGCATTCTTAAATTCTCGGATTCTTAAAACATATGGTAATTAAATACTGTATTTATGACTTGATAATTTATTATCTAATGAAAATTATTTTTGGGGACAAACTTACAAAGGATATGTCTGTCACCACGGCTACGGTCGAAGCGAAGCGGTACTTAAGAGTTCCCCGGTGAACCACCGTTAGCTGGGACAATCCCTACAGTTAACCTAAAAATAACAGCAATTAGTTAATAAACCAGTCAAACATCATTTATTACAATCTTTACTTACCTGACTGCTTTAACTATCTCAGGAATGCAAGTGGCCGAACTCGGCCCGAACTCTGACCGAGTTCGGACCGAATTCGGACCGAGTTCGGTCGGCGCTGTGATGGCTCCAGAACCGAACAGCCGGCCCTAGCACCTATAAATTCTATCTTTTCTTCCACTATTTCTCCACACCAAAACGTGAAATAGTTCCACCTCCTTCCAGAAGACTTTTCTCCTCCTTCTTTGCAAGGCATTGACGATCTTCCTCCATCTCCTCATGGCTCCGAAGCGTCAGCGAGGAAATTCTTCTCAAGGTGCTTCCTCCTCATCCGACTACACACCGGCAAGTCTCTTCAGTCCAGCCAAACCTAGAGATCCCGAGGAATTTGACGGCACTTTGTTTCCCAACAAAGACTTCTCCGATCTCTGGTTTGATTCTTTCTCCTTTCGTCGTATTTGTGCTGGAGCCTTTGTCAATTTTACAACCCTCTTTGAATATGCTCCTACTTTTGAACAACTTGGATTTCGCAACTTTTTCGAGGTCCAAGATAGCATTTACGACAATGCAGTCCGTATGTTTTACTGTAATTTGCAAGTAAAACAAAACGGAAACTTCTATTCCTGCATTGCTGGGCAGGAACTAGAATTTAGCGCCACCGATATCAGTGAATATTTTCACGTTCCTGATCTTGGTGATGCACTTGTTGACATCCACCATGTTCAGTTCCCTGCCGATGTCACTTTAGCTTCTTTTAGGGAATTGATTTGTCACCCTACTCCTCCTCCCCGGAGAATCTTTTCTAGACATCTAAACCAAACTTTTTACGAGCTTCATCGTATGATTTTCTCGGCCCTTCTTCCGAAGAAAGGCTCTACCGATGAAGTTACATTTTTGGAACTCTCTGCTCTTTATCACATTCATTTTGGAATTCCTTTCTCCGTTCCAAAAACCATGATGTCTTGGATGCTCAACTGCAAGAATGCAGGTAGGAACCTCGTCTTTCCTATGCACCTTGCTAGTATATTTCGACGTTTCGAGATTGATCTTGAAACGTGTGCCATTTCTTCTCCACCTGTTGAGTTGACCCGCTCTCGTCGGTTTCCTCAACCTCCTGGTGCTGCTCCTGCTGTCCCAGCTGCTGATGCTGAGGCCCCTCCAGCAGATGCTCCTCCTGCTCCGGCCCCTGCCCCAGGATTCGATCCAGCATTCTACCAGCGGTTTGATGATTTCGTTGCAGTCTCCACGCAACGTCATCAGGATTCCGAGTTCCGGCATATTTCTCAGGCCCAGGTGCTGAGAAACAGTATTGCCGATCTCCATTACAGCCTGGTTCAGGATCCAGTCCATCCACTCACTATCCTTCCACACCCTGCTTTCCCTGGTCCTCGTTTTACTGATGAGGTTACTTTTCAGTACTTCGACCCGACCACTGCTTATTTCCCTCATGATCCTCCCGGTGCGGACGACGCGGCGATGTGATGTGGATTCAGCCATGGGATAGTGGATTTAGTTTGTTTAGTTTGATGCAGTTTATGTAGTACTTTTTATTCTTTTTATGTCTAAACTACTTTAGTTAGACATTTATCAGTTGTACTATTTGGCTTTCTAGTGGAAAACTTTTTATGATAGTTCATTTCATTCTTGTTGTCTATGCTGTGATTACTTCTTTTACTTCACTTTGTCTTGTCTATTATATTGTTGGCTTCATGATTTACGGGGGAGCCTATTCATTTTGCTACTTGACAAAGGGGGAGAGAAAAAAAGAGTATACAGTATACCCCACAAAAATATCGCAAAGCGCATATACAACACATTTTCAGAACCAACAAAATTTTTTCAGGTATTTTAATATTTTGTTCTATTTTAATATAAATATATTTTGGTATAGACTCAAGTTTGTCAATTATCAAAATGGGGGAGATTGTTGGCCCATTCCATGGTCACACCCGATTTCGATAATCAACTTATACTTTAGTCCATACACAAAATATAGAAAATGCTGCTAACCATTTCAGGATGCATGAAATCTTATTCAACGGACGATGTACTGCATAAATCCAAGCGTCAAAGTCATCAAAAATTCTGAAGACTCTTTTCTACTTTTATTCTGTATTTTTACACTTTATTGAGTCTAGGAATTTCCTTGTAAAATCAAGTATGGTATTACTGGCTTAGGGTTAAAATTATTCTCCTTCTCTAAACCTATTTTTACCCTTCATATTTTCGATTACAAATATTTCAAAAATGTATTTCGAAAATATTCCTTTTCAAATGATTTTACAAATAACCAAAAACATGTTTGAAAACTATTTTTATAAAAGAATTTTAAAATATCTCCTGACAGAACTCAAAGCCGAGTTCGGCCCGAGTTCGGTCCGAACTCTGACCGAGTTCGGTCCGAACTCTGACCGAGTTCGGTCAGTTTGTATTCAAACTTTAGTTGCCTCCAAATCTGCGAGCAACGTCTATTTTGCGAGATATTTGCATCCGAACTCTGTCCGAGTTCTGCCCGAGTTCGGTTGGTAAAAACACCTATAAATAGAGAAGAATTTCTCACTTCAAATAAATCAATTCATTCTTCATTCTCTTCTCTATTCATTCAAGTGTTTTCTAGTGATCTAAAAGTTTCAAATCTCACCTATACTTCTCTTAGCCAAAACCCAGTACTATCAGATTGATTTAGAAGTCTTTTGGTTATTCAGAGTTGTAAAGAGGTCGTCAAGTTTCAACAACAAGTTCTCGTTGTGGAGCTGGTCGTGCGCTCGTCACCAAGCACGGTGTATGTTGGAGTTGGTCGTGCACTCGTCAACAAGCACGGTGGTGTAAGAGTTGCAAGCACTCAGTTAAAGCTTGTGCCTTTAGTGGATTAACATCGAGCAAGAGTACTCGAGACTGGATTAGTCCTCTCAGAGGGATACCAGTATACATCGCTGTGTTACTGAGTTTGAATCTCCTATCTTTATTTACTGCTCTTACATCATTGCCATAGTTTAATTTTTTAATTGGTGATTTTATTTCCGCTGCACACACGCACTCTATTCACCCCCCCTCTAGAGGTGCTCAACGATCCTACAATTGGTATCAGAGCAGGTTATATTCTTATATAACATACCCTAGAGAGTATATATATGGCAGCCGTGAAATCTATATTCAATGGTGAAGGGCAATCCACAAATAGACCTCCCCTATTTGATGGAACAAACTATACATACTGGAAAACACGTATGACTTTCTTTCTAAAGTCTCTAGATGCGAGGCCCCGGATAGGTCGTTGGGCGGTTCAGAGAAATTTTCTTGTACAACGCCGTCTTTGGCCCATCAATAATTCTCTATTGCATATGTCCTGGTTTGATCATGTTTGATCATGCTTACAGCATGTCTACAAATACATGTTAGAAGAACAAAGCAGTATCATGCATTATGATACAAACATAGCAATATGATATAGAACATTTAGGACAATGCTAAGTTTAAGTAGCAACATGATAGTAATTATATGAATATCAGTGATGTCATTATGTTAAACTTAATTGATTAGCCATATTCAAAAACATGATATAATCATTGGGCTAACAAACGACACCGTAAGCATCTTCGATTGCTTAATCAAAAGCAATAAACTCTAACTCCCAGACCTGAAGAACCCCGACGAGGTCGGTAAGACTGATCATCCCAAATACTGTGTTTATCACAGGTTCATTGGTCATCCCACTCGAGCATGTTATGTGCTCAAAGGAAAAATTCAGGAGTTAGTCAATGATGGTGTTGTCACTCTTCAACAAGATGAGAAGACTGTTACCGTGAACATGGTCTCAGTACAGTTCGGTAACTTTCCTCCACAGATGGTACAACATGGTGTCATCCCTATCCCCAAGGCCACTCTTGAGATCGAAAATTTTCTTCTTCCATGGAGTGAAGGTCTCATCCCCTTATCCCTTGATAATGGTGAGATTATGTGGATCCACCCGGACCTTGTTCCAGACTTCGAGGCTCCTTCTAAGCAAAAAGACCGCTCCAAGGACAAAACAAAGTTCTGCAATATGGTGTCTTTTGACCCCATAATTGAAGAGGAAATCCTGCTGGGTACTAGGTCAGGAAAAGCCTATCTACGGGATCTTCCCGAAACTCAAAAAAATCCTGCTTCTTCTTCTGAGTCTGATCCATTGCAACCTGTCTCTGCTGAGGGCATTCCTGCTGTGTATTCACCAGTTGTAGAACCCATTCCTCCTAAGCCGACAGCAGCCGACAAAGGCAAACAACAAGTCCGCTTCGACAAACCTTTGAAGAAGTCATCTCCTTCTGGACTTGAGAAGCCATACAACTTTGATATTTTGGCCCAACTAGCCAATACACCGGCCAGGCTGTCAATCTTTGAGCTCTTGCGCCTCTTCAAAGAGACTCGAGAAACTCTGAGTGAAGCTCTCATGCAGGCAAAAACCTGTCTAACCCTTCTGAAGAAGCCGAAAGCAGAGCATGTCTCTTGCCTCCATTGTCACAGTGTATTGGAGTTAATTCCAAACATTACCTTCACACAGGATGATATGCTGATGGAAGATAATAGGCATGACCGTCCTCTATACTATACAGGATATGTCGACTCGATGAAAGTCGATCGTATTCTGATAGATCCTGGGTCTGCCCTCAGCATCATGCCGAAGACAATGTTAGATGCACTGAAGATCCCAGTACATAGTCTTTCCAGTATAATCACCACCATCCTGGGGTTCAATCAAGGAAGAAGTGAGCCTTTGGGCAAGATTCGCCTAAAAGTCCAAATTGGCAATCTTCGCACAACGGTGACCTTCTATATTATAGACAACCATGATTGCTCTTACAATGCTCTTTTGGGGAGACCATTCCTTCACGAACATAACATTGTTCCTTCGACTCTCCATCAATGTTTCAAGTATGTTGATGACAATGGAGAAGTTCAAAAAGAGGTTGCGGATCTCTATCCTTTCAAAGGTGTCGAAGCATATTGGAACGATGCTCACATGTATAAAGATGAGTTCATGAAGGTAGGCTATGGACACTGAAGAAGAATAAGAAGCAGTGTCCAATGACACTCTCATCATACCTGTCAAAGGGCGTGTTTCTCGTCCTCCTCCAAACCACTGGCTATTCACTTGCCAGTCCAGAAGCAACCAACTGATGGCAGTCAAGATCAAAGGGAGCTCACCTCTTCTGAGCTACTTGCTATCGACCTACGTCGTAACAAGGATAAAAGGCAGCTCACCTCTTCTGAGCCACTTATTATTGATTTATCTCATAACAAGGAAAAAAGGGAGCTCACCTCCTCTGAGCCGCTTGTTATCGACCTCTGTCGTAACAAATCCAATCCTCCTCCACGTTTTTTTTCTCCCCCTCTTGTAATCAATCTGACCAAGTCTGCTAAGGCTAAAGGTCCTGTTGTAAATACAGATGTACAAATCAATGAAAAAGTATCTCCTTTCCAGTATACTGATGTCATTTATCATGCTAAGTGCTATTTGGATATGTTAGATAGCTTTCAGTCATTTACAATAGGAGTTGTACAATCTCTTCAAACAGAGGTCTTACTCGAACACCCAGATGATTCACATTTTGTTGTGCCTTCTCGAAAGAGAGGCGAGAGTCCAATACTTTTTAGTAAAGGACCATAACAAAAATTCAGCTATACGGATGATAGCAAAAATAACGATATGTGACGTCTGCAACTCCGTCGTTATAGTCAACAATCAAAAGACATCATCCGAAAGATGGGTTATGATTTCAAGAATGGCCTCAACTATGGTAAGGGTAGAAGAACTCCTATCCGTACGGTTGTTCCGATAGGAAAATCAGAGATGTACTACAGTAGGACAAAAAGAGGTCTCGGATATGCTTCACCTCCGATCTTATCTCCCGCAGTCTCCGAATCTGATAGTGAAAAGCGCTCTAACTCTTCTGATTCCAGATCTTGGGATTCTGACACCAGCATTGGTCAGGTTCATCGGCTGATCGTATCTTCTAACATGGTTTTTGCCGAACTTCCAGAAGGTTATGACGAAGATATCGAAGAAAGTCCTGAAACAGATCCTTGGGCTCAACGAATGGATACCCAATGGGAACTCCGATTCGAACAACGAGAACCCCCTACCGAAGATCAATTGGTTCCAATTGACGTAGGAGAAAATGGGTCACCTCGTCCAATATTCATCAGCAAGAACCTCCTCGAGGCGGATGAGCAAGAATTAATTCTTCTTATTCGATAATACATTGACGTCTTTGCCTGGAGTTATGAAGATATGTCAGGTTTAGATCCCAAAGTTGCTACTCAAAAATTAAATATCTTACCTAATGCAAAGCCAGTCAAACAACATCAAAGGCGATTCAAGCCAGAAATGATGGACGCTATTGATGATGAAGTCAAAAAGCTTATAGCTTGTGGCTTTATTCGAGAAGAACAACATCCAGATTGGGTAGCCAATGTTGTCCCAGTCTTGAAGAAAACTGGTAAAGTTCGAGTTTGCATCGACTTCCGGGATCTTAATGAAGCCTGTCCAAAAGACGAGTTTCCTCTCCCTATCACAGATGTCATGATCGACAACACTTGTGGGTTCGAAAGGATATCCTTCATGGACGGATTCTCCGGATACAATCAGATTCGGATGAATCCTGAAGATGAAAAACACACTTCTTTTCGCACTCCTCGCAGAGTCTACTGCTATACCGTGATGCCATTTGGTCTCAAGAACGCTGGTACAACTTACCAACGAGCTATAAGTACCATTTTTCGAGATCATCTACGTAAGACTGTCGAATGCTATATGGACGATATTGCTGTCAAGAGTCGTCTAAAGGAAGATCACATCCAAGATTTGAGAACTATCTTCAATCTAATACGCCAACATCAGCTGAAAATGAATTCCACCAAGTCATTCTTAGGTGTCTCTAGTGGTAAATTTCTCGGCTTCGTCATTACCTCTAAAGGTATACACGTGGATCCCGAGAAGATCAAAGCCATTCAAGAGATGCGTCCTCCACGCAACCTAACAGAGCTACGAAGATTCTAAGGTCGACTTGCGTACATCAGGAGATTCATTTCAAATCAGTTTGGACGCTGCAGACCATTTACCCAGTTAATGAAGAAAGGTGTCTCTTTTATTTGGACTGAAAAATGTCAACGAGCATTTGACGACATAAAATAGTATCTCATGAATCCACCAGTCTTGGTGCCACCAATCTCTGGCATACCATTCTTAATGTATGTCTGTGCTATGGATCATTCATTGGGTGCTTTACTTGCCCAAAAGAACAAAGAGGGCCATGAACAAGCCATCTACTATCTTAGTCGTACTATGATTGGTGCTGAACACCGTTATAGTCTGGTCGAAAAAGAATGCTTAGCTTTTTTATTCAATGTTTAAAAGACGAGGCATTATATCATTGGCCAAACTATTCATGTCATCTTCCGAGTTAATCCTCTTCGGGTACTGATGAAGAAGCCAAGTACACTCAACTCTCGATTGGCTACATGGGCCATTCTGCTAGCCTAATACGACATGGTATATATTCCACAAAATTCTGTTAAAGGTCAAGCGCTGGCTGACTTTTTAGCGGCTCATCCTATTCCAGAAATATCTAATCTTTACGATAAAATTCCAGACGAGACATTGGAATCAAATATGATCTCCGAAGAATTTCCTACTTGGCGCCTGTTCTTCGACGGTGCATCCAGGATCGGGCCGAATGATGCCATTGTAGCAGGAGTTGGGGTTTTTTCGTTTCTCCAGAAGGGGCAACTATCCAAAGAGCCTATTCCCTAGATGAACCTTGCTCCAACAACGTGGCAGAATACAATGCTCTACTCATTGGCCTTCAATTAGCTAAACAACTAGATGTCGAATATCTTGAAGTTTATGGTGACTCTAAGTTGGTTGTTAACCAGGTTAGAGGAACCTATGAAGTTCGTCATCAAGCTCTAGTGCCTTATCATGAAGCGGCAATCAGCATGGCTACATCATTTAAAGCCTTCTTCATCGAATATGTCCGTCGGGCTTGCAATACTGAAGCAGATGCTTTGGCCAATCTTGCAGCAGTCTTAGCCATACCTGTTAAAAGACAACAGGTGGTGGTTGTTTCTAATCGAGAATTGTTCTACATCGAAAACAATTGTAATATTGAGTTCAGTAATTTTACTAAGGCCAATGTTATCAGTGAAGATTGGAGAACTCCCTTCATCGACTTCGTGGTCCATGATATACTTCCTGAAGACCCCAAGGAGGATACGAGTATTCGTCGACGATCTCTATGATTCTACTACAATCAGACTACCAAAACTCTCTATCGACGGACCTATGACGGTCTTCTTTTATGCTGTCTTGCTGGTGATGAAGCGAAGCAAGTATTGCGTGAAGCTCATGATGGTGTTTGTGGAGCACATCCACCCGGCCCTAAACTAGAAGAACGTATCCGACGTATGGGTTACTACTGGCCCTCTATGGTATCCGATGCCATCGAATATGCAAGGAAGTGTTGAGCCTGTCAAATCCATGCAGATTTCATTCATTAACCATCAGAATTCCTTTATCCGACTGCTGCTTCCTGGCCTTTTGAAGCTTGGGACATGGATATTATAGGTCCCATCAATCCTTCTTCTTCTAAGGGACATCGGTTTATACTCGCCATAACGGATTATTTCTCCAAGTGGGCCGAAGCTATAACCTTGACAGAAGTCAAAACCAGCAGCGTCATCAACTTTGTCAAATATTATGTCATTTATAGATTTGGTATACCTTGACGAATCATTCATGACAATGGACCTCAATTTATCAGCCAGAAGTTTATAAGATTCTGCGATGATCACCGAATTGACAATGTCGCTTCGACAGCCTACAATCCTGCTGCTAATGGCTTGGCTGAAGCCTTCAACAAAACTATCATCATGCTCCTTAAGAAGTTTGTATCTACTAACAAACAGAATTGGAGTGAAAAGCTTGGAGAATGTCTTTGGGCCTGTCGTACTACGGTCCGCAACCCCACAGACTGTACACCTTTCTCTTTAGTGTATGGCTGTGAAGCAATTCTACCCCTGGAACTTCCAATTCCATCCTTAAGGATTGCCATCGCTAATGAGCTGACAACGGAGAACAACGATATTCTTTGACTTCAGGAATTGGAAGTACTTGACGAGAAGCGGCTATTGGCTCAACAGAATATTGAGTTAAACCAAGCCCGCATCTCGAAGACTTTCAACCGCAAAGTTAAAGTTAGAGCCTTTCAGAAATGAGAGCTCGTTCTAACAGTCAGACGTCCCATGACTATGACTCACATGAGCAAAGGCAAGTTCGATACAAAATGGGAAGGGCCTTACATTGTGAACAAAGTCTTCTCAAATGGAGCCTATCAACTCTCAGAGCTGGACGGCCGAGTTGCTATGATGCCTATTAATGGTAAATTCCTTAAGAAATACTATGTATGAATGTAACAAGGATTTCATGTAAATACAACAAAACAGTGCATAAATAAAGTTTGATTTTATTTTATCATGAATGACGTTACATAATATCAAGGACGAGAATCACTATCGTCCTTTTTATAGACAGGACGAGGACCACTACCGTCCTTCTCAAAAATATAATCAGTAAAAGAGTCGAGAACATCCTTGCTCGAACCCACCAGGAACTTGCAGGCAGCCATCCTTATAGCCTCTTCTTCTTTAGTCTTTCCTGGTTCAAGTAGGAAATCAATGATATCCCGCGGTGGCTGGGGTGCAGACGAACTTTCACATGCCTCCGTCTGCTTTGGCTGAGTCGGTTTGGCAGGACGTTCTTCAGTGCCCACTTCAACCTTCGGGGTGATCTCAGTCTTCTTGGATGCATCTCCAGACGACATCTTTATGTTGAAAAGTGAAAGTGATCATTCCATCTAATTTTCTGTTCTATTTATAGACAGAGATTCGTAAAACAACGAGAAGATATATTCATTCGATGGTTCGCCCGTTCATTACATTCATCCGACGGTTCGCCCGTTCATTACATTCATCTGACGGTTCACCCGTTCATTACATTCATCCGATGGTTCACCCGTTCATTACATTCATCTGACGGTTCACCCTTTTATTACATTCATCTGACGGTTCACCCGTTCATTACATTCATCCGATGGTTCACCCGTTCATCCCATTCATCCGACGGTTCGCCCGTTCATTATATTCATCTGACGGTTCACCCATTCATCACATTCATCCGACGGTTCATCCGTTCATTCCACTCATCCGACGGTTCGCCCGTTCATTACATTCATCTGACGGTTCACCCGTTCATCCATTCATATGACGGTTCGCCCGTTCATTATATTCATCCGGCGGTTCGCCCGTTTATTACATTCATCCGACGGTTCACCCGTTCACTACATTTATCTGATGGTTTGCCCATTTATTACATTCATCCGACGGTTCACCCGTTCATCCATTCATCCGACGGTTCACCCGTTCATCCATTCATTCAATTCCTCTGACGGTTCATCCGTTCATTCCAACGATTCATTTCGTTCATGCATTTTGATGATTTATCCGTTTAATCATATCAGCAACTTGTCATCTTTGATTAAGTTGTCTACTGAAATAATGATATTCAACAAATTATATTCTGCCTTGTCTATATTACCTCTGAGCAGATATAATGAATATAATTATTTTCTAAATCTAGAAATATATCGTGTCCCGGACCTCTGAATATATTTTCTATCGCTATTTATTTATATCCGAATGAGATATGCAATAAATAATAGAGCCACAATGGAAATATCTTTTTATTGATCAAAATTAAAAGGCATTACAAAAAGACATGTCGCAAAACAAAAGATACAAAAAATCTTTCTATTCAGCTGGTGGAGTCATCAAACTAGCCATCTGCTGCTTTAAAGTTTGAAGTCGCTCCTCCCGAGATTCCATCATCCGCCTTCTAGCTTCTTTCATTCCAGAATTTTCATCAAAAGTCGGCAAGGTTACTAGTCGGCGGGAGATTTCAGCTTGATGAGTCATGACATACTCATTTCTTTCGTGGGTCAGAATGTCCAGTTGCTGGACTGCAGCTTGATGTTGAGTATTCTCTTCTTCCAGAGCAAGTTGAACAATTCTCAACTATTCTTGAAGTCGATCGAACTTTGCTTTCAGCTCAGCAACTTTTTTTTCCTTCTCCACAGCAGCAGATGCTATTATTTCCATCTGAGAGTTATACTCTGAAGACTTAGCAGCAAAAGTATCCAAGAAAACCTGGAAATCAGCTTTTGTAGCTGCAGCCTCTCGAGACATCCTCTCAAACTCAGCATGTACCAAGGACTCTACCTCTCCCCGATTGAGATCTTTGTATATCTTAACTGATTCTTCCAACTCATCCAGTATGTGTTCAAGGTAAGCAGCTTGAGCTTCATCAACTTGACTTCGGATGGCAGCGATCAGATAAGAGGTTGGACCTCTAACCGTGATGAAACCAACCTCTTCTTTCTCTATTACCCTTTCTATTAAGGGTCCTAGTAAATTGAAGAAAAGTTTGGTGAAGGAACCAATTATAAATCTGTTAGTAGCTATGGCACCGGGTGTCGCAGCTATTCTCATGGACCTTGAAGCAGTAGGTGCCTGTACAGGCGGAAGTTCGGCAGCATGAAATGTAGTCTCTTTGGATAAAGGAGCCATGGTAGAGCTGGTTGCTCCTCCCAGATGTTCCTCTGCGAAATCAAATAAACCCCATCAGTTTGCTGTTATTAGCAACTATCGAAAAAGGATCAAAAGTAAGGGCAATCTTACCATTGCTAGGACCAGTGACAAGTTTGTCATCTGCTGACATGGGTTGTAGCCTTGCAGAAGTAGCTTCAGACATTACTGCCTGACTACTACCCGCTTCAAAGCCACCTGATAAGTGACGGCTACTGCTGGCTATCTCCTTTATTTGCACTATATCAGTGCATATTGGAGGAATCGGAGAAAGTTGAATTTCTGCATGGATAAAAATTAAGATGTCAGCCATTTAAAATCCATAAAAGAAGGGTATTAATATCAGTCAATACCAATACCTCCTTGATGGGTGATAGTAGCTCCCTTCGGTGCTACTTCTTTAACAGCATTCTTCTCTGGGGATGCATGTACATCAGCATCCTCTTCTGGATTCAGAGTGTCATCAACAGCCTCTGCTGAGGTATCTTCATCACTTGCACTCTCTTCTCGTGCTTCTTCACTGTCAGTTGCGGCAACTGGATCTACATCATCGTGGAAGCCAAAGTCATAATCGTCCAGTGCCTCAATCATTAACTTATCTTCTTCGGCACGTAGTGATCGAGGAGAAGTTGGATGGTGGGCGGTTTCTGTTTCTGGCTCATTTGGCTTCGCAGCTTCATCTGCTATCTCCGCGATTTCCTCCCTGGTCTCTACAACCGCGTCCCTCTTCTCTGGACTGAAATCTTCCTGCCTGGGTTCATGGGCAGGTGTAGGAGATGACATCATAACTCCGGCAACAGCACTAGTCACGACCGATGACAGGATAGGTCTCGGAGGAGTGGCCACTTTCCTCATAAAAACTATCTTCTTTCTGCGTAAAGGTCTCTCTGGACTCTCTACATCTACAACATCTACTTGCCTTTGAAGAGATGTCGGAGTCGTCGCCTCTTCTCTCTGAGTCGACTCAGCATGCTGCCGAGATTGCGATCGGATGGTGACCCTTTCTGAAGATTCTAAGACAATCTTCCTTTTAGCAACTGGAGAAGAGGGTTCTTCCGCCTTCCTTTTCTTTCTCTCCTTGATTGGAGATCTGACGACCTTCAAAGAGACGCGCAGCGGCTCGTTGACTTCTACAGGGAAGTTGGCTCCCCTTGAAGCTTCCAACGGTGCATCAACTGGCTCATCCTCTTCATCATTACCAGGAGCCAACACAACAGATGCTCCCTTCTTTAATCAGGCCGCAGTCGCAAAACTGTCTACTAGACTAAAGTTCTCAGCAAAAGTGTTCACCGATGTCTAGAAGAGTGAATATGTATACAGCATACGAGGACCATGATCGCTCTTTAGCGGCATTGAGAATATCGTCCTCGTGTTCCGAGCATTATAGTAAGCCCAAGCCCGGGCTCCATCGATCAGATAACCTTTTCCCTGTGTCACGCCCCAGAACCAGAATACTGGAGAGCGGGAGAATGACTCAGCCAGCTACGTATTACGGGTAGATGAATACCGTATAATACGATCAATGCTGTCTACAAGACGAGGGGGTGCTTACTACATGAAAGTCTTCCTATGGTCTCTTTACTTCTATTGTCTCAATCGTTCAAACAAGAAACAGAAATAGAGAACATGTGAGATAAAGCAGTAAGGCGTCCCAAACGCTCAGTCAAAATGTTCTTGATATCTGACTTTATAAAATACAGCTAGATGATGTAGTAAGTATACACAATTGTTAGCAGCTGCAGTCTGACTTAGTTATAATTATGCAAAAGTAGGTACAAGACAATCCGACTAACATGTCGGTGCCAAACGACAAAGTATAAAGTAGATAACAAAACGAGCGGGGAAGTAAGAAACCCACTCGAGTCCTCCTGCGATCATCCCTCTAGTGTTGACCATCTTAGAGGTAGAAGTAAGCTGGATCCTCGGGGACCGGCTCTAAATCTGGCCATACAAAACCAGAGAGGTTAGACCTCTAATAGCAAGTACCACAAGGAAGCACGACATGAGAACTAAAACCAGTAATGAGAAATATAATAATAGATCTCTGCTTTCCACTAGGATTCACATCACATCACGACACTTCGAACCAACCTCCCAACCAAACAAGGACAGAAGTTGGCCCGTCATGTCCTGACATTCTGATCATCCCAGTTAGGTAATAGAGTAGGTACAATGCACAAACAAATTATCTTGAACGGCCAATCAAATCCTACGGCTTGCTATTTTGAGTCCCAAGTTATCCTGGAATTTATGCAATAGGGATTCCTCAGTTCTTACTATGTGCGAGCAAGGCTAGTCTATCCAGTTAATCATGTGCGCCATGCATGATTTAGACGAGTCCTAGCAGGACGCCCGTCATCAATATACAATATACAATAATAATATAAGCAGATACTGTTCCCTGCCCGTGTGGCAGGTTTACAGTATCTGTGGGAATCAGCCGACCCGTCGGGTACTACTTGTCCCAAGGAGGTTGCCATGTAAGAGCTCGGGATTCCATTCTCTCCATGCAATCATTATTTTATTTAACTTAATAGTCTCTACGTTGAGTGAAGTACCATGCCGTGGATCATGGTCATTCAGAAAGAGTACTTTTGTACGAGGTACGATATGCACAACTCTACAATGATACCAGTGCAGTCAGGTTGTAGGTCTTACATAGCGTAATGCAACAATCAAAACTAACCACAGAGTAATCATGCCTTGACCATAAAGTACACATGCTTCTTTGGTAAGATAAATAAATAATAAATGAATTGAAGCCTGCACGTGCCTGTATGCCAACATTCGAGATTAGCCAGTCGATTTCTATAGTTCATAATTAATATGAATGTGTCTCATTCATTTAATTCAAAAAAACGACTGGCCAGTCTCTTAGTTCCAATTAGGAACGCATGATCAATTATTAGTCAAGGTCACAATCATTATCAATGGTGACAAGACATGAAAGTCAACTAGTATTCAGTGGGGTCGAGTCTACAACTCTCAGGGTTTAATTCCAGTCAATCGGGGTATCTATAACTCAATTCACGACACATGGTACATCCCACGTAACAATCTATATTTAACAGAAATATTAACATATCATGATTATATCAAGTTTTATGTCAAAAGGCGTAAGTATATAAAATGGACGTTAAATATCTAATAAAATATCAATATACAGGGCTATAGAAGATCCAGGGTAAGTAGGGTCAGCGTACGCTCAAGTCAGGCTACGCTCAAGTCAAGCTACGCTCAAGTCTAGCTACGCTCAAGTCAGCGTACGCTCAGGTCAGCCTACGCTCAAGTCTAGTTACGCTCAAGTCATACGCTTCCAAAAGGCAGCGTATGAACTCCATA
Organism: Iris pallida; assembly: GCA_029216955.1. NCBI lineage: Eukaryota > Viridiplantae > Streptophyta > Magnoliopsida > Asparagales > Iridaceae > Iris > Iris pallida. The sequence continues at coordinate 468,443 of JANAVB010020598.1, read as the reverse complement.
CGACTCCTTACTATCCAAGTGAGCGTATGCAAGACATACGCTCCCAAAAGGCAGCGTATGGACTCCATACGACTCCTTGTCACCCAAGTGAGCGTATGCAAGACATACGCTCCCAAAAGGCAGCGTATGGACTCCATACGACTCCTTGTCACCCATATGAGCGTATGCAAGACATACGCTCCCAAAAGGCAGCGTATGGATCGGACTGTGCTGCGCTAAAGAGCACGCGCAGCTCAGTGGCGCAAGCTAAAAAGCTAGCGCACACTGCTCACTGTCTTCTCCAAAACAGCAAGAACTCCATGGTTCGAACCCAAAGCTTCAAAATCCATAACTCGGTCAAAATAAGTCCAAATCCAACTTTGCCAAGGTCAAAATTGGGTAGAATAAAATTTCCTACAATATGGAACCATCAAAACTTGCAAACAAAGAAGTTTGATAGATCAAAACCACCAAAATCCAAAAATAACTAATTTCTAGATCTACAAAAATTAAGACTTCGAAATAAAAAATGCCAAGTTCTAAACTCTCTTAGGATCATGAGAGGAAGATAAATGAACTATAAAAACATGGGTTCTCATGTGAAGCAAGTTGTACTTGCCTATGGTTTGGTAGGTGGAGAGAGTGATGAGGAAGAAGAAGAAGTAATGGTGAAGGAGAGTTTATGAAGAGAGAGAAAGGGGATGGGGGCTTTAAATGGAAGGGGTGGTGGTAGGTGGGGGTGTTGGGTTCAAGTTAAGCCAACTAAACTAAACCAAATCAAGCCGAACCCAAAGTAAGACTAAAGCAGAGAATAAAAGCAGGAAATAAAATGCAGGAATAAAATTGCAGAAATATTAATTAACATGAATTAAAGGAATTTAAATACAGGATAATACATGATAAATATTAAATAAATACATTCGAGTAGTACATGTATAAAAATACGCATTCTGGGAACGGGGAGTGACATCTCTACCATCCTTAGAAAAATTTTGTCCTCGGAATTTCAAATCCAAGCAGGATAGAAACATCGGGGCTAAACTAATCTGAGTACAAGCAATTCAATGAAGCAATCATTTTACAATGTCCATAGCAAGTAACATATCTATATTTAATAATCTACGATATCAAGCAATTCTACCCAAACGGTGATAAGCATGAGGAATCAAGACAATCAAGGTACACAGAAAAAGATATACCTTGTGAGTCAAACAGGTGTGGATACCGTGATCAGATATCATCCTCACGTTCCCACGTTGACTCTCCCAAAGAGTGATGACCCCATGCAACCCGGACAAGGTTAATTGTTCGATTCTTGAGTATCTTCTCTCTTCGGTCCAAGATGGACACAGGCTGCTCCTCGTAAGATAGGTTGGTACCAACAACCAGTTCTGAATGATCGAGGATATGGCTGGGGTCCGATACATACCTTCGCAATTGAGATACATGAAACACGTCATACACCTCTCGTAACGAAGGTGGAAGGGACAAACGATAAGCAACATCGCCTACCCTATCAAGAATAACAAATGGGCCTACGTATCGTGGACTCAACTTCCCGCGAACGCCAAATCTAATGACCCCACGGGTAGGTGAGATCCGCAAGAACGCGTGGTCCCCAACAGAAAACTCTAGCGGCCTACGATGCTGGTCCGCCCAATGACGATGCCGATCCTGTGCAACACGAAGTCGCTCTCTAATTCCCTTAATCACTTCAACCGTCTGGATAATCATTTCTGGGCCTAGCATCTTCCTTTCCCCGATATCATCCCATACTAGTGGCGATCTACACTTCTTACCATATAGTGCTTCGAATGGCGCCATCTGGATACTGGCTTGATAACTGTTGTTATATGAGAACTCAACTAAGTGCAGGTGGCTTTCCCAAGATTCTCCAAAATCCAGAGTGCAAGCTCGCAACATATCTTCCAAGGTCTGAACTGTCCTTTCTGATTGCCCGTCCGTCTGCGGATGGTAAGCCGTGCTAAATCTTAACTTGGTACCCAGACTATGATGCAAGCTCTTTCAGAAATATGATATGAAATGGGTATCTCTGTCTGACACAATACTGACAGGGACTCCATGCTGCCTGACTATCTGTTGCATGTACAACTCTGCCAACTTTTCTGTAGATTGTCCTACACTGAAAGGAAGAAAGTGTGCTACCTTTGTAAGCCGATCTACTATCAGCCAAATAGCATCTTTACCACTTGGTGATCTCGGTAAACCGGTCACAAAGTCCATTGTAATGTGCTCCCACTTCCATTCCGGGATAGGAAGTGGTTGCAATAATCCAGCTGGCCTCTGCCGTTTTGCCTTTACTTGCTGACATATCAAGCAACGAGAAACAAACCTAGCTATCTTCCTCTTCATCCTATTCCACCAGAAGTGCTGCTTGATATCTTGGTACATCTTGGTCCCTCCAGGATGTATAGAATACTGAGAACTGTGAGCTTCTGTCATAACTACCTGTCTGATATCTCCACTAGGTACACATAGACGTGATCCAAACCTAAGCGTACCATCTTCGTGAATTTGTATCTCTTTCCTGAGCCCTGACTCACATTCTGCCCTAAGCTTCTGAATCCTTGGGTCTTGTGCCTGGGCCGCCTTGATTCTGCCTACCAAGTCGGATTGAACTTGTAGACTCGCCAGAATTCTTATATCATTAGGAAGTATAACTTCGATGCCCATCTCCTGAAGGTCTTCTAAGATGTGCTTCTGCGTTGTCAACATAAATGTGTCGCCTCTTCTGCTGAGAGCGTCTGCTACTACATTAGCCTTGCCTGGATGATACTGAAGTTCCACATCATAATCCTTGATCAGCTCCAACCATCTTCTCTGTCTCATGTTCAGTTCCTTCTGGGTAAAGATGTACTTCAGACTTTTATGGTCTGTGTACATGTCCACTCGGTCACCATATAAGTAATGTCTCCATAGCTTCAAAGCAAATACTACTGCCGCTAACTCCAAATCATGAGTTGGGTAATTCTTCTCGTGGTCTCGAAACTGCCTAGATGCATATGCTATCACCTTCCCGTGCTGCATGAGGACACATCTAAGTCCTTTACCTGACGCATCACAATATACAGTAAAACCTCCGGGTCCAACTGGCAATGTAAGAATAGATGCTGATATCAACTTCTGCTTCAAATTCTCAAACGATGACTGGCATTCTGCCGACCAAACGAATGGCACATCCTTCCGTGTTAAGCGGGTCATGGGTGCTGAAAGTCTTGCAAAATCTGACACAAATCTTCTGTAATATCCTGCCAATCCTAAGAAACTCTGTACATCAGCTACGGTCTTGGGTACTGGCCAACTCTCTACTGCTTCTACCTTCTTGGAATCCACTGCTACTCCAGCTTCTGATACGATATGACCCAAGAATGAAATATGATCCGTCCAGAACTCACACTTGCTGAGCTTGGCATACAACTGGTTCTCTCTCAGAACCTGTAACACTTTCCTGAGGTGGTCTTCATGCTCCTCTTTACTAGCAGAGTACACAAGAATGTTGTCGAGAAATACTACGACAAACTGATCTAAATACGGCATAAAGATACGGTTCATTAAATCCATAAATATAGCTGGAGCATTGGTCAAACCAAACGGCATTACTAAGAATTCGTAATGTCCATACTTCGACCTGAATGCTGTCTTGGGAATGTCTTCCTTTCGAACCCTTACTTGATGGTACCCTGAACGAAGATCTATCTTAGAAAAAACTCTAGCTGTGCTCAACTGGTCAAATAAGTTGTCGATCCTGGGTAGTGGGTACTTATTCTTTACTGTTGCCGTATTAAGCTTCCTGTAGTCGATACACAATCTGGATGATCCATCCTTCTTCCCCACAAGTACCACTGGTGCTGCCCATGGCGATATGCTAGCTTGGATAAACTTCTTCTCCTTCAATTCCTCTATGTGCTGATACACCTTGGCCTGCTCCAAATTCGCCATTCTGTAAACCCGATCTGATATTGGTTTAGTTCCAGGTGCCAATTCTATGCTGAACTCAATATCTCTAAGCGGTGGTAGACCTGAAAGTTCTTCGGAAAATACGTCTAGAAATTCTTCAACTACCTTCGGAACTTGAACTTCTTCCATTGCTGTTATTACTCCCTGCTCTTGCTGAGTTGCCTCTGATCTGACTAAGGTGAATCTCTTCATGCCTGGAATATCAAAAGATACACTCCCACTACGACAATCTATTGTCGCATGACTGTCTTTCAGCCATTCCATGCCTAAGATAACGTCAAAATTTCCAACAGGAAATTCTATCAGCCGGGCGGGTAAGGAATGCCCGCAAACTACAATGCTACATGCTAGAATAACTCTACTAACTCCTACGAGCCCATTACCAGTGAGTATATTCAACCTCCCTGGCAATGCCTCGAACTCCATTCCTAGCCGTGTCGCAAATTATGCAGATATAAATGAGTGGGATGCTCTCGAATCAAACAATGCTACTGCGGAATATGAGACGACGAAAATGTTACCTGCCATGACATCTCCTGACACTAATGCCTCTTCCAAGGACAGAATCAATGCCTGCCCTCGACCTCCTTGCTGGTTCCCATGTTGCGGCCTAGCCTGGTGCTGCTGCTGGCCCCTTCCTTGATGATGCTGGGGTGGTCTATGCTGGTGTTGCTGCATCGGCGGTCCCTGCTGCCGAAACATCTGAGCCTGAGGCATTAACGGGCGCTGTGCCAACGGTCTCACTGCTACCGCTGGTCCTCGATACTGTCCTGCTCCTGGTGCTGGCAGAGCAGGAAACTGCTGCACTGGTCCTCCTGGCCCTGAATTCATGGGACATGTGGTAACCCGATGATCTGGATTTCCACATATCAAACACAGTCCGTTCAATGTCCGACACACATCTCTAGTGTGCCCCATCTTTCCACAATAAGTGCAGCCCGCAGGGGGTTGCTGGTTCTTCCTCTGTTGCTGTTGCTGCTGCCTAGGTGGTGGTGCTGGCCCCCGTATCGCAACATCGTGGATATGAATGCCAGGGGACGGTGCTGTTGTTCGGGGCGCTGCTTCCCCTCCTCCTTCAATCTGACTGTGGGATCTCTTCTGACCTCCAGTCCTTGCCGCAAGCCTCTGAATGGTAATTTCATGCCTGCGGGTTGCCGTCAATATTTCGTCGAAAGTCTGGTAGTTGTGCCCCTCTATCAATTGCAAGAGCTCAAGATGAAACCCTTGTTGGAACCTCATCGCCCTCTGGCGCTCCGTTGCTACCATCTCTGGGACAAACCTACTCAATCTGCAGAACTCCGCTGCGTAAGCATCTACAGTCTTGCCAGCCTGTCTGAGGTTGATAAACTTCTGTTGTAGCTCAAACTGCGCCACAACTCCATAATACTTCGTCTTGAACCTTGCAGTAAAATCGTCCCAAGCAACAGGAAGTCTGATACCTACTTCCTCTGATTCCCACCAATCACGTGCGAGATCCTGAAGTAACAACTTCACTAGGTCCACACGTTCTTCTGCCGGCACCTTAGCGGCTGTCAGAATAGCCTCAATATCCTTAAGCCATGCATCTGCTGAGATGGCATCCTCCGTGCCTTCGAAACGGCGGAGGTTGTACTTACAAAACCGGGCTGACGCTCCTGAATCTGTCCTTGCCCCTCTTTCCAATGCCGTCTGTAATCCTTGGTTGAGTAGTACATTCTGCTCTTGTAACTGAGCGTGCATGCGCTGCTGGGCTAACATCTGGTGTTGCTGAGTAGCCATCATCCCTCTCATGATCTGCAGAAGGGCTGGTGTGTCCAACTCGACAGGGGTAGGTGGAACTATTGGTAGTGTTGGAACCTCCAGATATTACGGTCCAACTGCTGGTTCCACTATCACTTCTTCTTGGATAGTCTCTTGAGTTAGTACCGGCCCTTGTTGCTGACCAACATGGTCAGGTTGTCCATGTTGCTGTCCATATTGTTGCTGTCCAGCTCTGACAGATACGGACGAGGTGCCCCTAAGAAAAAGGATAAGTGAACAATCAAATAACCGGACAGGAAAGATTAATGAAGTCAAAGGATACTGGAATGTCAAACTGGTATTGAGAACAACGAATTACGAGATCAAGGGGGAACATGTGTTATTGAGACATCCTATAAATCAAAACACCCCACAAGTCTAAAATCAGACCTGCATGGGCCACCACTAAAACCTTGTCACGCCCCAGAACTAGAATACTGGAGAGCGGGGGAATGACTCAGCCAGCTACGTATTACGGGTAGATGAATACCGTATAATACGATCAATGCTGTCTACAAGACGAGGGGGTGCATACTACATGAAAGTCTCCCTATGGTCTCTTTACTTCTATTGTCTCAATCATTCAAACAAGAAACAGAAATAGTGAACATGTGAGAACATATCATTGCTGTTCGGCCCCTTCTTCACACAGATGTTCCCCGTTCGAGCTTGCTGAAGTAGAGTTATATCCCATTCCATCCTTCTGGGATAGCTCGCAAATGTATAGCGAGACAGGGGAAGGCATCTGGAAATCTCCGGTAGAAGTATCATCTTCTCGCCTCTTTGAAAAAGCCTCTGCTCCATGCGAGGTCTAGGTTGAGAGTTCTTGTCGAAAGCCTCACCGAACAAGAACAACGGCTTCTTATGAGTAACTGTATCTGCAGTTTGGAGTGGCTGTCCGTTCATTAAACACAGCAGAGTTTTATTATCTTGTGCCATTAGGATGGCTTGCCGAGATGACGGCAAGGCATATTGAGGATATGTCACATGGGAAAGATCCTCCTTGAACTCAGGTTCAGCCAAAGATCCTGTAAAGACCTCATAATATGGGTCTTCCCTGAGGTTAACTGCATCAAATAAAGAGATAAAGATCAGTACATACAAAATCACAAAGTTTCTTTGAAAAGAGTTCATCAAATTGCGCTATGTGCAAAGCATCAGATTGCGTCAATGCAACCCACATGCGCAAAGTATCCAATTGCGCCAACACATCCACTTGCGTAAGACATCAGGTTGCTCTAACCCACTTGCGCAAGGCATAGGTTGCGCTAACCCGCTTGTGCAAGCCATCAGTTTGCGCTGGCTCAACTGACTTGTGCAAATCGATGGATTGCGCTGAACATCTGCCAGCGCTTTCTAACCGATTGCACAAGCATATAGTTTTCATAAAAATGAAAAACTATTGTGTGTATGCAACCAAAACCCTAAATAGGGCGGCGTAATACCATCAATCTCTAAAAAGAGAGAGGTATGAAGGTTCGAAAATGTCAAGAACCCTAAAAAGGGTTTCGATCGAGTTTGTCATCTACCTTGCAACGCTGGGTGGCCAATTTTATGACGAGAGATTCGGGGCACAACCCGAGTCGAAGACTCAGCCGGAGCCTTGCCATTCTCGGTGGCAGTTCGCTTAGGAGCCATTAACGTCGACGACGAGAAGAATGAGAAGTGGTCGGAATAGGAGGGAAGCTTTTATCTCTTCAGAAAATCGAAAACAAGTAAAGGTTGACAGAATGAGAATGGAAACTATTTATAGTTTTCAGAAATACAACAGTCACCTCAGATTGCGCCACAAAAGTCGGAGCTGATTCCTCCAAACGCGCAGTCAGAGCGCCACTTGTGCAACTTGATTTTAAATTCAAAATTCAAAGTATTTCGAAACTTTGAATATTTTCAAATTTTGAAAACTTTGAAGGGGGTCTTGTAGGTCCTAAAAATCAAGTTGCACCCATCAAAAAAGCAACAAAAATCAAATGGTGCACCTTTCAAATGAACTGCGTAGGAAGCAGATTACGCAACAAATCAACTACGCAAGGCCGAACTGCGCTACCATCAGAGCGCGCAATACTGACGTGGCAACGTCATCATTACCTGACACAAAATCAGATTTTCTGACAACTGATAGCCCAAAAAGCGAGGAGTCTATTCGTTTCTCGAGCCGTACCGCATTTGAGGATAGCTGTACAGCCAGCGCAATCTGCCAGCTCAACCGAAGCGCAGTCTGCCAGATCCTCTTCAGTACAGTTCGATCCCAGCACAGTCTGAAGCTAGCGCAGTTCAAGCAGCACAGTCCATCAAGATAACTGATATTTTACACGTGGCCTACATGCCATCAAATGCTCACCACGTGGCAACCGTCTGTACACGACCATGCGCATTTCAATCAAACAATACCACACGTCTAATACAGTTGAGCCACGATCAAGTAACTGCCAGCACAGTTCGCTGCTTGCGCAGTCCAATGCTTGTGCAATCCAGCCTGCACAATCTAGAAATAACTACTAATTAGTTATTTTCCAGAACTCTACAAATAGAGTTTCAAGTCCTTCATTATCACGATCAGATCATTCAAGATCATCACAGAGATCAGGAGTTCTCGCCCAAGTGCTGCTGCATTCTTCAGAGGCTATCGTCTTCACAGTTTACATCGTCCAAGGGATAAAGCGATCGTCTTCAGATCGGATTCCTATAGTTGTACTTTTCCAGAATTCAATTGTAATCTTCTTACAAAGTTTGTGAAATAAAAAGAACTTTTGTTTTTGCAAACAATTGGTAATGTTTATTTCAGTTTCCGGGGACTGTTGTACGAGTTTTGACTATTGGGACACACTGTTTGGTTTGGATTGTCGGTTTCACCAGCAAAGGACCACAGGCGAGTACAGTTTATTGTCTGTATTTCGATATTGATCTTCACTATATTTCATTGATTGGCTATTGGTTATGTGATTTTATATTCTATTATAAATTGTTGAGTCGGGAATGTGAAGTACCAACGATGTGTGATCTGACCTTAGACAGTGTAGACAGTGATTTATTATTGCCAAGTAGACAGTGTAGACAGTGTAGACAGTAATTTTTTATTGCAAAGTAGACAGTGTAGACATTGATTTATTATTGCAATTAGACAGCGTAAACAGTAATTTATTATTTCAAAGTAGACCATGTTTCTTTATTGCATTATTTGATGTAGACAGTGTAACTTTATACAATGTAGACAGTGTAACTTTAGACAGTGTAGACAGTGTAACTTTAGACAGTGTAGACAGTGTAACTTTAGACAGTGTAGACAGTGTCGTGTAATTGTCCCGAGACCGATCACATATCAAAGGTACTTCTGCGATTGGAAAGGTATTTTGTTTATTTATTTGCTACTGATTTTTCGTTTTTTCTGTTTATTTTCAAAACTCATGATTGATGTCTAACCTCTGTTGTATAGTCATTTGCATTTATTGAAATTGCATTCAGTGAATTGTGCTCGTTCCATTCCTGACTGGAAACCAATATTTTTTAGGTTAGCCGTGGATTCACTTAGCATGGGAGATACGGGGGTACTTGCAGACGAAAGCCTAGAGACTAGCTAGATAGTGGAGTTGTAGTCATTCAAATATTTGTACAAGTTTATTTTTTTTGCAAATGTAAAACTCGTGATCTTTGTAAATTAAATTAATTTTGTGAATGAGCATTATTTGTGATTTTGATCTTCATGGCCGTGACAGCGTTCTACCGTCGATACTGCGGCGTAGGCTGGCTTGGACACGCCTCGTATCCGTTTAAAAAAACGGGTGCGGGTCGTAAGAAGTTTTTGTGGTGGCCCATGCAGGTATGTCTTCGCAAATCATGCGAACTCGTGATAGTACTTAAGTTAGTCGCACTATTGCGAGCCTGCGACTAGGAAATGCTCATTCATGAATTAAAAATTAATTTAATTTAAGAGAATGACTAGGACTAGGAGTCCCTTATACAAATTTACCGATGGATAGTTTAGGCCATGCAAGTTAGATGAGGAGTTATTAAATTTGATAGTTTGTCAGATCCACATAGGTACACTATTACCTCTTGATAGGACAATATGATCCAATGTGGATAGATTACTCACTTGGTGAGAATCGGGCTTCCTAGGATCGATAATCTAACCTTGATAAATTGTTTAGTTCCTCCACTTGGTCTCTTAGATATCATCCTCATATCTTAGACCAAATTGCCTTTTTAGTTCCTATTTCGCCCTAAGAATTATTATTTTATATAATTTTGATTATGTTACCCATATACGAACCTCGATTTAGTTTTGATTCAAAGTTTTTCCTCCATGATTTGAACACACATGAAATAGATACTTTTTTTGTCTTCGGTTATTCCTCCCTGTTAAATCTTTTATGTTAAAGGGTGGTGAACGATAGACAAATACCTACGCTCTATTTCATGGTCAACTTGTTCGAATCTCTAGAAGCTCATGAAATTTTTTATAGATATAGTTAAGGGAATATTAGTTAACTCATAATGGCAGGACAGCAGCGCAGTGTCGCCATTTAATTGAATTATGGAGACTATAGGTACACTGCAGCCAGCAGCGGACTGGTTAGACACGACCCCTAGAGTTAAAATTGTTTAAGAAAATATAGGTTATAGAATGTTACTAAAAACTATGGCTAGTGGTCCTCTTTTGATCGTAGTTACCGTTGTGTCAATATAAGACAGAGTATCTGATAGCATATCACATCTGAATCACGAAACCAAGGGTCTACCACAGCCAGAGTATACGGGTGAGGCGTAATCCTCGATGAAATGACTTCAAACATGATTACAAGTTTAGGATATTATAGAGGATAGGGAAATGTCCTGTACTTTCCATAAGATCCAAAGCAAATTCTAGTGGAAGTTCTGCAGGATGGATAGCATGTCTCCCAACCTAGTATTCCGTGGTCCTTGTGATCTATTGGCGAGCTAATTGACTGACACTAATAGGTTTACCAGGAATATAAAACTTAGAGATCCATAACCCCAGTAGTCGGCCAAGTCTTTATGGATAAGAAGATAGTAGGATGACCGTATAAGCAAGAACATCGGATAAGGTTTTGATTCTCACAAAACTCGAACTACTTGTGCCTTCTTTCAAAATCTCGCATACTTGTAATTGGACTATCTTAACCTATGCTGCTGCTACAGCCTAGTTTTGCAAGTTCACTCTGTTCTCGAGCTTGATTCAAGACGTATGTTTAGTGGGGACGCATACTAGCATATTGTCTAATCAGAATCGATGTATTATGGTCTGATCAACCGTAGTACACCCGATTCGCTCCCTTGATTATTTTACATGGATTGAGATTCAAGGTATCTATGGTCTCATCCGCGACTGCATTAACAATTCCTCTTGAATTATACATTCGTCTTTGAATCACGAAATTGTATTCAGTGACATCCTTCTTGAACTCTTTAGTGTTTTTGTCTTTCACTGATTTGGAAAGACGAAAACTCATGATTGGTAGAGAGATACAGAGTATTCCCATGGCTATGGTGGTTGTATATACAAGTGTAGCTGCCATCGGCTATCCATGTGACTAGAACCTTGCCTTGAGTTACTCATTTTCTCTCGACCCTCAAACTACTATTGGGACTTTCAAGCCATCTGAATTCGAGAATGATTAGGATTTTACCCTTAACCGACTGCCAACCTAGGAGACTATCACTTCTCAAGAAACCAAATATTGTGAGTCTCTGCCTGAAGCTTGCTTTAACTAACAACCCTTAAGCCTTAACACAACCGTTCTTCGACCAAAGCCCACAGTTTAGACATGAGATGAATAGACAAGGGTAAGGACAATCATTTACCATGGCTATGGTAGGCACTCATCCCGAGTTTGGTTTCCAACAAATATTATTCTAGTTATGTAAATTTTTCTAGTAAGACCTAACTAGTATGGGAACCCCACAGTCACTAGCTTAGCCAATACCATAGCTTAAATACCCTGTCATATTACGACCTACCAGTTGTCAACAGCAATGCATGATCACTACAACTCTTGTATATTGTGGACAAGCATATCATTCTATTTTATTTACCATGTGTCATTGTACACACTCGTTTTCCATTTAGTGAGGAACGATCCTTGACTCGACTTATAACTACTGTTTTTCGATACGCCGTACCTTATTCTTTATTAACAAGAGTCGAGGTACAATACCCGGACCTTGGAATTCTCCTAACCTCATTATTCCAAAACCCATGTCTTAGTTTCTAAGGTGGGTAGACTGTAAGCTTTCTAAAATTATGGGATATGAGAGGATTACCGAATGATTAGAATAATTTCTATTAGGATGATAATTAGTGCCCCATGGACTCCCACTTTCCATTTAGATCATTTTGTTTCCCCGCCCGTGTCATTAATATTCGGAGCACGAGACCAGCTGTTACCTTCCAACAAATTTTATATGCAAGATCTAGACGAGTCTACCTTCCTCTAGGTATACCATGTCCCACTCAAACACGTTTCCTTGTACTCTATTTTTATGGTACGACTTGCGGATAAAAAGGACTAGCTATAATCGTTACCATAATACCAGTATACTTTCCGATTTCTATTAGAACTTCAACTTCGACTCGAATCTTTCGACCCAATATATGGTCGTAAACTACTCGAAGCCCCTCTAAGAAACGAAGAGTTCTTCGATTTAGCAAGTGATTGGGCTAGAGTAGCCACTCTAGCAAATAAGTCAATGGTTCATAGACCTTCTTTCTAGCTGCATCATTAGATACCCTCTATCGCTCTTGAAACTTCATATTTGCCCTCGGTTATTCTTCTTTATCTTTCCGTCCTTATTTCAGAGCGACGAAGGGTCATGCTTATTAGAGTTTACTAATATTTCTTAGCCACTTGCGAAATTTGTTGCTCGTTAAATTTTGGGATTGCTTGATAGATAGGAGAGGATTACAGATGCCCTATACAGTAGATATATATCGGTAGAAATTTTTAGCAATCAGTTGGATGATTATAAAGTTTTAGTGACATAGTCTTGAGGGAGTAGTATGACCAAAGGTGGGTAGAAGTCCTCGAGATTTTGTAGTTGCCAAAATGGCCAATGAGAAGGAGATATACTATATTTGGAGGAAATACAATTCAAAGAGATTAAGTTAATGGTAGATTTTCTTTTTGAATTTAAGGAATAATTACGAATTAGAATTTCGAGGATGAAATTATTTTTAAGGTGGGTAGATTTGTAACCCCTATTCCCAAAATTTTTATAATATATTTTTATTTATTTATTTTGATTAAATGGTGATTTTTTAGAATTTTTATAATTAATTACTTTGTTTGTTATTACGGTAGATGACTTTAGCCAGAGCAGAGTTTTGGAGTGAATGGTGACTAGAAATCGTGGCACGGATAATGAAATGACGTATTTTGGCTAGTGTATTAGCCCTGGTAGGGAAGGCCGAGCCATAGTGATGTCCTAACTAGGAAAACCAGGCCAAGTTGCGACTTAACCATTACCGAAGATTTATTTATTTATTATTTATATTATTGAGTTTAGGGAAACCGGTTATGCCATTTTAGCCCGGACTGGACCCGAACTGAGCCCAAACTCATGTAGTCATGCGGCACGTCCAATGACATTCGTGTTGATGGAATTTGGAATGAGGGTGTTGTATTTCATTTTAATGGTTTAAGGAATATTGCTAAGTATTCATAATTAAATATTATAAATATAATTATTAGAAGATATTCAATGACACTTGTATAAAACGGGTCTTTGTGCATTTTGGGATTTATGAGACTGCATATATGGTATATATAGATATACCATTAATGTTATTGAATTTCGTTATTATTATTATTATTATTATTATTATTATTATTATTATTATTATTATTATTATTATTATTATTATTATTATTATTCGGGTTATTACTATATAATAATATTATTATTATTCGTGATATTATATTTGTCGAATAAACGTTATATATATATATATATATATATATATATATATATATATATATATATATATATATATATATATATATATATATATATATATATATATATATATATATTTTTACATATATATATATATATATATATATATATATATATATATATATATATATATATATATATATATTCGTATTAATAGGCCCTATAATAGAATATATTGGGATTTATTTGATTTTATGGAGGTATATATATATAGGCATATATATTCATAGTTCATTAATATATATATATATATATATATATATATATATATATATATATATATATATATTATATATATATATATATATATATATATAATAGTGTAAAAGAAAAAGATAAAAAAAAGAGGATGCTACTGTAGCATTGCTACAGTAGCAATAGGAACCCGCGCGTAAGGAGTTCCCAGCCCGCTCGAAAAGAAACCGAGAACCGTTCATTATATATATATATATATATATATATATATATATATATATATATATATATATATATATATATATATATATATATATATATATATATATATATATATATATATATATATATATATATATTTACGTAGCGATCGAAAGCATCGACAAAACCCTAACTAACACCTGCGCGCCGACCGCCCCTACCCAGGCGGCCGCTCACCGTCGGCTTCGCCACCACACGCGGCTGGACCACCGCAGCACAGGCCGCGCGCGCGCGCACAGAGCGCAGCAACAGCAGCGAGGCGCGAGCAAGGTACATATTTCACCACCATCTTTCTTCTCGTTTACTCAACGGAATTCGATTCCGTAAAATTCTATAGAATGCCCATATGACCATCTAGGATCTCCGTTAATTAGTTCCTATTGAAAGTGTTTGTATTCGACGAGAAATCAACGCGAACATCGAGGAAAACCTGTTCAAAAATAGGACTGAAAACAGTTGATTTAGCCTACTTTGCGTTTGATTATCTTCCAAACTCCGCATGATTTCAAAAATCTACCTGAAGACATTTGTTAACAACACATAGGATTCCAGAACCCTTTTTATAGTTTGTGATTTCATAGTTTATCTGCAAAATTATCCGTCTCCCAAAATTATGAAAAATCTGTTTCCAAAACTTAAAAATCCATCGACATGGGGTCCGTTCCGCCAATCCGGGCGACGTGGTCGCGAACCGAAAGCATCGAAAGGTGCGTAACGACTTCGTGGACGTGTGGGATTTGACAGAAATTCAAATTGGTCGCGTGTGCACGACGAATTTGATGCGTATCCATCAAAATTTACCGTATCGACCTCTGTGCAGATTTTTTAATTACTTTGTGCACGCTCGTCAGATCGAGATAAAACTTACGCCAACAGGACCGTATCATTTTTCTAGTCCTGTATGCCAAGTTTGGTCCGATTCCTAGACAGTTGATTAGATCGCCGTTTTGTGGGCCCCACGGTCTGACTTGACGGGTGATTTTGTGCACGGCCCGCTGAAATCCAACTCTGGACATACGGTTGGATTCGTATGGGAAAACTGGATCCGTAGACATGTAGTTTGATAACTTTCGAGACCGTTGACTCTGGCACGCTTTTCGGTGCAAAGCGGGTCCAACGACGGACACCGTTTTGACCCAAAATTTACCATTTTGCCCCTGTGTCCAGAATTGGACTTAAGGACAGGTAATCCTAGCTAATTTCACTATTCTGAAAATATTGGTAATATTTATTTCAGCTTCCGGGGACTGTTGTACGAGTTTTGACCATTGGGGCACACTGTTTGGTTTGGATTGTCGGTTTCACCAGCAAAGGACCACAGGCGAGTACAGTTTATTGTCTGCATTTCGATATTGATCTTCACTATATTTCATTGATTGGCCATTGGTTATGTAATTTTATATTCTATTATAAATTGTTGAGTCAGGAATGTGAAGTACCAACGATGTGTGATCTGACCTTAGACAGTGTAGACAGTGATTTATTATTGCCAAGTAGACAGTGTAGACAGCGATTTATTATTACAAAGTAGACAATGTAGACAGTGATTTATTATTGCAATTAGACAGTGTAAACAGTGATTTATTACTTCAAAGTAGACCATGTTTCTTTATTGCATTATTTGCTGTAGATAGTGTAACTTTATACAATGTAGACAGTATAACTTTAGACAGTGTAGACAGTGTAACTTTAGACAGTATAGACAGTGTAACTTTAGACAGTGTAGACAGTATCGTGTAATTGTCCCGCGACCGATCACATATCAAAGGTACTTGTACGATTGGGAAGGTATTTTGTTTATTTATTTGCTACTGATTTTTCGTTTTTTTCTGTTTATTTTCAAAACACATGATTGATGTCTAACCTCCGTTGTATAGTCATTTTCATTTATTAAAATTGCATTCAGTGAATTGTGCTCGTTCTATTCCTGACTGAAAACTAATATTTTTCAGGTTAGCCGTGGATTCACTTAGCATGGGAGATACGGGGGTACTTGCAGACGAAAGCCTAGAGACTAGCTAGATAGTGGAGTTGTAGTCATTCAAATATTTGTACAAGTTTATATTTTTCTGCAAATGTAAAACTCATGATCTTTGTAAATTGAATTAATTTTGTGAATGAGCATTATTTATGATTTTGATCTTCATGGCCGTGACAGCGTTCTACCGCCGACACTGCAGCGTAGGCTGGCTTGGACACGCCTCGTATCCGTTTTAAAAAAAAACGGGTGCGGGTCGTGACACCAAGTTGCGCATCTCCTTCTCGCTGATATGGCTGAGCCACCTATGCCATAATTCGGTAGACGCATCACTGAGTGCTTTCACCTCATGTGTCCCCTGTGCGCTCCCCTCAATGTAGTAAAGTTTGGAGTTCTTGCTTCCTCCGACAATCACCATTGAACCTTTAGAAAGCTTCCATTGACCATTTTCGAATAGATTAAAGAAACCCTCATCATCCTACCTTCCAACCGATACCAGGTTAAAACGAATATTAGAGACGTGACGAACATCTTTGAGAACAAGAACTGCTTCTGTCTTTATCTTCACATGCACATCTCTAATGGCAATCGTCTTTGACACATCTCTGTTGCCCATCTTCAACACTCCAAAGTCGTCTGTCGTGTAATTAAGTGGCAAATAGTGCCATATTATGATATACGTGCGCTGAGGCAGCGGATTTCACCAGCCAAGAATTTTTATCGCAGGCAGGTTCATTACAACGTCATAACCTACGATCTGGACTCCTGCTTTTGTGCCTTCCATTGCTCTCTAAAACTAGCACCTCTGGGTGGTAGGATGTGGATGAAGTGCCCTGAGAACGTCTTCGCATCTCTTCATTCAGTATCCCTCTCTTGGCAAACTCCAGACTGACTACGCCTTTCGGAGCAGAAGAGATCATAGATACGCATACGGTCTTCCAAAAGTCTGGCAATGTACATAGCTACCCAAGTCCTTGATTCTCGTCGTCGAATTTGACTCCCATCGAGGATAGCTAGTCAATCACGTCCTGGAACTCACTCAAGTGATCCGTAATGGATGTACTATCTTTGTACTGCAGACCCATCATCATCCGGATCATGAACAATTTATTTACCCTAGTCTTCTTCGCATACAAAGATTCCAGCTTATCCCACAGTGTCCTCATGTGCTCAATACTGCCAACGTAATTATACACGTTCTCTTCAACGAACTGCCTTATGTACCCACACACCTATATATGTTCAAAATTTCAGTCCTCTTCAGATTTACCATTAGGCCTTGGAAGCAAATATCGACAGATGCAACTTCTTGACAAATAACAAATCCATTATCTTTCTCCTCCAGTAGTGATTGTTGGTACCGTTCAGGTTTACCTTATGCACTGGCTTCGCGTCTATCTCTGCTTCCTGGTTTAACTGTCAACTCCTGACACTTCTCCAAACCCAAAGATTTGATACCACTCTGTTGAGAACGAAGCGCGAAAACCGTTTTTCCAAACCATAAAGTCCTGCGAGAGAATCGAGCAAAAGTACACAAACAAAAAATGCCAAACACAATCGCAGACACAAACATTTTTGACATGAAAATCCCTTGCAGGAAAAATCATGAGACGATCGGAGTCCAATCCTGAAGAACCTCCATTAATGGAATAAAGAGAATACACCTTCTACAAGCTCCTTCTGATCTAACACATATCACCATAACTCACTTGAAAGAAGAAAATGTGATTGTAGACTCCGGAGAACAAGCGATCTCCTTTACAATAATCATCAATCCTTTCTCTCTCTCAAAAGTTGTAAAGCATTATTGCTCTTCTTTTTGAGATATATTTTATGGTGAGGAAACACCTAGTATATACTGGAAATTGCTGAGAAACCCAATTTCGGGGTGGGCTTTTATGAAATGCCCACCCGCTGGATAAGTTTTATGAAATACCCAGAATTAAGTATTTTCACGTTAAATATTCCAAGATTCCCTTTTAGATGCCACCCGCTAGAAACTGCTATTTTTATAATACCGAAACTACCCCCTCCGCGCGAATTGGTCATCTATATGTATTTGAATTCAAAAAACTCAGATCTGGATTGTGATTTTCGTCTTCTTCTTCTTCACTGAAAATCTGAATTCCATTGCTCTCATCTTCAGCAGAGATCGCAAAGATCGTTCGTAGTTCGGTGTGCTTTTCTTCAGTCGAACTCAGATCATCGCTCGTCATCATCATCATCATCATCATCTTCATCTTCATCGTGGAGACATTTGAAGTTTTCCGACAATTAGGTCAATTGTGGAGAGAATGTCTTTCTTCTTCTTTTCCATCAGAATTATCATCGTTTTGAAAGAAGAACGAAACTCATTGTTCATGAAAAAAAACTAAATTACACGGAGAATGCCATTCTCCGTTTTATTTAAAACGGAGAATGCCGTTCTCCGTCTTAATTTAAACGGAGAATGACATTCTCCGTCTTAATTTAAACGGAGAATGGCCATTCTCCGTGCTACATTAAGACGGAGAATGTCATTCTCCGTTTTATTTAACACGGAGAATGACATATTCTCCGTTTTATTTAACACGGAGAATGGCATTCTCCTGCGTTTTAACACTAGAATGACCATTCTCCGTGTTAAATAAAACGGAGAATGTCATTCTCCGTGTTAAATAAAACGGAGAATGACATTCTCCGTCTTAATGTAGCACGGAGAATGGCCATTCTCCGTTTAAATTAAGACGGAGAATGTCATTCTCCGTTTTATTTAACACGGAGAATGACATTCTCCGTTTAAATTAAGACGGAGAATGTCATTCTCCGTTTTATTTAACACGGAGAATGACATTCTCCGTTTTATTTAACACGGAGAATGGCATTCTCCGTGTTTCTAACACGGAGAATGGTCATTCTCTTGCGTTTTAACACTGGAATGACCATTCTCCGTGTAAACTAAGACGGAGAATGACCATTCTCCGTCTAAATTATGACGGAGAATGGCCATTCTCCGTGTAACTTTCAGGACGGAGAATGACATTCTCCGTCTTAATTAAGACGGAGAATGTCATTCTCCGTGTTACTAACACGGAGAATGGTCATTCTCCGTGTAAATTAAGATGGAGAATGCCATTCTCCGTGTTACTAATACGGAGAATGACCACCCTCATGTGAAATTAACATTTTTCGTGTTCTAACACGGAGAATGGCCATTCTCCTGCATTTTATGGTCAGCTGAAACTTTGGAGGGCCATAACTTTTGACTGGGAGGTCAAAACGAGGTCCCGTTTGTCGCAAAATGAGCGTATCGTCGAGGAGACTGAAAGTAACAGTTTTACAGTTAGATGGCCTTCCGAAATTTTAGATTCGCAAAAAAAATGATGTTTGGACCTCCGTTTTAGCATTTTTGTCGTTTGTCCCAGTCTTTCCGAAATTTTTCGACGAGTTTTTGAAGATTTTTGAGGAGAAAACCTAGATTCGAAAGTGAGCAGCATAAGGAAGAAGATGAAGTATCGAAACTTTTTTAAGAGCAGTTTCGTGGGTGTTTTCAATAAATTAAAAGGAAGGGCAAAAGGGTCATTTGGAATCCGCTTTGGATACGTTTCTCTAATTCTGGGCACGCGATGAAAAATTTTTTAGCGGTGGGTTTTACATAAAACTTTTTTAGTTTTTGGGCATTTCATAAATCTTCCCTAGTATATATAGCCTCAAACCCATAACTAATTGAAGTATTCTACTATAAGTATTTCTATTATATATAGGAATACCCAATCCAACTCCATTGAGATATTCCTACTATATATAGAAATACAAAATCCAAATCTATTGAAATATTTCTATTATATATAGAAATATCCCATTCGACTTCGGGTTATTTTCCACATATGTTGAAAATCCCACCCACTCCAACACAATTTTCGAGTTATGTGAATTACACAAGAGAATTAAATAACCAATTAAATAAGCCCACAAAGTCTTAATAGTATGTCTAATATTTACTCTAGGACTCTCTTGCAATAACTAATTAGGAATGAGATCACGAGGAAGGTGGGGCTCTCCAAATACAGTTTAACGCCCATTAGAAAATTTGAGATATTTTTTCTTCTCTTTTTTAGTTATTTTATTGTGAATGACAAGAAAATAAAATGTCGAACTCGAATAATCCTTGTGGTTATCGAGAAGAGGCATAAGATTCTGACTGTGTGACAGAAAATCAGTGAATTATGAAAAATTGAAAACAATGGACCCAAAACAAATACAATACAACGTACACAAAGTCTCGTACGTAATGTCGGATATCTAAAAAATATAAAAAAATAAAGACAAGAAATGAAGAGGGAAAAAATTGGTATGTGTCAAATTTACATTGAAATATTTTGTTATTGTTCCTCTGAATATGTATCCTCCAAATAACCCTAGGGAAAAAAAGTGTCTTTTCTCACTCAATAAGAGGTAAGATTATTTTTAGAAACTCTTTATGTTAAATTCTACACTTCCATCTCTATATATTTTCTATTTTATTGGCAGAACAATAGAACTCTTTTTTTTCTATGATCAAGCAAACGTCATATAGAACAACGTCATTGTATGACGTAAGGTTATCGCGTTGGATGCTAGCTAATTCACTTACACCTGGCCCCCGCTCCCTCAGAGTCAGGATATTCATAGATTTCGTTCTAAATTTGCAAGTGGTATTCTAGTCTTCATACCAAGTGGGAAGAGTAGCATTTTAATATGTATTAGAAAATGTTTTAATTTGCGATGGCTATATAACTTGCAAGCCTCTCCCCATGTGTTTATGATAATATACAATTTTTTTTTGAGTAGTAACCTTGGACTTTTATTCATTTAAAGAAGAAATGTTAACAGAGAGGGCTTTATCCTCTTCAATAACCTGAGTTAGAAACTCAAGAACAAAATTAAAAGTAGAAGAGCAGGAGTTTCTAAGCGCATGCTGAGCAAGACAATGCGCCACCAAATTGCCTTCCCTCCTGACGAATTGGAGTCCCAACAGGGAACTCGGATGTATTGACTCTTTAATGGACCGAATCCAGTCTCTCAATTGCCATGGAGATAGATTCATCTCCCCCTTGAAGATCCTTGTAGCTGTTAATGAGTCACCTTCTACGATCACCCCATGTTGACTAAACGTGTTTCACAGCAACGAGCCCAAACGAATAGCCTGGATTTCTGCTTGTAAACTGGTGTGAGCAGAGAATAACGCCTGGCCGTGCCAAGTCATGGCACCTGCGAAATTGCCATTGGAGTCTCTGGCGATGGCTGCTGCAGCTATAGAGAATTGCGATGTGGCACCATCAATATTGATTTTAATGAGGTCCTCTGGTGGTGGACGCCATTTGCTGAGAGAGAGGTATTCATTACGACGTCTACAAATCTCCTCATATTTACCAGAATCTTTGCATGAGTATGCATGGTAAATGGACAGAGCTACTTCAACAATGCGTCGAGGAATAGGCGTAACTTGTCTGAATAAGCACTCTCCCCTAGCTTTCCAAATAGCCCATACAACATATGCTGCTAAGCGGAAAGCCTCATGAGACGTCGATGATTTACTCCATTCAGCAAGAAGAGTATTGATAGAAAGATGTTCCGATACTCGAAGTCCCAGCGGAGATAGAAACCATACTTCACGAGCTATATGGCAATGTAGGAATAAATGGTTAGCCTCCTCCTCGTGTAATAGACAGAATGGGCAGAGAGGATTAATATGAGGGATGCGTTTCCTGATTGCAGCATTCAGTGGCAAGACATTTTGCATAAGTCTCCATGTAAACATCTGAACCCGCGGTGAGATATTAATTTTCCATACCTGCTTGCCTGGGGAGGGATCCTCCGCAACAGCTGATGAGTTTGGAGCCTGTTTGCGTATAGTTTCATACAGGGACTTCGAGGAGAATATCCCATTGATGGCACTAGTCCATATAAGTTCATCTGGACGTTCAACTTCTCCGAGTTTAATGTTTGTAATTGCTTTAACTTCAAGAGGGGAGAATATAGAAGAGATGAGGGGTAGATTCCAATCCGTACCATGATCATTCATCAGTTCACGAACTAGATTTGGACCCGTAGGGATTTGGCGGTTATCTGCTGGCCGAAATCCATGGAGGTTTGGAATCCATGGATCTGAGTAGATGTTTAACCATCCTCTTCTAACTTTCCAACAAATATGGTTCACCATGAAGCCTCGTATATCAAGCATACTCGCCCAAGTCGGCGACGCTCTTCGATTCTTTTTAGCTAGCCAAATCGAATTGTTTTGAAGATAGATACCTTTCAATAGTCTGACCCACAATTTGTCTGGCTGCTCGAGAAATCTCCAGAGGAGCTTCCCCACAAGAGCATCGTTGACCCAACTAGGATTGCGAAATCCCAGACCACCCTCTTGTTTCAGTTTTGCGATCTTGTTCCAAGCAAGGAAGTGAAGTTTCTTCTCTGCAACTTCATGACCCCACCAAAAAGCACGATACTGTTGTGCTAATTTATTAGTAATTGCTTGGAGAATTTTGTAGGCTGACATATGGTATATCGGCATGGCCCCAAGTGTCGACTTGATGAGTACTGCTCTGCCCGCATGTGACAGAAGTTTTGTTTTCCAACCTGCTAGCCGAGTATCACATTTGTCTACAAAAGTGTCATAGGTGGCTCGTCGACTCTTGTGTAGAAGGAGATTATGACCCAGGTATTTAGCCTTCGTAGGCATGATATGGAGATGAAGGATGTCAGCCAACGCCTTTTGCTCTTGCAATGAAACTTTACTACTAAAAGTAATGCTTGATTTTGCATAATTTATCAATTGACCCGACCATTTGGCAAACTTCTGGAGGATGGATTGTGCTGTATTAAGTGAAGAGGGAGTAGCCTGGCCAAATATAAGTAAATCATCAGCAAAAAGAAGGTGAGATATGGACGGGACGTACCGGTTTATCTGAATTCCTTGATATAAATCATCTCTCTCATAGCGCCGAAATAGTCTAGTGAGGACATCCGTGCACATGATAAAAATATAAGGAGACAATGAACACCCTTGCCGAATTCCTCTAGTAGGTCTGAAGAAGCTCTCAAGCCCTGCCATTGATAATAATGGAGAATGATGCACTACTGATACACTTCATGATAAGTGAAGTGGTATGTCTTTGGAAGCCAAACCCCCGAAGCACATCACTGATGAACGTCCAATCCAGACGATCATATGCCTTCGCCATGTCTATGCTTAGCATGTAAGAATTTTTCTTCTTAGGAAATCTCTTCATAGCATGGACAATTTCCTGTGCAATGACAATATTATCTGTAATGTGCCTGTTCGGGACAAAAGCATTCTGATATGGAGCTATAAGTCTATCCATCATAGGACGAATCCGAGTCATAAGAAGCTTCGAAATGATTTTGTACAACACATTACATAAAGAGAAAGGCCTGAAGTCGAAAGGGGTAGCAGGATGCAGGCATTTCAGAATGAGCACCAGGTTTGTATGATTTAAACCCTCTGGAAGATGACCCGAACGAAAGAATCTCTGAACCATATTAGTGATATCTTCACCCACCAACTGCCAATTCTTTTGATAGAAAGTCGCCGGCAGCCCGTCCGATCCCGAAGCTTTAAGGGGACCCATACTTCTGAATATGAGCTCCACTTCCTCAGAACTGGGAACAGAGCCAATGACTTCCTCTTCTTCAGATGTGATTTGGTTAGACGAGTTGATGAAGGCCGTTTCAATAGGTTCGGTGTCTGCAGCTCAGAATATATTAATGAAATGATCGGTCAATATCGAAGCAATCATCTTGTGATCAGTCCTCCATACGCCAACTGGATCTTGAAGAGCATGGATCGCATTCCGACGTCTTCTATTGTTCGCCTTTGTGTGAAAATACTTGGTATTCTTGTCACCATCTTTAATCCAATTGCACTTAGCACGTTGATGCCAATATGCTTCTTCGATGGCCTGTAGTTCATTCAGCTCTTGCCCAATCGCGGCTTCTTCCTGGAGGCCTTCGGTGGAAACACTAACAGATTGGATATTGAGGAGCCTTCCTTGGAGGAAAGCAATCCATGATTTGATATTCCTGAACTTGTTCCTGCCCCATTGGCGGAGACCCACAAGAGTAAATCGAAGTTTCTGCATGAGGTCCGATCACTCATTGGGGAGATTTTTCGACCATAGGTCCTTCAGGGTCTCCGAGAATTCAGGATGAGTCATCCAACATGATTCAAAATGCAGGATGTTATTTTTTATGTGCACTTTGTTGTTTGTATTGAGGAAGATAGGAGAGTGATCGCTATTGTACCGGGAAAGAACAGAGACAGTAGCAAATGGAAAAACACCACACCATTCAGCATCCGCGACAGCTCTATCCAGCCGTTCTCTAATGTGAAAATCTGGACTGCGACCATTGGTCCAAGTGTACGCTGGACCAATACAACCCAAGTCCAATAGCCGACAGTAGTTCAGCATCTTGATGAAAGGGTTCGCCGAGCTATTGCTAAAGCTTCTGCCCCCCGACTTCTCCGATGGTTTAGCGATAGCATTGAAGTCACCAATACAACACCAGGGAACGGAGAATGAGTCAGCCATGCGCTCCATCGTGTTCCATAGCTCCGGTCTGTCTTTCGATTTCGGGCACCCATAAACGCACATGAGATTCCAGGCTGACGCAGAGTGACTACCATCAATGGCAAGGAGAATGAGGTTTTTGGAAGAGAATTTTATTGAAGCTGTGATCGAGTCTTCCCAGCCAATCCAGAGGCCACCTGCATGACCTGTAGGAGAGACCGAAAAGGTATTATTATAGCCGAGAGTTGGGAGTGTTTGGGCGGTGTGGGTTGGAGATGACATAGTTTCGGAGATGAAAAATATGGCGGGGTGGGTGGCGGAGAGGAATTGGCGGAGAGTCTGGACTGTCGAGGAATTCCTCGTACCTTGACAGTTCCACGAGAAGATCAACATTTCTCGTGCGGCTGATCACGATCGGCCGCCTCAACATTTTTAGAGAGTGATAACTTTGAACGAAGTCCCATGACTCGCTTTGGATGGATCGGAGATAAGGGGGGCTCGACTTTACGTTTTCGTGAACCGTCTAGACGAGAGATCTTGGCTTCCTGGGGGTATGACTGTTTGCGGGCAAGTCACTTCCAAGAGATTTTGTTAGGAAGGACATTACGAACTGTGAATCCCTCTCCACTTGTTTGATCGGATAGAATAATATGCAAATGACTGCTACCACCAAGTGAAGGAGGAGATGATTCGTGGAGGGTCTCCCTACTATCAGGATATGGATTGATTAGGGAACTTGGAAGGGGGACCTCTGTTTGGTTGAAATTAAAGCAAATGGAAGATAGAGATGGGTAATAATTGGCAGGGTGGGGTCCAGGAGTAATACAATTTGCTGCAGTTGATGAGAACCTGGGATCAGCATGGGAAGTGAAATGTATGGACGAGGTTTGAAGACTTCCCTCAAAGGGATCTATCACCATAAGATCCGGACGAACCGTCTTGACTGATGGGGCCGAATAACAACTCTCCAGTATCTCATTAATCCGGAGGGGAGGAACTTCTGAATCAAGACTTGGAAGTTGGGGTGAGTTATCCATACCACGTTTATGTGGGGGGATATACTTTGCCAGCTGGAGATTTGGTTGTTGATGACCCTTATCGCTAGGATTAGATCCGCCTGCCGGGGAATTCACCTGCTTAGCCGTAGAACTGTTGGGAGTGTTTTGCTGCCGGACAACTTCCGACTCATCCGCGTAGGAGCGGACTTCTTGAGTACTGGTTTGTACATCGACCTTCTCCAACGAACTTCGTCGTCCCACTGTCCGTGGTAGTTCAGCACGATAATCTTCCTCCCTTATCCTTGGTTGCAGAAGAGACTGTAGTCGTTCTCTCTCTTCGTTCGACCACTCTTCGCCTGCTAGTGAAAGAAATGAGTCCCTATCCTTGCAAACAGCGTAGGTATGACCTACCTTAGCACAAAAGCTACAAATACGGGAGAGTCTCTCGTATTTCACAATGACTTCTCCAGTGCTCACGCCATCGACAGAGGTGGATATACGTTTTTTCAGGGGTTTAGAGATATCAACAAGTATTTTAACCCGGGCAAAGGTTTTCCATTTACCTTCTTCCATAGGAGAGATGGATCTGGGAGAGCCCAATGCTTCTGCAATCCTAACCACCGCCTTACTATTAAGAAACTTTGGAGGGATCCTATGCAGTTGGATCCAGAAGTCAGCGAATGAGAATTTGTATTCCTCAGGAAGCTTCCCTGCGTCGCACCGTTCGACTGCAAGCAACTCTTCGTTGATACTCCATGGTGCGTCGCTGATGGCTCGGTCTACTGCCTCCGGTGAATCAAGTCTGACGAGAAAGGAACCCTCGTCGATGTCCAGATCAGAGACGTGAACCCTATCCGACATTTTCCACATCTTGCTGAAAATGGATGCGAGTGAGAAGCTAGTATAATGTCGAGAAGAGTAGGGTTTTATTGCCAACGTAGATGACCAATCTTCAGATATCTGGCTGTCCCTAGCCGAGAGCGAGATCGCTTTGGCCGGACCTTGTAGGGAAAACAATGACGCCATTTTCTCAACAACCTCCTTGTAGGTCGCCATAGTATGAAGAAGGAAGGATGACAGGGAAAGGGGAGATGGGGAGATCCTGTAGCTTGAGAGGAGGAGGGGCAGGGTTTAGAAAGGAGGTAGTGGCTAGAAAGGATGAGGGGGGAAGGAGGAGACGGATCCAGCGGAAGAGCAAACCCTAGGTTTGGATGATAGAGCAGGCGGCAGAGCAAACCCTAGGTTTGGAGAAGCCATTTATGATAATATACAATTGGTGGGACCATATTCCCTATTTTTGTATATATACTCCCACGTTACAACAAACGAGAGCTTATCCTTAGATGACGATTTTTTCTGATACCACAATGTTGGGTTTACCGAGTAGAAATCAATTACGTGGCTACGATTGAATATATAGGTAACCCTTCATTTACTTGGAGTGTACCCTGAATTATGACCAAAATATTTTTAAATAAGTGGAATACACCTTAAATTATGGTAAAATAAATGAGGTGGAACTCAATTTTTTTTATTTATTTATGTAGGTCAAATGAGATGACTATTGGTTATTGATGATTTTCGTTAAAAGTATGAGATTTCATGCATTATGGTAATTTAGTAGGATGTATCTTGAATTATGGTACTCAAATTTTCTCTTTATAATTTCAGAGGGGTTACTAGCGTGGGCGGACCTACATGGGGACGAGTGGGGATAGTTGTCCCTACTGAATTTTTGCTTTCGAGTTAAATATTCATGTTCTTTATAAAAAAATTCCATCAATCTTATGTTTTGTCCTCTCCGAAAATTTTAATTTTCAATTTTTATATACATATTTATTACATTAGGTTTTGCATTTTCTTTCATAATGTTTACTTTTGTCCTGCTAAATTTTTGCTAAACTTGAGACGTGATTGGATAGACATGAGACGCGATTGGTAATTATAATTATGATTATAATTATGATAATAAAATATTAATCAATAAAATAATAAAATAATAAATAAATTATTATTTAAGATTATAATTACGATTATAATGACGATTAATAAATTATTAATTAAAATTTTAATAATATATTAATTATTAAATAATATATTAATTTTACAACTTTAACATTTTAATGATATATTAATTAATAAAATATTATTGTAATTATGATTAATAAATTATTAATTAAGATTATAATGACGATTAATAAATTATTAATTAAAATTTTAATAATATATTAATTATTAAATTATTAATTTTGATGATAACTATGATTAATATATTATTAATTAAGATTATAATAGAATAGTAATTAATATAATTAAGATTATAAAATACTAATAAATTATTAGTTAAGATTATAATTAAATATTTATTTATAAATTATTAATTAATATTATAGGTATGATTAATAAATTATTATAATTATGATTAATAAATGTATACATTTTAACTAAGATTATTATAAAATATTAAAATATAATTAATAAAATATTAATCAAGATTATAATAATGATTAATAAAGTAATCAATTATTAATTAATATTATGATGAAATATTAATTTATAAAATTAATAATTAGTAATTAATTATTTAAGTGATGAACGTATTTGTATTAATTAAGAATAAAAAATTCATATATTAAATAATAACATATTATTACTTAATTTTAACTAATTAATTAATATTTATTTATTTATTTATTTATTAAATATAATAGGGAAATAAATTATTTATAAAAGAATCCAATTTTCTTTCTTCCAAATCCAAAATTTGGATTTGATGCCACTTTTCATATCCAAATCCAACTCCAACTAAACATAAAATTCCATATATTTAGCTCCAAATTCATTAAATTCTAAATTCCAGTTCCAAATACGATCTACCAAACATGTCCGAAGTGGTAGGTAGGATCCGAGTATAGAGTCAAAACCTGACCACAAATACACGCGCAATCTAGTCCCTAGAGTTAGTGCAATTCCAAGCACCTTCTTTTTCCTCAGGATCGTGTCTCTCTCTCTCTCTCTCTCTCTCTCTCTCTATATATATATATATATATATATATATATATATATATATATAATCCGGATCAAAAGTCTCCAGCGGGAGTCTCCCAAAAGCTCCCTCTCTAGTGCACCGTTGGATCGAACGGGTTGCGTATGGCCCGCGGACGCGTCCTCTCGATCCAACGGTGCACTAAGAGAAGGACTTTTGGGGGGCTCCCATTTCGGACTTTATATATATATATATATATATATATATATATATATATATATATATATATATATATATATCAGTCCCCTTCTTATACGGGATAAGTTTACGGGAAGAGTTTACGGGATAAAGCAATTTCTTAAGGAGAGAAAAGAAACTCAAAATATCTGGCCGAAATATACGTATGTTTCTCTTCTGAAATTTATTTCTCTTTAATATTTAAATCTCTACTCTCTACTCTTAAAAAGAAACATATCTCTATCTTAAAAAATAAGGCTTATCTATCAATTTAGTTTTAAACACAGAGGGATTTATTTATTTTAAAAAATACAGATAGATAAATTATTCCATTTATTTTTTTAAATAAAGATATTTTTTTAAAAAAAAAAAGAATCTATCCTTAGAAATAAATATACCTTTAAAAATTATATTTAAAATATTAATTTTAATGTTAATTTTAATATTAATGTTGATATTAATTTTAATTTTTAATTTTTACATTAATTTAAATTTTAATGTTAAAGTTAATTTTAATGTTAATGTTAATGTTAATGTTAATATTAATGTTAATGTTAAAATTAATTTAAATTTAAATTTAAATTTGTTTTTAAATAAATTTAAATCTAAATCTAATTTAATTTTAATTTTAATGTTAATGTTAATGTTAATGTTAAATTTAATTTAAATTTAACTTTATTTTTTTTTAAATAAATTTAAATCTAAATCTAAATTTAAATTCTAATCTTAATTTTAAATTATATTCTTAATCTTAATATTAATATTAATCTTAATTTTAATATTATATTTTAATGTTAATGTTAATATTAATGTTAATGTTAAATTAAACTTAATGTTAATGTTGAAATTAAAATTAAAATTAATATCAACAATAAAGTTAGCACCAAAAAACTAACATGAGAAATAATATTAAAATTAACATTAGTATTAAGTATATTTTTGAATAACATTTTAAAAAGATATTTACGTTTAAAGATAAATTTTTTTAAAACAATCCACCTCTACTTTAAAAAATTATAAAATTAACTTTTTTATCTCTATTTTTTGAATAAATAAATAAATTTTTCACTATTTAAAAAATAAATAGACTTATCTTTAAGATAGAGAGAGGTTCCTTTTTTAAAGGAGAGATCTAACATTTTTAAAGTGAAAGAAATAAAGAAAAGAATCATACGTATATTTTCTCATCCCGTAAGTTTGTCCCGTAAGTTATTTCCGTAGGAGAAGCTTTCTGATATATATATATATATATATATATATATATATATATATATATATATATATATATATATATATATATATATATATAAACAATGGGAAAAAAAAATATAAACAATGGGGAAACAAAAAAAAAAAAAAAAAAAATATATATATATATATATATATATATATATATATATATATATATATATATATATATATATATAATGGGGAAATAATAGAAATAATGGGGAAACAAGTTTCTGGACAACTCTTATCTCTCCAATCCTCAACTCTCTCCATGGACCTAGAGAACAGTCCGATCGATCCACGGACGGCCATACAAGAGCTGGCGAGAGGGCGCGAGCTCATGGCAGAGCTCTCGTCGCACCTTCTAGAAGAGTTTTGGCCGGATGAGTTAGCCGGTGACTTCTGCAAAGGAATTACGGAAGCCTTTGAGAAGGGCATCTCCCTCGTGGAGTCCCTCGATGTGACAGTAGTAGCTGCTGAAGTCCATTCACCTGCTCCAGTTCTGCAAGCGACCCACAGCCCTTGTAACGGACATGGGCATCCAGAATCTGGAGATCCGAATCCGCAACAACAAAAGAGGAGGTATACTCACTCCCGTCTCGATCTCCCATCCCCTCTCTCGCCCTCTCCCAATCGGCTATATCTCGCGATATATTGTACATAGCGAGCTCATTGCAATTGAGATCAATCTAATTATTATCAGGATGCTCTCATCTTCAAGGACAAGGGTGACCGATTCGCCTTTTTCCAACGGCTACCAGTGGAGAAAATATGGACAGAAGATGATCCGAAATGTCAGATACCCAAGGTTAGTTTGAGGGTAGCTCTATAACACTTCGACATATTTTCTCTGTTGTCATGCTAACCTTCCGCAGGAGCTACTACAAATGCACTCATACCGACTGCGACGCTAAGCTACTGGTGGAACAGATCTTGGACGCCGGTAGCCTACCGATGTACAAGGTTACCAGCAACAATGAACACACATGCCATGCCGGTGGTGTTCTTTCTGTTTTCCAAACTTGATGGAGATAAACTTCTTTAGGAGATGTGAAAGCACAAGAGGAATGTGTTCTCTTGTTTCTAAAACACTAGAAGAGGATACTCAAAATATGGAAGTGGAATAATGTTTATTGATTTTGCTTTTTGAAAATGGATACAAGATGATGCTCTTATATAGCATATGTATTTGCATAAGTTACATGTTTATTAAAGGTGTAAGTTAAATAGAAAATGAGGAAACCGAAATGAAACTTGTCATGTATATGAACATAACATATAACATAGGATGTTTCTTTATTTAAAACTTGTAATTCTCTAGCTTATATTTCCAACAGCCTCCCTTAAGCTAGATCTTCACCATGCCTAGTTCTTCTTTCATCTTCTGGAAAATATCATACTTCAAGGCTTTTGTAAATATATCAGCAACTTGATCTTTTGTTCTGCAATGTCTGACATGAATCTCACCATCTTTAACCAAATCACGAATGAAATGGTACTTGATCCTGATGTGCTTACTTTTTCCATGGAAAACAGGATTCTTGGTAAGAGAAATGGCTGAAGAATTATCACAAAACAGTGTTGTACCTTCAATTTGTTCATGTTTGAGCTCACCCAAGATCCATCTAATCCATAATGATTGACAAGATGCTAATGCCAAAGCAATATATTCTGCTTCAGCTGTTGAAAGAGCAACGACCTTTTGTTTCTTGGATGCCCATGAGACTGCACCAGAACCAAAATGAAAAACATAGCCAGAAGTACTTCTAGAATCATCAATACTTCCTGCCCAGTCACTATCACAATAGCCAATCAACCTTGAATCTTCAACACTTTTGTAATGTATGCCTTCATTGATGGTTCCACACAGATACCTTAGTACCCTTTTTCCTGCATCCCAATGGCTCCTTTTTGGTGATTCCATGAATCGACTATGCATGCTCACAACGAACATAAGATCCGGTCTTGTTGCAGTCAAGTACATAAGACTACCAACAAGACTACGATAGAGAATTGCATCAGCATCTTCTTCATTTTCAGATTTGCATAACTTCAAACCAACTTCCATTGGAGTGCTAAGTGGGATGGCGTCCTTCATTTGGAATTTCTTCAAAATATCATTGGCATACTTCTTTTGTGAAATAAAAATTCCATCTTCTTCTTGCTTGACTTCAATTCCAAGAAAGAAATGAAGCAAATCCATGTCAGTCATCTCGAATTCATGCATCAATGCCTTCTTAAATTCTTCATATATGCTTGTAGTATTGCTAGTGAAAATTAGATCATCCACATACAAGCAAACTATCAAGAATTCACCTTGATCGCCTTCTTTGATATAAAGTGTATGCTCAAAGGGACATCTTCTGAAACCAGTCTTCAAAAAATAGCTGTCGATGCGACTATACCACGCTTTCGGAGCCTGCTTGAGCCCATATAGTGCCTTCTTCAAATGACATACCTTCTCTTCTTCACCCTCTACTACATAACCAGGTGGCTGGTGCACATAGACTTCTTCTTCAAGAAAACCATTCAAGAATGCCGACTTGACATCCATAATTTGATGAACCTTCCATCCTCTTTGAGCCGATAAAGCTAAAACAATTCGTATGGTTTCAAGACGAGCAACAGGGGCAAACACATCTTGGTAATCAATACCAAATTTTTGTTTGTAACCTTTCACAACTAGACGAGCCATGTGTTTTTCAGCTTTACCTTTAGAATTCAGCTTGGTCTTGTACACCCACTTCACATCAATAGCTTCTTTCCCACTTGGAAGGCTCACAAGCTCCCAAGTTTTATTTCTTTGAATAGAATCAATTTCTTGATCCATAGCATACTTCCACTTCTCTTCTTTTGAAGCATCTTCAAAAGTAATTGGATCAGCATCGGCAAATAAGGCAAAATTAGCCAAATCTTCTTCCAAATTTTTTGTTGCTTCATATAGCTCTTGTATGCTCCTTGTCTTCTTTGGAGGATGATGCGAACTCGAAGACGAAGAAGATAAAGATGGAGAGGAATGAGGAGAAAGAGGTGGAGTGTTTACCTCATCATCATGCTGAATTTGTTCTCCTTTTTCTTCTTCCACATGGACTACTTTGCCTTTTGTGTCATTTTCAGCCCAATTCCAGGTTGCTGCTTCATCAAATTTCACATCCCTACTTATGACAAGCTTCTTGGTAATTGGATTAAATAGCTTGTACGCCTTTGAGTGCTCGCTATATCCCAAGAAGATACATTTTTCAGATTTGTCATCCAACTTCTTCCTTCTCTCGTCTGGAATATGAGAATAAGCAATGCTACCAAAAACTCTTAAATGAGCCACACTTGGCTTATGACCACTCCAAGCTTCTTGAGGAGTCTTGTCTTGCAAACTTTTAGATGATGCACGGTTCAAAAGATAGATAGCACATGCAACAGATTCAGCCCAGAAGTCATTAGGAATACCTTTTGCCTTCAACATGCTTCGAGCTAAGTCCACAATTGTTCTGTTATTCCTCTCTGCGATCCCATTCTGCTGAGGAGTATATCGAGCAGTAAGCTGATGGCGAATTCCATTTTCCTTCAAATAATTTTGAAAATCATGCCCAACATATTCACCTCCGCGATCGGTACGCAAAGTCTTCAATGGGAAGCCACTTTCCTTTTCCACCAACGCCTTAAAGTTTTTGAAATATCCATATACTTCTGATTTTTCTTTAAGGAAGAAAATCCATGTCTTTCTACTATAGTCATCAATAAAGGTAAAAAAATAACGATTACCTCCAATTGAAGTAGTTTGCATTGGACCACAAAGATCTGAATGTATAAGCTCAAGTGGTTGTGATGCTCTCCAAGATTTTCCAATTGGAAAAGAATTTCTGTGATGCTTGCCAAGTGCACATCCGTCACATACTTTTTCTTGAATATCAACCTTCGGCATGCCTTCAACAATATTCTTGCTAGCCATGAGTGAAAGAGTTTTAAAACTCAGATGTCCAAATCTAAAATGCCATAGCCACGAGTTGTCTTGGATAGTATGCATGCATGAGTCAATTTGAGAATGAAGCTTCAAAGGAAACATCTTGCTTAGTGTCATCTTTACCTTCGTGATAAGAGCACCATTCTTATCTTTTATCTCACACAGATCTTCTTTAAAATGAAGTTGGAATCCCTTCAATAGAAGCTGGCCAACACTCAGAAGATTGTGCTCGAGTCCGGGAACATATATAGAAAACGCTAGAGATGCGCTTTACTCCTTTCTTTGATTGAACAAGAATATCACCTTTGCCTTTCACTGAGAGTCTCTTGTCATCCCCAGTTCGAACTTCACTTGTAATTGATTCATCAAGCTCCATGAACACCTTTTTGTTTCCAGTCATATGGTTGCTACAGCCGCTGTCGATGTACCATACTTCGTCATGTGTAACTTCTTCAACATTGCAAGCGAGAAAAAGAGTGTCGTTCTCACATTTCTTTTCTTCTTCATGCATGAAAGTTGAGCTTCCTTCTTTATTATTGGTCTTCTTGGACCAACAATCTGTTTGATAATGGCCATATTTTTCACAATTGTAACATTGAACTTGATAAAAATCTTCATGACTTCTACCTTGGCCTCTACTTGCAGCTCTTCCTCTTCCTCTTGTTCTCCTCCAATTTGAAGAATCAACATCTTCCTTTTTCTCAGCTTCGATGAATTTGCCTCCATTGTGTCTTCCTCTTCCACGACCTCGTGGACCACCTTTTCTTCCTATCGAACCGCCTCCGAAAGACATATGTGTTTGGAAAGCTTGCTCTAGAGGAGTGGAATCATATTGTTTCATACGGAGTTCATGGGACTGAAGTGAACCCAATAAACTCTCTACTGAAAGTGTAGACAAATCTTTGGATTCTTCAATGGCTACTACGGTAGACTCGAATTTTCGAATCAAGCTTCGTAGAATCTTCTCAACAATTCTTTGATCTTCAACTTTCTCACCATTCACTTTCAATTGGTTAACAATTGAAATAACCCGATTGGAATAATCTTCAATGGATTCTACATCTTTCATCTTTAGTGTATCAAATTCGCTACGAAGAGTTTGTAGCCTTACCATTTTCACCTTGTCATCTCCCTTATATGAAGAATGAAGTGTGTCCCATGCTTCCTTTGCCGAAGTCACCGTCGATATCCTTTCAAAGATAACCTCATCCACCGCTTGGTATATGAAAAACAATGCTTTCTTGTCCTTCTTGCGAGCTTCCTTCAATTCTTGAAGTTGTTGTGCATTGAGACTAGCCACATCAGCGGGTTCAGGAACTCCGCTCTCTACAATATCCCAAAGATCTTGAGATTGGTAGAGGACCTTCATTTGAATACTCCATTGGTTGTAATTCTTGTCGGTGAAGCGAGGTAGTTGGGGTTGCAACATGTTGTTGTTGTTGTTGGAAGCCATGACACACCTCTCTGGCTCTGATACCACTTTGATGGAGATAAACTTCTTTAGGAGATGTGAAAGCACAAGAGGAATGTGTTCTCTTGTTTCTAAAACACTAGAAGAGGATACTCAAAATATGGAAGTGGAATAATGTTTATTGATTTTGCTTTTTGAAAATGGATACAAGATGATGCTCTTATATAGCATATGTATTTGCATAAGTTACATGTTTATTAAAGGTGTAAGTTAAATAGAAAATGAGGAAACCGAAATGAAACTTGTCATGTATATGAACATAACATATAACATAGGATGTTTCTTTATTTAAAACTTGTAACTCTCTAGCTTATATTTCCAACAAAACTTGCTCGCCCACCACCACTCCGAGGGGGTCAAATTTCATCTCCTTCGAGTCGAATCAACAGGTTGCCAGCTTCGATAGGGGGGCTAACAAATCCGGGACCGCAGTGCTGGAACGTGGTGCTGGAAAGTTCAGCCCCCGGAGCAGTGATACTAGCTCCTCTTTGCTCCTGCATCCGAGTGTACCGGCGCAGTTGCACGAGGCATTTTCGACCGAATCTAGCATTATGGACAGTCGTAACATCTCATCTCCTCCCCTGTCTCCGGCAGGGCAATTTTACGATGCATCCCCGTATCTGTAATTGGTTGGAGCAACCTCTAAGTAATCCCTACCTTCCCTTCTATCATTCAAGACATTGTGAGACTCAGAGTGAATTTTTTTTTAGTTAAGAATGCATTTAGTTTTGGTATATATATATATATATATATATATATATATATATATATATATATATATATATATATATATATTTGGAAATAGGTAATTATTTCTGGAATCGTTTCCACTGGAATTCGAACTCCTGATCACACAGGCCGCATGCATCTCTCTTAACAACTAGGCTAGAGGTCATCTGCATATATATATATATATATATATATATATATATATATATATATATATATATATATATATATCAGGAGTTCGAATTCCAGTGGAAACGATTCCAGAAATAATTACCTATTTCCAAATATATATATATATATATATATATATATATATATATATATATATATATATTATCAAAGAAGAGGAAATAAATGTTTGCATCAAAATATTATATATTAAACCCTATTTTTATGGTTTTGATTATCAAAAGTTAGTGGGAGAGAGAGAGAGATATTATCAATTATGAATATATCCAGTTTGTTTGAGTTTGTTATTATGCCTGCTGTATTTAAAGCCTATAAATAAAGGCACCATGTCTAAACATGGTATGAAGCCAGATCTCTATCGTATTTCCCTTTCTCCCGTTTCCAAATCTCATTGCTGGAAATGGTAGACAGCTGGATAGGAAGAACAAATTTGGAGACCGAGAAGATGTGGAGAGAAGAATTTGGTGGAAGAAAATATTGGCAATAAATAAAAGTTTATAAAGCACTAAGTCTTTCTGAACACTCTTAGCTACGTTGCTAAGAGTATAAAGATAACACTGGGCAAGAGTAAAACTTGGAAGACTTTTATTGATATAAAGAAATCTTACAAGTTTTGGTGGTAAGAAGCCAAGAGCATTTCCATTATTTATAGTGTCTTAAAGGCTTACAAGAACCTTATGGAATAAAAATATTGTAGAAAATATTGTAGAAAATATTCTATATATTATTGTACGTCCTAAGAATATTCCATCCTTAGTTCTAGCTACATAATATTTATCAAGATGCCTAAATAGCATCAAATCCATCTTGGCGGGCCTGAAAATAAATGTGTGTCATTTCCCCCCACCTATTGCGTCGACGTCCTCGTCACACACGTCTGCTGAATTTTTTTTGGATTTGTCCTTGAACTGATGCAACGTGTCAGCGCGTTCCCAGCTAGACTCGACGTGCGTCACACCCTTCCACTTGATGAGATACTCTACGTACGTACGGGAAAACACATCACCATCAAAGCTTGTAAGCTTTATATTCATGTTAATAAAAGTCTTTCATGTTCCACTATTGCTCCACTATTCTCTTTACTCTCCGAGCAATGTAGCTAAAGTGTTCGGGAAGGCTTGTACGGATCTTCGAGGAGGAAGCTTGTACGTCGCATGGGTCGAAGTGTAGGAAAAATACTAAGTCCGCGACAATATACTCAAAATGGAAGGATGGAAGGAAAGAACCCATATTTACAATATTGGAAGAGTCCACACACTTAATGAAATATTTTTAGGACACTTCTGAACATTTTTAGACTATTTTACAACATCTCTAGAATATATATATATATATATATATATATATATATATATATATTATATATATATATATATATATATATATATATATATATATATATAAAACACAACCTGTCCTTTATTTCATAGATCAAAAGTACAAGACACAAAAATCTATAGTAGCAAGCTACAAGTAGAGATATCGACATGCGAACATCGGATCATAGCCTTCTTCACCTGCCTCTTCACTTCTGCAATCAATTGGATAGATGAGAATGAGTAAGCTTCATACCGCGATTTGTTACGGTTTTTTCACAATACCCAGCAAATGGCTCCCACTACAACTTGCTTGACATGCTTCTGCCGCTTGCGCCACCAACACTGGAATCTCTGTAGCATATCAACCCTACTGGCCCTGACTCCAGCCAATACTTGAAAATAACTCCACACTGCAATAGCTAAATCCCCTTCTCCGAAGATATGAATGACAGAATCGCCATTCGGAATTGAACAGCAGTGACAAGCGGAGGCCAATGAGAAACCAAGTTTTTGTACATTATCATCCGTTGGCAACTTGTTGAAAAGGATTCTCCATAATAATATAGACCACTTAGATGGCATACATTTGTTCCAAATGTTCTTAAAGTAAGCCCGTTGAGGATGTTGGACACGGATCTGATTCCAAGCCGAAGATATTGAAAACTCTCTTGTCGGATGAGGGAGCCATGCAACATTTCCTTGATCATCTTCAAGAATGAATTCATCTCCTAACTGCCGACCGCGTAGGAGACATCTCTAGAATATATATATATATATATATATATATATATATATATATATATATATATATATATACAAGAACATTACATGCATGGAACATCCTAGAAATTAGACCATGCAGAAAGTAAAAGGGCCAATGACAAAATAAAGCCTAGCAGAAATGGACCAACTAGATTTATGGGCTCAAAATATGGACAAATTTTTTTTTTTATAACACTCCCCCTTAAACTTTATTTTATAACTCCAAATAGACTTCTTAACTTGAAAAACATATCTTGTTTGAGTGGGTTGTTAAACTTGTCGACGGCAAAGTGCGTTGTTAAACTTGTCGACGACTTTGTCATGACATTCACATACTTCATTTGCACTTCAGCTTCGATAAATTTTGTACACTCCCTTATGTAGTTCTAAAATGTGTCGATGTGTTTGCTTCTATCGTGGAGGATCAGATTCTTCGCTAAAGAGATAGCCGAACTATTGTCGACATATATCTCGGTTGGCTCCACTTGTGGCAAGTGAATATCCTTCATAAGACTTCTAAGCCATTGCTGCCCAAAAATACCATATAACAATAAAATAGAGACTTAAAAAATTAAATACGAGAGATTATTTGATTTGGGTAACCAGTTACCGTTCCTAAGCCTATAGTTGTAACTTATTAACAATAGACTAGAAACAACAAGTAGTGATCCACAAATAAGTTTAAATACTTAATTACGCCATTCTAGAATTATTATAAATTTTTAGATAACTTTAAGATAGATAAAATAATTATTGATGGACTTTCATAATTTATTATGGGATCATAAGATAATAATTTAGCACAAAATATTTATTTTAGGTTTAAAATGTTAAAATATATTTTCTAAGGTTTTTTGATATTTATAATAATTAGTTTGAGTTCATTGGGCTAAAAACTAACTAATAAATCACTTTCAATATTTAATTAAAAATAACTAAAAATAAAATAAAAATGACAAACCTAACCCAACTCGCACCCTTAGGGGCCCGTATGTCAACTGCACGGGGGCAGGACAACATGCCCCAACAGTCATTGACAGCAACACATGGGGGTGTACATCCACATGGGTCAGTCCTACTAGGAATCCAAATCGAGTTCGGCTCCTTGTTAGCAATCACCCGAATAAAACTCGTATTATACGCAAATTTTTCCGTATCTTACATAAACGTATAATACTTACGTACTTTTAAAAAAAATCGGATTTGTACGCAAATTTTAAGCCTGTGGCGTTTTAAACGCGTACCGTACGAATTTTAAAAATTTGGCCAAAAAAATGTGACCAAGAAACCCAACAGTCTTGACTTTCTTGACTCTTGCTGCTATTATCAAAAGAAAAGAAGAAAAAGTCTCACAGTAACCAAAAAAAGAAACCCAAAAGTCTTTGCACATGTTGGCTTGCAACAATCGAAAAAAAAAATTCGGTTTTCCATCATCCAACCTCTTCTTATTCTCACACTGAACCCTTATTTATGAAGGAGTAGAGGTGGGTGAGCCCTATATATATGCCGAATTTTTAATGTCGAATTGATTCATATGAAATGTACTAAATACGAATTAAATCTGATCCGAATGTTTTCCGTTAGACGAATTTTTGACCGAGTTTTTTACCGTATTTTACTTATATTGTGCCGATTTATACTCGTACTTTTGTCGTTCCGAATTTTTTCTGTTTGCCGAATTGCTAACAAGGGTTCGGCTAGGAGCTTGAGCATGGGCCGTCCAATTTAGGTGAGGTGCTTCCAGATCATGCAACGTTGCACTCCTTTAGATGCCCGAACCGAGCCCCTATAAATATAGGGTTTAATTGTTTTCGGGAAACTATACTTTCCTCCTCTCTTTTGTTTTTTGTCGAATTCCTGAGAGGATGCCTCGACTTCCAAGAGTTGTTGCAAGCGTCTACTGACTCCATTTTGCACCTAGTGTTTCTGTTGGATTCTTATTGAGGTATAACTTAATAGCCTAATTTCATGCCATGAAGACTTTTAGAGTATCTGGTATTCGTAAAACAAACACATTTCAGTGATTTTGTGATTCGCAAGGAGTTCCCAAAGGCAAATTTATGACTCATTTGGTTTTTTGGAACCCTAACACGAAGAGATTCAACATAGTTTAATTTCATAGGTTATTGATTTTGTTTTATGTAATCAATAGCATTTAGATGTAGACAATCGCTAGTTGATTTTGCTGAAAACTAAAAATTTAATTTGATTATAAATTGTAATATGATCTTATCTTTTAACTAAACAATTGTTTGTGTAAAGCTTCGAAATTAGTGCTTTCGTAGCACTACAATCCATCATGCACACAAATCTAAGATTTATGATGGTTGACTCTTTAGTTAATGGTACACATCGAATTATGTGCCACAGATCCCATAAATGGAAACCTTGATCTTGTTAACCTAAAATTAAAAATAATGTATAACTCAGAAAATACGAATACAATAGATTTTTTAATTAATTTAAAATTTATTATAGTAATTAATTAGTAGAAATTATTTAATTAGCGGTTTTGTTTAATTTGTACGTAAATTGTTAAATCTAATTTTGTATAAACTATCAGACAATGTTTCATGGGTTGATGGTATGATTTGGATAGCTAGTAGATTGGATTTCACTTCGTGTTGAACTTGTGACCGCATCGTCTTCAGAAATTGACAAGTATAATCTTAAACTTCCATATACAGTTGTTTTATATCGATCATAATATTCTATGCATGCTTGTGTAGATGTGTTATATTTCTTGTATATAATGGTACACTTACATGCGAGATACAAGTTGTTCACACATTCTTTTATTATCATACTGTTACCATGTTGGCTTTTGTGAGATACTGGGATACGGGAGGAAGTATAGTAACTAGGCATGTGGATCTTCAATATATTATGACGTTCTTTCATATTTTTTAGAACGTCATGTCTCTTCTTACACAATATAACACCCCGATCCATGTGTTGAAAGTTCATCTTCCAAGGAAATTTAGCATGTAGTTATTACTATATTGATCTCATATTGGTTATTACTTAATGTTTACTAGTTCATGATATTTTACTTTCATATCGTAGTTCATGTTAGTAAATCATGCTTACATGCTAGTTAATGTTCCCATATATTGTACTTGTATTGCTAGTCTACATCTCCTACTTGCTCCAAGCATGATTTGATATGTTGTAACAGCCATAGTTGATGATATTTTTTCGGAGGTCTACGCTAAGTATAGTGGTGACATTGATGTCACCGAAGTACCTAATTTTTGACAGGATGCGGAGTAGCATATATTTCTTTCTTGTTTTTCGTATTATTCTTAGTTAGTGGACTTTAGTACTTTAGTTATATTTAGTCTCATTTTCTACCGAGTTTATTCATGAGATATTATGAGTTGTAGTTGATAATTTTGTGGATTTCTTTAATTAATTAAAATAATTTGGTATATCTTTCTCTTGTTATTGTGACTTAGATTCTTCGGACATATATATTGTGGATTAATATTAATGATAGTTATGTTATAAAATGGAAATGCTATCGTAGACATCGTAATATTGTCGATATCCTAACATAGGCAGGACATATTTACCTACATTTTCGTACCCAAGTATTCGGGAGCAGGACCTGATACATTTTAATGACTTATGTAATAATTGAATTTTCTTGAAAACCATGTCTACTTGCAGCCACCCTGAGACTTGTAGAGACTCATAGCATGACTATGTATGTACCCTGGTTATGTAGTGCCCCGTCCCTACATCGTGCCCCGTTGTCCGTCCACGGGGTGCGCGAGAAAGGAACACTGTCACTATCGACTCGGTCGGGATTGATCGAATCGATCGAACGGGAACGGTTGAATTAAGATCCATTCCCCGTTATGGAATGGCTTCTTCGGAACCAAGTCCCATATTCAGCGGGCTGCGCCTCAAGGATTGACTCTGCGGCTGAGTCGGGAGAGACCTCCCGTTGCTCTGTTTTTCACGCCGCTTGCGTTGGTTTTGGCTTTGTTTTCTGAATGCGTTTTCGTGAATGTTTTCGATGGTTTTTATGGCTTACGTTTTGAACTTCGCATTCATATCGAATTTCCTTGAATAACACAGTGTTCTAATCGGTTGCTTGTGCAATTTTAGGTGATCGCGTAGGCAACGTCTAGCGCGGCCAACCAGTTTCTCGCCTCAAGTAAATACTAAGGTTAGTGGCTGACCTCATTCGTCTCGACCCTCTATTTCAAAATAAGAACTCGGGTAATGATATTAAAATTGAATGATTCGCTTGCAGAATACAAGTCCTGTATGTTAGAAGTAAAAAAGAAATGAGTTGTGTTGAAAAGAGATAGAATTATTTTAGGCCTGTAAAACGACCAAGTAAATGAATTGATTACATAACAAGCCCCAACGGTATCCTAAAATACACCATGTTAACCTATCATGGTCATGGACAACTTGTCGACAAGGACGATGGTTTCTTCGAGCGGCAACCCGGGGCCACGGGACCGACTCGGCCTAGGAAGAAACAGGTTATAGCCGAGCTGGGTAATAGACAATCGGTAAGACGGAGACTTGCATCGGAGCTCGCTACTTGCGTTGCAAGGGTCCCGTATTACCAGGCTATGTCCAAGATGGCTAGTTAATGCCGGTGACCTCCATATCAAACATTTGATATAAATTGTTATCAACTAACAGGAAAAGTGATGGTAAGTTTTATGTCGCACGGTACGCTCTGCCGGAGGAAATCTTGATGTAACTTAATGCTTCTTATGAAATATTCTAGGATGGCTAGAAAGACCACTAAAAGTAAGTTGTATGATTTTATCTAAATTCTTGAACCAAATGAGAGCCTGGAAATTAATTAGCCACTCGCCAGTACATGTTGATTGTACTGATCCTCGCTCTCTCTACATGTGCGATAGATCGGGAGGAGCGTGCTACGTGAAGGGAGGCAACGCTCGTGTGTTTTGAAGCTTCGTCCGTGCAACGAAGCTTGGATCAAACTTTTGAAGTCTCTGTTGTTGAAGATCGAAGACAGATGGAGCGACTTCCCACCATCCCAGGTGTTTTTGTAATTTTGGTTGTATAATCAAGGGATGAATGTATGGAATGGCTATTTCGTCGACGTTCATTTTGTAATGGAGTCAGTTTGTAAAAAGCCCGTGCGGAGCCCTTGTATCGATTCTGTAAAAATGATGTTCGTTATCAATAAAGCATAAATTTCCTTCTCTATAATGTGTGTTCTAATTACTCTGCGCATTCTTTTGTTGTTGTGTTTCGGATAACCTT
Organism: Iris pallida; assembly: GCA_029216955.1. Taxonomy (NCBI): domain Eukaryota; kingdom Viridiplantae; phylum Streptophyta; class Magnoliopsida; order Asparagales; family Iridaceae; genus Iris; species Iris pallida. The sequence goes on along the minus strand of JANAVB010020598.1, from coordinate 424,606 downwards.
ATGACTATGCCTTGTGCGAGTGCAACTTAGGCTTGTACGGCATCACGCCCGGGGGACGACTATCGATTCTACGGAATCGGGGCGTGACATAATGGTATCAGAGCACGGCTTTACGTCCTTGGCCTCTAGTGTCGAGTTTCTAGTCTCAAATCGTTGGTCTCGTGTCGATGAGATATGTCGTTCCATACGAGGGAGTCTGTAATAAGTTTTGTGACTAATGTATTTTTACCTTCAAAATCCCAGAAGGTGCGGTGGTGAACGTGGCATTGAATGAAGAAAGTGCTTCGAGCGGCTCGAGTAGCTCGAGGCCCGGACCCTCTAACGATGCCATGGAACGGATGTTGTGCATGCTGGAAGTGCAACAACAACAAGCTCAGGAGAATCAACGCCTGAATGAGCAACATCGACGGGATACGGAGGCACATCGACGGGAGGTAGAGGCACGCCAGACCCAGTTCGAGGCCCGATTCGATGCACAATTCAATTTGCAGCTTAAGCAGCTTGATACTCTTCAGCAGATTGTACAGACAGTGGTGGCCAACAACAACAACTCCGCGACAACTCCTGCCGTGACCGAGCCTGCGGCCAGACAAAGTGAAGTCGATCCGGAGGCACCCGAGCCTACACATGCAGCACCGAGAAGTTCTAACTTCGACGTGTCAAAATTCACAAAAAGTTGTCGTACTTCCTTCAACGGTACGGAAGATTCCTCATTGGCGATCGACTGGTTAGAGAAACTGGAAGACAAGTTCGAGCTGCTGGGCGTCGAAGAGTCCAAGAAAGTCGCATGCGCTCAACTTCTACTCCGATCGAACGCGCACGACTGGTGGGCCGTGCAAAAGTGAGCGATCAGACGCGACGACGAGACAGCGACAATTTCTTGGGCCACCTTCCGCGAGACGTTCAAGATCGAGTACCTTCCCGAAGCCGTTCGACAAAAGAAGGATAATGAATTCATGCAGCTAAGGCAATAGAACATGACGGTGAGGTAGTACGTGGCAGAGTTCAACAAGTTAGCCAAGTTTGCTAGAGAATTCTTGCCCTCCCTGGCGAGTCGTGCTCGACGGTTTGAAGTGGGTCTACGACCATCCATCTACGCCCATGTGTCCGTTCCACAATACAAGACGATGGGGGAGTCTCTCAACCACGCCCTCCGCCTTGAAAGCCAATACCCTCCAGGTGCTGCCGGCGCTGTACATACATACAATCACAAACGCCATAGCCACGCGGGAGGACACTACACCAAAATAGGCATTTAGGAACAGTTCTTTTATGTATCTAATATTTTTAGGAACACATAAAAACCGTTCCTAAAAGTGGCGTTGCAATATTTGGAACAATTATAAATCGTTTCAAATTTTAGTTTGGAACGGTTCTCAAATGTTCCTAAATTAGATTTTGGAACACACAAAATGTGTTCCTAAATTATTTTTTGGAACATCGGTGGTGTGTTTCTAAAATTAGATTTTGAAACATATATAATATGTTCCTAAAGTATTTTAGATTTTGAAACACATACAATACGCCTTTAAAATATTTCTAAATGTCATTTTGAAACATTTGCATCTGTTCCTAAATGTAATTTGTAACATTTTTTTATATAGTTCTTGTGGCTAATTTTGAAACGTTTTATTAACGTTCCAACGTATTTTTCTAATTTCAATTTTGTAGCCAATTTTTATTTCGAACCACAATTATAAAGATACATAATTGAACATTATAACACATAATAAATGGTGCAATATTTTTTATGCATTGCCTCGGTCAAAATCCAAGAGGACTATTAAATAAACCAAACATGTCAACTTAATATAAATTAAACAACCAATAACATATCCCAAAAGTTGAATCTTTATAAAACATCATCAAAAGTATATATAATGTCAAAGTTACAAATATTAGATAAACTCTAGCTCGACCATAAAAAATGATCTGTTTACAAAATCTAGTTGTTCGAAAGATAATTCCATAAGTTGTTCTCCAACCGAATGATAAAGATTTGAATAACAGCTACTGGCAACACCTGCATACAACATTATAAAACAAGTTTAAGTTAAAATCAGGATATTGGAGAATAAAAGACTTGAGTTGAACAAAGAATCTAAGATGAACCTGATAGACTAAGATTCAACAAATTGGACAAATAGAGACTTCTATAATTCAGTCTTACTGACACAAAACAACTCAAAAAAAATAAACCAAAATATTGGTCTACTATGATGACACCCTCATCCTGATCCAAGTAAGCAGACAGTAAGAACAAGAAAAGGGATATAAGCAAGTGCCAAAATTTGCCAATACTAATGCAAATGAACTAGATAGGAATCTAAAATAAAATTTCTAAAATTACCTCAGTTTCAAGATAATTGAACTCAAGGATTTTACAAGCACGCAGATTAAAATCCACGACCCACCTCTACAAAAATAAAACATGAAGTCAAAATCAACTTCATAATAAAGAAATGACAAATGATATTTGAAAGAAAAGTTTGCAAAAAAATCAACTCAGTTTGAAGGTTCACGCCAGAAAGATTTGCCCCAAGGAACAACCTTGTTGACATTGCGCCACAACCTGAATACAAGCTAATATTATATTTTTACAAAATCCATTCAATCATCTATATTCCTCCCCTTATCCAGAATAATTGTAGCTACTCTGATTAGCAAAAGAAATTGCAACCGAACATCAAAGGACAACGAAGAGAACAATGAGACTGATATAAAAACATGAATTATTCATCATTGCACATGAAAGTGAGGATACCTATGTATCTTTTTTATAGTAGTCAAACAATTGAGAAAAGAAAGTAGCATAAGATTGTCCAGTGACTTCAATAGAACAAAAAATCTCCCATAACAAATAAGATTGAAGCAAACACACGAATCTTAGAAATACCATACAAGAATAATGATATTTGGAGATAGGCATATAGCACAAGTAATTTCAAAGAAATATATTGAATCAAGTTACTCGTGCTTGCATTAGAACGACGAAGCTGGCTGACCCTTTACTCACTCCTTGAGACTCAAAAAAACTCTACACAAGCTCTGTCCTTATCCTTGTTGCAGAAGACCAAAGAATGGGAAAAACAAAGTCCTAAATTCCATGTCTTCATAATTCATCTCTAACACATATCTGTATAGACCATTAACATGGTAAAGTGCACGTTTGCATTGTCAAATTTACAAAAATAACCAGTGCTAATGTTATGGAAAATTAGTGTGTTCTATTGTAGTAATCATGACAACCAATGTCTTCTAGAAAATAAGTATGGTGTCTTTGTATGTGTGCCTACTTTTGTATAGAGTCTATAGACATCAGTAAGAAAAGACTGAAACTTATAGATGTCATTAAAATGGTCAAGCAAAAACTGTAATACAGGGGGACATACCGGTATGGAATTTAAGTGAGATAAACGCCCCCAAGGTTTCCATTAATATTTTGATTCTCTTCTGATAATATGCTGCCATTGGTTATATCCTCCTCTATATCTTGGACACTACTACTTACACTTGAACTAGAACTTTCACGGGCATAATCTGGTTGTCCAGACATGGTATCTTATAAAAAGCAACTGGCAATAACTACTACAGGACACCAGCACCAAATAAAAATAATTTAGTCCAACCTGAGAACGAACTGCCGAGGAGAAACGGTTAGAAAACAAGAAACAAGATAAGACAACAAAATAGTAAATGTTATACACAAATTTTATACTGATATTTCCTTGCTTAGCAACATAATTGATTCACCAACACCCACTTTCCTATCTCCTCAGGAGAGCCTGTGCTTTTCAGATTGGGATAATTATCAGTGATTCCATCCCTGTGACGTGGTTATAGGAACGAGCTTTCACCAATCCAGGATCTATAACATACTTGATCCCAGGAATTGTCAATGATGTTTCAGCAATGTTTGTAGCTAGTATAACCTACACAATCCACACAAAATTATCTACATACAGTTTCAAGAGCAATACAGTGCAAATCATCAACTTGAATATAGTTTTGGCTTAACAAAGTGTAACCAAATAAATATTGTTGAGCTGGAAAAGACACAAATGATATGAAACAAAAGTAACATCATCATATTCAGACAAGGATGTTAGGGTCTATCATTTTTCAAACAAGCACAATTTGGCCTCTATGGCTACACAATCTGAGTGGAAATTATGGATACCATAGCCAGAGGGCTGTCTAAAAAGGAGTGTATGTTCTTTTTTCCAAGGTCAACGATGCATCGAGGGATAGTGCAGAGGTTCTTAGAGTCTCCTATCACAGTCGATTTTCTCATAAAACCTCGGCAATTAAGTTAAATTTGTGACATCTGTTAGGCTAAAGACACTCAACACAATGGAATAGCTTTCTCTAGGTACATATTTATAGTCAAAACTCAAAAGGCTAACATGCATCAGAGGAAAGTTCTTAAACGTTGGGAAGAAAAAAAATGATTTAGTACACAGAAATTTGTCCCACTTATTAACAAAAATATTAACTCATTACAGCCTTTCAATATGAAAACCATGGAAGCTAAGAAATATAACAAAATATCATAACATTAAGTTTACCTTGCGATGACCAGGCGGGGCTAGTTTGAACACATTCATTTGCTGCTCTGAGGGAAAAGCAGAGTAAATATGAACAACAAGGACCTTTTGACTACCCTCAGGTAACTGGCGTGCATGCTCATGTACTAGCCTCTCTACAGATTCAATCTCCTCTTGACCAGTTAAGAAAGCAAGTATGTCTCCAGGACCCCCCTCTAGATGAATCTAACAAAGGACACAAATTATTATCCTCAATATTAGCAAGTAATCACCAGAAAATCTAATAAAGAAGCTAATTTTTCTACAATGATGGATCCTTTATACTCTATTTTCTACAAGATACACCAATTGAAATTGGTACTACTCTAAGAAATAATTTTACTAATTTTTTACCATAATACGCTGAGAGGATAAAGATATAGAAGGCAAGCATTGGTTCTTAACTGACTAACAGATAAAACAAAGAATATATCCAATCCTACATATTGGTAATGAGCTTATCAATTTATAATATAATAATAGAACCAAAGCATGGTTTATCCTTTTAATCTTGACTAAAACTTAGCAGAAAATGCAGCTGATGAAAGAAAAAGAAAAGGAAAAGAAGACAACAGGCCATAGCATTGAAGGGTTAAATATACCTGGAAAATGGTAATTAGGGTAGCGTCCAGATAATCAGGCTCCGGATGATATGTATACAGTATATCTACAGGACATTGCTGCCCATGAATATGAACAGTTTTCACGCAACCAAAGTACTTTGAGAAACCCCTCGCATCTAAGCTCGCAGACATTATAACCAACTTTAAAGGAGCGCATTTTGTATGCTGGCATAACTTCAATCCACTAATGCCTTGATTCTTAACGTCTTTATCTGATACCACCGGATCTTTACCTTTTAGTCTACCGAAACTTTGTTGTTTAAGACAATCTTGGTAGCTTGATAATTAAAGGAGGGAACAAGCTAATTTATTGTAAGCTACATATGTATCATTATGATACATAGCAGGATGTTTTCATAATTATGGGTACAAAAGTAAGTCCTAAGGAGTGTTGCATGCGTCATGAAGAAAGACTAATATAACTACATAAAGAGGATTTAAGACAAATCCAGTTAACAAGAAAGGGGCAATAAGTAAGAAATAGCAAGGTCTTGTTTTACCTATATTATTGCATCAAGAGGCGGATTCTATCCAACTATGTTGCAAAAATTATCATGCATATTGCTTGTGTATTAAGTTTGGGGATTGATCAGGATTAAGGCTAGATTACTTTTCCTAATTTCAAAGTCCAAACTCAGTCACGATCTAATCCACTTGAGGTCAAGATCATATCACAATTGGTAAAGGATAAAATTAAAGAGTTAAAAACCCTTGGTTCAACCCCAATTTTTTAGTCACCAGGGTGCAAAAAGAAGCTTGCATGTAGAAAATGGTCTTTTGTACTCAGGGGTCTTAAGAACCCGAAATAGTATGTCTTCTTCTTGCCACCTCCTGCATTTGGGCTGTCATCTTTCGTGAAACCTAAAGCTCAAAACATATAAACATCATAAAGCAAACCAATAAATATAATAGCATTTTGAGACAACATTGCATATGTATACTAGTGGCAATTTTAAAATATGAAATGAACAAGTTCATTTATGATAAAATAACTAAATCTAAAATCAGCAACAAGCTCGCATGGGAATAAAGAGTTAGTACAATATGCCGCCAATTTTTAAAAAGTGCTATATTTCATGCTTTGGCTCTAAAGGTACACAAGTATATAACATACTACTTGCACAAATTCCACCATGCTTGGGCTCTAAAGGTACTCGAACCATGTCCGGTAATGATCTTGAAAATTAAATAAGATGTGAGAAAGTAAACATTTCTTTGTCGTGGATCTTTCTTACAACTTTTTGTTACTACAGAAAATATGCACATACACAAATACTATTAAGATCTAGCGTATAAATTATTCATGTAGATTTTTTTTTCTTTTGTATATATAACCGTATCAATATTGTAACAATATCCTAAAGTTCCTAAATTTTCTTTCTTTGGAATTAGTATATTGTCCATATTCGATAATCCATCTCTGCAACATAGATTCCAACATAGGAAAAGTGGAAAACCTTGCCATAAGGAGTCCTGTGTCATCTCTCATAGTTGTCAGATGCATAAATTCACATACTTGACTTATGGGTATACGAGGAAGTCCTAAACAGCATGGGATTGGAGTAATTCCCAGCAACCTTTTATAATTAGAGATAAAAAAAACTATCATTTTTAGAATAAAAATTATTATGATTGGGTATGCACTACCATTTTAGATCAAATCTTTGGGTTCTCTTTCCTTGGGGTGTATTCTCAATTGTTTTCCGATAATTCTTTCTGTCCCTTACTTTTAGTAACTGCTTCTTTCATAGGCATTAAATTAAAAAAGAGGACTAGGATTTGCTAATCCCAACGATAGTAGATATATCCATTCCAATCATTTGTCAACAAATTCAAAGTTTCTCACAACATGGATAGACTAATTATTAATGGTTGAAACACCCAAGTTATGGATTTGTGTGACTTCTCGGCGGAGAAGTTTCTTACCTAATTATCTTTGGATGAAATTTCCAACTCTAAGGTAAAGGTTACTTGATTATGTCCATGTGCACATGTAAAAACCCTGACACCTTATTCTCTTCTATTTTATTGCTGACAGAAATATTGACTTATTCTCTATACTTCACTCCTCCTCCTTCACCATCGCTCATGTTCCAATCGATGATTTCTGCGGAAGAATCAGACAATTTCTGTAATAGAAAAATCTATAAACAAATCTGCCATTCATCTCAGCTAGCATCGACAAAATTAACTAATTTATTATTATTAGTATATATAATTATATGTCAATTAAACTGGAAGCATGATTAGATCATCATCTAAACGATTTAAGCATTAAAAAAAATTAGACTTACACGATAGTAGACATCTCACTAGTATCTGATGTCTTATTAACCCTAAAAAGAAATCAAAAGAAAAAATAAACAAGAAAAAGAAGAGAACCCATCTGAGAGAAGAAAACACAATATCTTACCACCAGTTAACGTCGATCCGTCTAGTACCATCATCAAGGGTGAAGCATGCATCAGTTATCCTCTCCTCCTTACTCAACATAAGACCCATAAGTCTCACCTGCCAACTCCCATTCTAATCAAACAATCGATAGAACAGTAAAAAATAGCACTGAAGATTAAAAATTTAGGGCTAGGTTTTCAGTTGAGAAATCAAAACTTGTATGCTTGTGTTTTAATCTTATCGTGTTCGTATTTGTGTCGGTGCTTACAATGGAGACGTTATGTCATTGACCGCAAAGTTGTACTTGTCATCATTGGCGTGGTAGGCCTTGTTGATGTACTTTACCATCAACGGGAGAACGCCATAGGCTTTTCGGACCTAAAGATAAATAAATTTCAGAGAGAGAGAGGTAGGAAACTGTAACCAAGCCAAAACCCTAACCTTGGTGGAGGAGGAGGAGGAGTAATCAGTGGTCTGTGTGGCTTGGGATTACATGAAACCGCCGTTGTAAAATAGAAAGGTCGTAAAATAGAAAGGTGGCTGAGGGTGGGGAGGAGGGTTGTAGTGTTGGCGACGGAGGGGGTAGTATGTAGAAGGAGGGAAAGGGACGGAGATGAGGAGTCGGGGCCATGGAGGCAGAGGAAGGAGAGGATCTGGGGGCGGCAGAAGCGGAGGGAAGGGACGAGGAGTCTGATAGAGGAAGGGGTTTGGGGTTTATTTCTTAGTGTTTTTTTTTGCTTGGGGAGGAAAAATGCCAGAACGTTTTCTTATCAACATGTGAAGAGCACGTGCAATTTTAACACAAAATAAAACATTTCTTAGTTGTTCCAAAAAATATAATGTATGATTAACTTTAGAATAAATAATTTTGGAAACACTTGACCAATTTAGAATGGATAAAATGTGTTCCAACACCTAGGAATGCTTATATACCGTTTCAAAGTCCAAAATTCTAAACGTTTCAAATTGTCCTTTTTGGTGTAGTGGGAAACAACGTGACCAAGCGTCCGAACAATGGCCACAAGGCGGGTATCAAGGGCGTAATCTACGGCCTTACTGCAATCGATGTCACCGTCACGGTCACACGATCGACAACTGCCCAATACCAGAGGATGGATGCTGGAACTGTGGCAAGAGGGGCCACTTTTGTGCTGATTGTCCAACCAGAAGTCCGAACCCAACGGCGCCCCAACAGCACCGTCCAATGGCGCCCCAACAGCACCGTCCAGGGAATCAAGTCCCAGCGCCTCGAGCCCATCAAACTGCACCGCAAAATGGCCAAGACCGTCGCCGCAATGCCCAGGGCCGCGTCTACGCCATGACTCGCGATGAAGTGCTTACATCAGATACGGTCGTGACAGGTATACTTAGTTTCAATAATGTGCCTGCTCGTGTACTATTTGATTCAGGTGCTTCGTATAGTTTTATATCGGCGGACTTTGCCGCCGAGCACAAATTTTCGATAATATCATTAGATCTCGACCTTAGCGTAAGCACACCTTCGGGCACACCAATACTCACTAATTTAGCTTACACTGATGGGATTATCTGTATCGGCGGTCAAATGATCGGTCTTGACATGATAGTCCTAGACATGAAGGACTTCGATATCATTCTGGGAATGGATTGGCTCGGGCCGTGCAACGCAACCATAGACTGCGCTAGAAAGACGGTCACCTTCCGTATTCCAGGAGTGCCTGAATTCTGCTTTTTGTGTGGTGAGGCGTCGTCGACCTGCATGCTAATTTCGGCGATTTCTGCTCGGAGGATGCTGCATTCTGGATACGAAGGCTATTTGGCGTCCGTCCGAGACATGCGACAGGATGGTACAAATATGGGTCAGACCGACGTTGTGACAGAATTCCCCGATGTGTTCTCGGACGAGCTACCCGGTATGCCCCCCGACCGAGAAATCGAGTTCAGCATCGATACGTTCTCCGATACCCGACCGATTTCCAAGGCCCCGTACAGAATGGCCCCCGCCAAGCTGAAGGAACTCAAGGTCCAGTTACAAGAGTTACTCGACAGAGGATTTATTCGGCCTAGTGTTTCCCCGTGGGGAGCGCCCGTGTTGTTCGTGAAGAAGAAGGATGGGTCCATGTGCCTGTGCGTCGATTACCGAGAGCAAAACAAGGCCACCATCCGGAACAAGTACCTATTGCCCCATATAGACGACTTATTCGATCAACTGCAAGGTGCCTCGGTATTTTCGAAGATTGATCTCCGCTCGGGCTATCATCAACTCAAGATCAAGTCGGACGACGTGCAAAAGTCAGCCTTTCGCACTCGATACGGCCACTACGAGTTCCTGGTGATGCCATTCGGCCTGACGAACACCCCTGCCGCCTTTATGGATCTAATGAATTGGATATTTCGACCCTTTCTTGATAAATTTATGGTAGTCTTTATTGATGATATTCTCGTCTACTCAAAGGACAGGGCGCAGCATGCAGAACATCTACGGGCCGTGCTCCAAACACTTCGAGAGAATGAGTTATATGCAAAGCGGAGTAAGTGCGAATTTTGGCTAAGCAGCGTATCCTTTCTCGGTCACATCATTTCGTCCGAAGGCATTGCAGTCGATCCGAAGAAAGTTGAAGCCGTTGCTGATTGGAAGCGGCCTGCGTCTGCTAGTGAGATTCGAAGTTTTCTTGGTTTGGCGGGATACTATCGACGCTTCGTGAAGGACTTCGCGAAGATTGCATCGCCTCTGACTCGCCTCACTCAAAAGGAAGTCACGTATGAGTGGTCGGATGACTGTGAGGCTTCCTTCCAAGAGCTGAAACAGCGGCTAATTTTGGCACCTATATTCGCACTTCCGGATGGGCCAGAGGGTTTTCAGATATTCAGCGATGCTTCAGGCCAGGGCTTGGGATGTGTGCTCATGCAGCGAAACAAGGTGATATCCTTCACCTCCAGACAGTTGAAGCTGCACGAGAAGAACTATCCTGCGCACGACCTGGAGTTAGCGGCGATTGTGTTCGCATTGAAATTATAGCGTCACTATCTATATGGCGTGGCGTGCGCAATCTATACCAACCACAAGAGCCTCAAGTATCTCTTCACCCTGAAGGAATTGAACTTGCGACAGAGGCGCTGGCTCAAACTGATCAAAGACTATGACTTGACGATCGACTACACTCCGGGCAAGTGAAATGTGGTGGCGGATGCTCTGAGCCAAAAATATCTTGCCTCGCTATCCATCAACCGCAGACTACTACAAGATCTAGAAGAAATGGGCATCGATCTCCGGGTTTGATTCAGGGATGTACGGTTGGCGCAGCTGCAGTTAGAGCCGAGTTTGCTGGAAAAGATCATGGCCGCTCAGAAGGATGATCCATACCTGAAGAAAATGCGAGAGCAGATTTCTACAGGTAGTGCGACCGACTTGGCGGAAGACAAGACCGGCGTGCTGAGATTGAATGGCCGACTATGTGTTCCGGATGATTCAGAACTGCGAAAGAAGATAATGTCGGAGGCGCATTATGCGAAATATACCTTGCATCAATGCAGTACCAAGATGTATAAGGACCTCCGCACGACCTTCTGGTGGCACGGGATGAAGAGAGATGTGGCGCTCTTCGTGTAGCAATGCATGGCCTGTCAGCAGATAAAAGCTGAGCATCAGCGACCGGACGGGAAGATGCAGAACCTCGCTATTCCCGAGTGGAAGTGGGATCACGTCACTATGGATTTTATTGTTGGCCTGCCGAAGACACCACGGGAGAACGACGCCATATGGGTCATCGTCGATCGATTAACCAAGTCAGCGCACTTTATCGCCATCAAAGTTACTTGGAGCGTTGATCGCCTGGTGCAGATTTATCTTGATGAGATAGTACGGCTGCACGGAGTTCCAGTATCCATCGTCTCTGATCGGGATTCACGGTTCATGTCGCAATTCTGGAGTAGCCTTCCGTCGACATTGGGTACCAAGTTGCAGTTCAGCTCAGCTTACCATCCTCAGACCGATGGCCAAACGGAGCGCGTTAATCAGATTCTCGAAGACATGCTACGGCTCTGCGCAATTGACTTCAAATTAAGCTGGGACGTCTACTTTCCGCTGGCAGAATTTGCATACAACAATAGCTACCAATCCAGCATCCAAATGGCACCGTATGAAGCTTTGTACGGCCGAAAGTGCAGATCGCCCATTTGCTGGGATAAAGTCGGGGAACGGCAGATACTCGGCCCGGAGCTGGTGGAACAGACTGTGGAAAAGGTCAAGCTAATTCGGGAAAGACTGAAGATTGCACAGAGTCGGCAAAAGAGCTACGCCGACACCCATCGAAGACCGCTTGAGTTCCAGGTGGGCGATCATGTGTTCTTGAAGGTGTCACCTATGCGAGGAGTTACTCGGTTCGGCGCAAAGGGGAAGCTGAGTCCGAGATTTATTGGGCCGTTCGAAATACTCGAGCGGGTTGCCCCAGTCGCCTATAGAATTGCCCTACCACCGGCGCTCGAAGGTGTGCACAATGTCTTCCACGTCTTCCAGCTGCAGAAGTATGTGCACGACCCTAGCCACGTGGTGGATTTTGGCCAGCTGGAGCTAAAGTCCGACTTATCCTACGTTGAAGAGCCAGTTCAAATCTTAGAACGCAAGGATAAGCTGCTGCGAAATTAGGCGATCCCTCTCGTTCGCATACTCTGGAGGAACCATGCGGCAGAAGAGTCGACATGGGAACTCGAGTCAGAGATGAAGAAAAAGTTTCCTTCATTGTTTTCATAGAGGTAGGTTATGTTCTTAAGTTTCGAGGACGAAACTTTTTCTTAGTTGGTTATGGTGTAGTACCCCGTCCCTACATCGTGCCCCGTTGTCCGTCCACGGGGTACGCGAGAAAGGAACACTGTCGCTATCGACTCGGTCGGGACCGATAGGTCGGGATCGATTGAATCGATCGAACGGGAACGGTTGAATTAAGATCCATTCCCCGTTATGGAATGGATTCTTCGGAACCAAGTCCCATATTCAGCGGGCTGCACCTCAAGGATTGACTCTGCAGCTGAGTCGGGAGAGACCTCCCGTTGATCTGCTTTTCACGCCGCTTGCGTTGGTTTTGTCTTTGTTTTCTGAATGCATTTTCGTGAATATTTTCGATAGTTTTCATGGCTTACGTTTTGAACTTCGCATTCATATCGAATTTCCTTGAATAACACAGTGTTCTAATCGGTTGCTTGTGCGATTTCAGGTGATCGCGTAGGCAACGTCTAGCGCGGCCAACCAGTTTCTCGCCTCAAGTAAATACTAAGGTGAGTGGCTGACCTCCTTCGTCTCGAACCTCTATTTCAAAATGAGAACTCGGGTAATGATATTAAAATTGAATGATTCGCTTGCAGAATACAAGTCCTGTATGTTAGAAGTGAAAAAGAAATGAGTTGTGATGAAAAGAGATAGAATTATTTTAGGCCTGCAAAACGACCAAGTAAATGAATTGATTACATAACAAGCCCCAACGGTATCCTAAAATACACCATGTTAACCTATCATGGTCATGGACAACTTGTCGACAAGGACGATGGTTTCTTCGAGCGGCAACCCGGGGCCACGGGACCGACTCGGCCTAGGAAGAAACAGGTTATAGCCGAGCTGGGTAATAGGCAATCGGTAAGACGGGGACCTGCATCGGAGCTCGCTACTTGCGTTGCAAGGGTCCCGTATTACCAGGCTATGTCCAAGATGGCTAGTTAATGCCAGTGACCTCCATATCAAACACTTGATATAAATTATTATCAACTAACAGGAAAAGTGATGGTAAGTTTTATGTCACACGGCGCGCTCTGCCGGAGAAAATCTTGGTGTAACTTAATGCTTCTTATGAAATATTCTAGGATGGCTAGAAAGGCCACTAAAAGCAAGTTGTATGATTTTATCTAAATTCTTGAACCAAATGAGAGCCTGTAAATTAATTAGCCACTCGCCAGTACATGTTAATTGTACTGATCCTCGCTCTCTTTACAGGTATGATAGATCGGGAGGAGCGTGCTACGTGAAGGGAGGCAACGCTCGTGTGTTTTGAAGCTTCGTCCGTGCATCAAAGCTTGGATCAAACTTTTGAAGTCTTCGTTGTTGAAGATCGAAGACAGATGGAGCGACTTCCCACCATCCCAGGTGTTTTTGTAATTTTGGTTGTATAATCAAGGAATGAATGTATGGAATGGCTATCTCGTCGACGTTCATTTTGTAATGGAGTCAGTTTGTAAAAAGCCCGTGCGGCGCCCTTGTATCGAGTTTGTAAAAATGATGTTCATTATCAATAAAGCTTAAATTTCCTTCTCTATAATGTGTGTTCCAATTACTCTGCGCATTCTTTTGTTGTTGTGTTTCGGATAACCTTATGACTATGCCTTATGCGAGCGCAACTTAGGCTTGTACGATATCACACCCGGGGGACGACTATCGATTCTACGGAATCGGGACATGACATGTTAGGACCCATATATAGAACAAAAATTTGAAATCATAATTTTTTGAATTTTTCCTACGCATATAGTATACTGACAATATGTTGTTCCTTGTATTTCTCAAAAAAATTGTAGACAGTACACTAGCAGTATACTAGTAGTATACTGTCTGGGATGTTATGAGTGGGATGTGAGAAGTCATATGAGGAATAAAATTCCTTCATTCTCTCATTCTTTCAATATCTTTTTTCTTTTTAGTGTGTTAGTGAGGAACCTCGAATTTGGTTCTCATCCTCTCATTCTTTCACTTCTTATGACCTCCCGAGAGCCAGTTCACCCTGGTAGACATGAGCGCAACTATATCCTATGAGTATAAGTCGTTCGCATTTCTCGCTTTTCGCATCTCTCGCTTATAGGCAATTTGGAATAAGATGATTTTATACGGTTTTGATATAAAAATCTTTGATTTTCCCCTTGTTTTTGTGTTGAGCTATCCGTAGTCGAGAGCACTTGACATGTCGAGTCCATTGCCCTCGACGGGACTCGAATCAATCGAGTATAGGTCGAGTTCCAACCATTTTCTTAATTTAATTTGGTTGTATCGTGAACTCATACGCTGGTCGTAATTCGATTTGTTTCTTACCAAACTGGCCCTACGGAGGATTTATGACATGACACACTTTGTTAGATTTAGTTTCGTTTGAGTATCGGTCAACCAACGCAACTTTTTGCGTAAAACCACGATAGTTCTGTGTTTTGGAAATGTCTGAATAATATACTGATAGTATATTGATAATATGTTATTTTTCTTTATTTATGTACCGTAGCCTAGTAAACTGTATACTGACAATATAGTAGCAGCATATTATTTTCCTATTTTCTGAGCTATAGCCTTATAGACATATTGGCAATATACTAGAAGTATACTATTCGTGTTATTTTTTTAATACTCTTAAGTTTATCCATGAAGAAAGTATACAAGCAGGATAGTATTTGTATTATTTATCCTAATACTTAGGGTTTAACCATAAAGACTGTAATCTGGCAGTATATTGTTTGTGCTAAAATTTGCTAAAAAAAGCCTATTTTCTCAAGTTTTCTTGATTAATTTACTTGTCAATTTGATGTTCGATTGCCCTGATAATTGGCACACAGTATCCAGACATTATTTTGAACATGTGAGTCAAGTTTCATAGGGATCAGTCGGTCAGATCATCCGCATTATACGTATCACAGACTCGTCAAGAATACGGATATGTTTCCGAATACAAAAATTCCTTGATTATTTCCATTTATTTTTTCAGCAATTTTCTTGTATACGTAGTTTATTGAACCATGCATGCCTACTATGTCTTTCTTGCAGAGGGTCCTGGTATCTCGTACACGCAAGTACTTGTATATTATTAAATTCAAGTTATCACATATATTTCAAAAATATTTTTGGATACAAACGTATTCCTTGAGTTGTATCATTATCTCCTGGAGTGAGTATCATTATGGAAACATATTGACATAGACAACCTTTTCCAATATTGTATATCGACGTTGTTGATTCCAGAATTACAAGTCCATCTTGCTAGTCTTGTATTGATATCTCTAGATGGCTCGTCAAACTCTAGCTACCGCTACATGTGCTCTTGTCTTGTTTAGTTTTTGTCATGTGGTTGTTTAACCTACATATCTTGTCCAACATTTTTTTAGAGAAAGTATCATCATCGGGTGAGGTCTACGGACGCCTATGGCATGGAACTCGAGATTAAATTATCAAGATAAAACAACTAGCTTGCTTTACCTAGTACATTAGGAAGCTTTCCTAATTTGTGCAGTCCCGCTAGCAGGGGATTTATATGATTATGGAGCTCTCTGTTGTGAGGAGCACATTTCAAGCTCACTACCATATTGTACTCTGAATGTTAGCTCACCATTGACTGATGCCTGTTACATATACTTATTCCTAGACTACCCTAGCCTAGCCTGGACAATATGCAGTGTTTATCTCCATATATCTCAAACTTATATATGTTAGTAACTATGGGACTTGTGATAACCCTAATTTGCTAATTATATCAAGCCGTAGCACAAGGTTGGCCAACGTGGACTGTATTTCTTTATATATCTTGCTCAGTTTTTATTATTCATTCTCAATTATTTTCTTACTGTATTTATTTTTCAGCTTTTATCTTTATTTGCTTGCATGCTAGTTTAGTGTACTATATAGCTTTCCTTGTGGTACTACTATTTAGGATTGATCCTACTGGTTTTATATGACTATATCTCATAGCAGAGCCATAGTATCATCTGTACCTTTCGCTCGATGGTCAGGACCCGAAAGATCATCTCGTCTAGCTCCCACTTGTAGATTCCATATATTT
The DNA here is from genome assembly GCA_029216955.1 of Iris pallida. Classification (NCBI taxonomy): domain Eukaryota; kingdom Viridiplantae; phylum Streptophyta; class Magnoliopsida; order Asparagales; family Iridaceae; genus Iris; species Iris pallida. The sequence goes on along the minus strand of JANAVB010020598.1, from coordinate 408,229 downwards.
TCTTGAGACATTTAGCTACTGAACATGTTTTAGTTTGTATTCTAGGATCTTGTACCCGCCTGCGGGCAGCATGGCAGGCGTCCAATCAATCCATACCCAAAATAATGTCGTACACTTTGATGTCTAGTACGATGACTTTCAGGAATAGATTTATGCTCCCGATGCAAATATGGTCGTTCCTACAAATAAAATTTACAAGCATATCGACTCCCGATGGAATGCTAATGCTAATATTCATATCTAGTGATTGCATTGCTACTTTATTTTCTTTAGCATAATCAGTAGATATAAAACCATGCGTCGCACCCGAATCGAATAGTACTCGAGCAGGTATCTTTTTATAGAGTAGTGTACCTGTTACAACAGTATCGGACTCGAACGCTTCATCCCGAGTCAATACATACACTCGGCCTTGCGTTCCATGGTATTGATTCGGTGGGTTCACTGGTACTGCATATGTGCCTTGCAGTGTAGGCGCTCTATACTTATTAGAAATGTTCCTCAAAGGATTTGGAACATTCCTTGCAGGGTTCATGCTCCCCATAGGACAGCAATCACTTACGTGGCCCGCCTCGCCACACCTATAGCAAGCTCTCGTAAAGCAATTGGTCGTTCGGTGCACATGCTTACCGCATCTACCACATTGTAGTCCTGGATTATCCTTGTTGTCGTATGTGTTAGGACGTTTCCATACTCTCGACCCTCCAGCGTCGTTAGGACGCTTATTAAAATTATTTCGGACGACAGACACGACTCCTTGCGACATACGGCCAAAGTTCCGCTTGCTGTCAAGGGCGACATCATAGGACTCGCAGTAGGTTCGGCACCTTTGATTCATGACGTCCCTTAGCAATTCGTCATTCTGGTCTTGTTGAAAATGTTCGCACCAGGCTTTCTTGTTGGTCAGAAATGCGTCGACAAACTTTGTGAGTTATGAGAAGTTTGAGTCATAATCATCAGCTGACATATTTTTCTATCTCAATATCATGAACTTGTCCTCTTTTTTATGATGAACGGCACGAGGAACGTACTGCGCAAGAAAGGCTTCCTTGAACATTTTCTAGGAAATCTTGGTGTTGGGATCGATTTCGTAGATTTTCTATTTCTTTGTCGTCCACCAGTCGTAGATCCTTAGTTGCAGTTGTAAGGCCGCACATGCTACCCTCTAGAATCCTTCGATTCAGAGAAGATTAAATATGTTCTCAATCTCTGCGAGCCATTCTACGTTCACATCAGGCACTGCTCGACCAATGAACTTAGGCGGGTTTCATCTTGCGAAACTTCGTTGTAGAAGCATGGAATTTTAGGCGCATCTATAAGCCAGAATTCTTATGCACTTAAATAGTATGCGGCTAGACTCAAACATGCGCCAGGGAGTTCAAACAAAGTACTTGGCACAGCAAAGGACAGCAAAAGTATAGACATCAAAAGAAGGATTTTATTTTATATGAAAGTCTATTACATGTCTAAAAAAGGGCTTTACAAAGGAGAACTTCTACAAAAAGAAAAATCCTAAAGCTACAGCCAGACGCAGCAACTGCCATGCGCCCCATGCCAGGCGCATCATCCGTCAGGCGCATCACTCTGATGCCTCATCCAGACGCATCGTCTCGTCATTATGGTGCAGGCGCATCAGAACCAATCAGCCCTTGTCGAGCAGGAGGAGGAGCTCTCCTAGCCCGACAAAGATCGCGGCACGATGCCCCGGTCTTCGAAAGCAACATGCACACTCGGCAGCCTGTGGAGCTTCAAGCATAACGAAAGACGGAGCGCAGCAGCCCCGATCTTTGGATGAAACAGGCCCCATCGGCCTGTGTCGGGACTCGACGATCCCGATACTTGGATACAACAGACATTATCACGGAAGCTCAGAGCGATGGAAAGACTGGGGTAGCGCATCTTCACCCTCAGGAAGAGCTCGTCATCAAGACTTCTACAGAAACTGAGTTCGGCAGTTCGCCAAGGTGGAGCTCCGGCGAAGTTCATCTTCATATCGAAATGAAGAATGAAAGCAAAGCTTTCCTTCATGCGGCTATTTATAAGCACGGGCAGCCTACACCCGAGTGCTAAATGGCCAACTTTCCAAATTCCATGCAATGAATTTACACTAATAGAAAATGCATCTGTCTCCTCGTATTTAGCTAAATCAAAGCCTCGAAAAACTCAACAGACAGGCAAAAGAGGATGCGACACCTGGCTGATGTGCCATCAACATCATGTACTCCTCAGGGATGTGCCCAAATGGGCCAAAGATCCATACGTCCAAAGGGGCACTAACCGATGCACCCTCTTCAAACTGATCACCATCAAGCATTTAATACTGAATGACAAAGGCGGCAACACATTCCAAGAGCTGTCCAATCAGCAGCCCTTTGTAGAAAACGAAGAGCCGCTGATCTCAGCACCATCATTACACCTTGGGTTGACAACAACTGCCACGTGGCCGATCGATCATTCGTATGCGCCTCATGGCCATGCGCCCAGCAGACTGCGTGTACCCCCGTGGTCATACGCCCCTTCAGCACACTTCTGATCTCAAGCAACAGAAGACTAAGCTCTGTATGCGCCTCAAAAGCCACGTGCCTGGACTTGCTCATTGTCACGCCCCACTCCCGTAGGAGCAATCATCCTCGCTAAGACGTGATGCCGCACGATCCTAGATTGCGCTCGTGTAAGGCGGGTTCCATAACGGCCGATTACAGCGGCTGCGACGGGGTCGTCGCACAGAAGTCCCATGCAGAGATATTGAATAACCCAGCAGAATTTTAGAACAAAACGCAAGTCATTCAAAAGATGCACTTTATTGATATTGAAACAATGATTACATAGGGGTGCAAGGCCAAGATTACAATCACTCAAGCTCACTCTTCTCACATTACAAGTCACTCAGCTCTCTCTTATCTCTTAATACATGTCTTGAACCAGCGGATGCTTCAGAAGGCGACGTCCATACATTATGTCTCGTATAAGTCTTGACTCCACGCGGTTGCATGCCTCGAATCGCCAAGGAACTCTGTGCCTCGACGCATCCAAGCGAGCTCCGTGCCACGAGCTTCTACCTGTGCTTGCACATAAAAACTGTGTGGGTGTCAGTAGTCAACTGTACTGGTGTGTGAGCTCCTCGCCCACCCATACAAAACCGATACGTTTATTTACTTTGTGCAACATATCCTTTAACGATTATCTTTCTATTCTTGCCTTAGGACCAATTTTAGGACATAACTCTGGCCTATTTTGTGTCTCTAGACCATCACCATGCCATTGCACTGATAACTTTTTTATCCTTGCCTCTAGACCCACTACTAAAATCTGCTAGAATAGCGACGTATATTAGCGACGGCTGAAAAATTCGTCACCGAAAATTGATTATAGCGACCCCTAGTGTTACACGTCGCTGACCGTCGCTGCCTAGCGACGTTCAGCGACGTCAAGTGTATTACGTCGCTGAATGGTGACGTTCTGCGATGGACATTTTTTTACGTCGCTGTATTATGACGTATTGCGATGTAAGGTTTATACGTCGCTGACGTATTTCATATAGGGTTACTGGCCCGATCGAAATCATAATTTTTTACCCAAATTTTTTTTGTTCCCGCTCGATCCCCCTCTCCCCTCTCCCTCCGGCGAACCCTCCCCTCAATGCCCATTTTTTATGCAATAGGACAGTTTGTTTCAAGTTTACTCAGGTAAACATGAAAGAAAAGATTATTAAATACCTATGAAGCTATTGTGTACCATCAAGTGATACTAAATCTGAGAAGTCATCAACTGTAGCAAAATTAGCATCGCGGTAAGAGGATCATCAAGTCTAGTACTTATGATCCAATTCCATAGCACTGATGTTGAGAATATGGTAAGTACTTACTAACTAAGCTGCTAGGTTTCTGATATGAAGATGGAATACCTCTACTGATATTTCACCAGCGTGTCAATTATTTATAGGCTCAAATATGTGGGGTAATGGCTTAAAACTTGTAACAGCACGCCATATGAAGTTAAACCAATTATATTTAAAGCGAAATATAAAAACGGATTCCATGTACTCAAGAAGCAACTATATGTAGTAAATAATTAACATACGACCAAAGTCATGACACCTGCCTAACTATCATGCCTTTTTTAATCTAATTGATGAATTAAGCAATCATCTCCTCCTTTCTTTTGTCTCGTACATTTGAGAATAAATGTTAGAACATGAAAAAAAGTTATTGAGTTAATATCTTAGGATACTAGGAGTTAGTATCCTAGATAGGTTAGTTAGTGTCTTGAATAGGTTAGTTAGTATCCTATTTATCCTAGATAAGTTAGTATCCTAAGTTAGATATCTTAGGGTAGTTAGATTATGCTAGTATCTTGAGGGTATCAAGATAATAGGATATTAGGATATGGACTAGAACTTGGTACCCTAAGTTAGTACCCTAAGTTAGTATCTTGGCTAGAATTTGGTAGCCTAGGATAGTTAGATATCCTAGTATCTTAAGAGTTTTCTAGATTAGTCTATGGTAATAGGATACCCTATAGGGTATATCTCTATGTAAATATTAGAGTATCTTAGGAGTGTTGGTATATTGTTAGAACGGTAGAGTTAGTATCCTAAGGTATCTAAGGTATCCTTTTTTAATAATTATTTGTGTATATTATATATCTTTTCTATTTTACTTCTTGTAGAGGACCTATTTCTATCCACCATACCGGGCGACGAAGATCGAGGGTCAATTTTCTGCCGTCGCAGGCAAGCTCATCCGTGATGCGATCCACGACCAGAAGTCTCGTGATCGCTCCGGACAGCCGATACATGGTTGGATCACGCCAGAGCAGTGGACTGCGATGAAGGCTAGATTCAGCGAGCCCAGTTACCAGGAGCGGTCTGACAAGGCCAAGGTGGCGCGGCCCCGCACCGGTAAGTGGTGTGGTGGCTCCATTCCGATGATGGAGCATTTTCGTCGTCTGGTACGTTTCCTATGACGGACATTATTTTATATATAGTTGGATAAAATGTTTAATACTAATAATAGATAATATATTTTAACAGTTAAAAAAGGGTGAGGACCCCAATATGGTGACCGTCTTCCTGGTCACCCATCGGAGGGCTGGAGAGTTCATTGACGACCGGGCGACGCAGGCATATGTACGTTCTATTCTTTATATTAATTTACTATAATTTAGAAAACAGAAAAATAGATATCAATATAGACTTTAGCAAACACTTACACGTTAGCAAACATGTTCTAGTCCGAGTTTGTTTGGCTACAGGAGGAGGCGGCTGCTGTTGCTAGTGCACCAGCAGAGGGAGGGACTGGTACTTTCTTCCAGCCGCCTACAGCTCCATCGCCGGACGAGCTCTGGATGACCGCTGTTGGCGGTCTTCAGAAGGGTACGTACTACGGTATGGGATCCTATGGTGACTATTTGGCTTCAGAGTCATCCCGGGCCCCCTCTGTCGGTGCGCAGTCTCCAGCTTCGCAGGCGTCGTCACGAGCTCAGGATATTCGTCGTCAGATCGATGATCTGCGTCACGAGTTGCAGCAGCAGATTTCTGATGCGGTCGAGCGACGATCCGACCCTCCGATGATCATCGGACGATTTGATGCGGTCGAGCGCAGTATACAGGAGCTGATGAGTCTGCAGCAGGCTACAGCTGCCAGCTTGCACATGCTCACCGAGTCTACGCAGCACACAGAGCGTAGACAGGTCGAGCTGGAGGGATCGCAGAGGACCATGTCTGCCTCACTCACTCAGGTATCGGCTTCGATTGAGGAGAGTACTCAGAGGATGGTGAGTACCCTTGCTGCGCATGGTGAGCGACTGCGAGAGCTGGAGCAGATACGTCCTCCCGGTCCATCGACGGTGTCGACTCCAGACATTGCACTGTCTCCTACTGCCCCTACGGTGCAGCTCACACAGGAGCTGCTATCCCAGATGCGCGGCAGGGGTCCTCTGTGATCCAGTAGATTTTTTTTATCATCTTTGTATTTATTGGCCCTATGGGCCCATTGACCGTTCTGTACACTGATTTTTATTATTATTTGACTCTGTTGGACAAGTATGTTTGTTGGATATGTATGTTTGTGATATTTAATTTGTTGGTATTTTCATTGAGTACATGTATGATATTTAGTTGTAGACTGTTATGATGGGAGACTGTTATTCATCTATTAGTTATAGACTGTTATGATGGAAGACTGTTAATTGTGATGATATCTGCGACGGGGATGACAAATATACCTACGCTGGGTTATAAGTGATGATCTGATATACAAAGGAGGTGCTGCCCAAATTTTAAAAAAATATAAAGTGTATTTTGTGATGATGTGTGTCTGTGTTTACAGTGAATGTGAAATGCAGTGTTCGGAACCATCGACAGTTTCGATTACTGTTGTATGTTTTATCTTGGATAGAAAGAGCAACAGTTCAGGGTGTACTTCTGAGAGCTTTATTTTTACGTCCTTCACTTTCTCGGGACGTCGTAAAGGATCCCGAGAAGGTGAAGGACGTGAAGAGGAAGCTCTGAGAAGTGCACCCTGAACTGTTGCTCTTTCTATCCAAGATAAAACATAGAACAGTAAGCGAAACTGTCGATGGTTCGAATACTGCATTTCACACACACTGTAAACACAAACACACAACATAACAAAAAGACTAATTATATTTTTTTAATTTTTTTATAAAATCTGCGACGGATAGCGACGTACTGCGACGGATAGTACACATCGCTATCCGTCGCTATATTGCTGACGTGGCATAACCACCTGAGAGCTGACGTCGCTAGGCGTCGCTAAAATGCTTACGTGGCTGCCATGCCATGTCATCATATATAAAGTTGACGGCGTCTCTAAGTGGTCGCCCTACGTCGCTATAGTTGCGACGTATTCTTACGTCGCTATCTGTCGCTAATGTTGCGACGTCTAGCGACACTAAACGTGACGTCGCAAATAGCGACGAAATGCGACGGAATTGTAATCTACGACAAGCCTATACGCGACATCCAATTTTTGTCGCTAAAGACGTCGCTAATAGTAATTAGCGACGGATTTTCCTTTTTTAGCGACGTATTCTGATGTCGCTAAAAGGGATTATTTTAGTAGTGACCTTTCTCGTACCAATAACGTCAACTCATCGAGTCGTGCTGGCCTTTCGGCCCGTATTTGGTACGGAACGACTTGGTCGTGACATAAATCCCTTCTTATAACATAATCGAGGCAGCGCCTCGCTACTTAGTAACTTGTCTATACTTGTATCGTAACAACATGGTCGTGCCATAACATATGGAGGCCGTGCCTCGCGACTCAACAAGACTTAACCGAACTTGTCCTACGACTCTTGCAGAACTTAACTCGAAACGTCTAACCCAACTTGTGAAACTCGTGTTGAGAACTCAAGTACGATGCCACATCGTATGCCGAAGCATGTGTCTTATGCATAGCCAAATCTTAGGCTTCATAATACTTTAGGTGCAAACCGAGCACACATTTCATAACTTAAGTCATATCGTGCTTGTACTTCCTTTGATACGACCGATACCATGCACGCGGATTGCCGCTCAGCACACTAATTATCTATATGAAAGGCCACTGGCATGACAAGCCATCGTGGACATAGCTCGGTTAGGTGGCACGTCCTTCAATGCAAGGTAGCTAGCCCCATGGAAAGCCCCCGACTACCCACGCAGTACAATCCAGCGCTGCTATAATGTCTTCCCCCTAGGCCGACTGGCACCGGCGCCCCGACGTAATACCAGTCGGGGAAGAAATCCTTATCGACAAGTTGTCCATGACCACGTACCTACGAGACATCTAGACTCACGTAAATGCATGGCCTAATTTTACGGTACGACTGGAACTATACTTAGCTTCTCGAGCTCTAAGCCACACTTCGCATAACGTGCATCGGAACCGTGAGACTCCCAACCGAGGGACCGCCTCATACCTTAAAAATGTGCATAGGAACAGTGAGACTCCCAAACGAGGGACCGCCACATACTTTGAAAATGTGCATAGAAACCGTACGATGCAAAACGTACATCAAATCCATACGATGCAAAACGTGCATCCTAAAAGACTTCCAAAACGTGTATCCTAAAAGACTCCCAAAACGTGGGACTGCCTTGGCGACAAACGGTCGCATGTGCTTTCCTTTTCTTGAAACCCAGGGAACGACTATCGTATAGCCTTCCTCCTTAACTTGAACAAAACGTATTCCTTAAGTGCCATAGACCATGGCTAACTTTACATCGTACCGACCGTGGCTCGTGCCTTAAACTGACTTTGCGCTCTGTGCGACACTATCGCCTAAGTCATACTCTATATGACAGGCCTTGAGATAGTGGGTGTCACTCCCAGTTTTCAGAAACAGGGATATTTTTGTCATTTTTTTCATTTTAGAATATTTTTGAAATTATTTATTTATTTATAATTATTTTGGGGTTATTTGAGTCGGGTTCGAATTTCAGCTCAATCCGACTTGAAACGGGGATCCGGGGTAGTTTTGACTCTAGTGGACTCACTCATAGTTAGGCATGGCCCACATAATAATATTTTTGGTTAGTGTGTTAGAGTAAATTTTCATGGATATGTTTAGTTAATTGGAGCATTTAAAACTAGACTAATTTAGCCTCAACCTAAGCCATTTCCTATTTAATTCAATTAGAGAGAGTGGAGGGCATTTTAGACATTGTAAATAGGTCCAAAACAGCCCATTATAGACAGCCACCATAGAGTGGATAGGCTCCATCATTCATCATTATCCCCTCTTCCATTCTCTCTCTTGTTCTTCCCCAAATTAATTTAGAAAAGGAACCCCATTGATTTCTCCACCAAATCAACCCCTCCTTCCACCAAATCTTCTTCATTTCTTCTCTACTCCATGAAAGGAAGGAGCTAGCCAAGTTTAGGAAGATTCGGAGCTCGTTCGTGTCCTTTTGGAATCTCTACGTGTCGGTGTCGGGTCGGAAGGCTTTTTCCTTTGAATCTCTCTCCCGGAAGGTATAATCTTTCCTCTAATCTACCCCAACATGCATATAGGATTATTTTAAACCTGTAGGAATGACCCCCATGGTTGTATCTCCATTTGTGTCCATTTCGTGTCCATTTGGAGGTCATAGGAGTGTCCTTGTGTTGTGGGATCGTGTCCTAGTGGGAAAATCCCTATTTGGACACGTGTGGATTTATTGTATATTGATTTGATGTTGTTCTAGTATTTAATTCCAGATTTTCTATGTGTTTAGGAATATGTTTTCCTATGTTGTATCATATTATCAAATATCTATATATGTATATATATATGGTGGTATATATATTATTCTCTCTCTCTATATATATATATGTATATATATATATATATATTGTGGCTCATATGTATATATATATATATATACTATGGTATATAATATGGTATGTGTGATTTTGTGTTTGGTATGGGGGCATATGGGGTTCGGCCAAGGAGGAGATTGGATGAGTGTTTGTGTGTTGGAGTGATGTGCATGTGTGGTGTTTGAGTGAATGATTGAGTGTAGAGTAATAAGGAGTTTGAGGAGTGGAGAGTGGAGTTGAGAGGGGGGTGTGCCCTGCTTTTTGGCACAGCAGTAGGCAGTATGGCATCAGTCCCCATAGGGGACTGATTTAGTAGTATGACAATCCCCACAAGGGACTGTCCTGTAGCAGCTTAGCTGTAGTTTAGAACAGCTGCATTAGCAGCAGTATCAACACTGCTTAGCAGTGTGTTTTAGGGGCTAGCAGCAGTATCAACACTGCTTAGCAGTGTGTTTTAGGGGCTAAACCCAGCCCACATAACAGTCCCTACTACCAGCTATAAATCAGTCCCTTACCTGTCCCAAAACAGTCCTAAGTAGCAGTCCCCTTAACCACAACTAACAGCCCTAAACATCAGTACCATACCTGTCCTATAACCCCCCAATCCAGGCCTTAACAGCCACCCAAAACCACCCTTAACAGCCTTCAATAACAGCCCCATTGGCAGCCTAAAACAGTCCTAAACATCAGCCCTTAACCCAGCCTACAAACCACTATATGTGCTATCCTAAATCAGTCCCTTACAAGCCTCTAATGGCAGCCCCAAATCAGTTCTTACCTGTCCTTGGTATGCCCCATTTCAGTCTTCATAGTAGTTCCTTACCACCCCTTGTTCAGCCTATTAGCAGCCCTCTTAACCATCTACATTCAGTTCTAGATGGCTGTCCATATCAACCCATTGAGTCCTCTTATTAGCCACTATATTGGCCTTAGATTCAGCCCATATTAGGCCCCAAAATCAGTCCACTACATGCCCATATGTGTGTATATATATGTGTGAACCTATAAGCCTATGTGTGTGTGTGTGTGTGTGTGTGTGTGTGTGTGTGTGTGTGTGTGTGTGTGTTATGAGCCCATTGTGTGTGTGTGTGTGTGTGTAAGCCTAATAGAAGTTAGCTAGTAGCCTATAGGTATTAGCCTATTGTGAACCTATAGGTAGAGCCTATATGTGACCATGTGTGAGTGAGAGAGTGAGTGAGTTGGTGTTTATGTGAGTGTTGGGTAAATGTGAGAATGGTATATAATATCATGGTAGGGTAATGAGGGTAAACCAACATGTATTTTAAGATAGGCTAGATACCTAGGATACCTATATTTCTTGGTAGGTAAACCTTAGATAGGATAGTATCTAGCTACCCTAAGGAGCCTAGGCTAGTATCTTGGGTATTAGCGGGGTTTCCTTTGTATTGGGCAAGGTATCAGGATTACCTTGGTAAGGGTAATGTAGGTTTTGCCTAGAACTAAGGTATTTGAGTTTAGAGTCTAAGATATGGTTAGAATTTAGTTCCCTTGGTTGGTAATGGTCAAATTCAGTGCTCCTAGACTAGTTTTGACTTCGATTGACCATTTTGACCAAAAGTCAACAAAAGTCAACCGAGAGTCAAACTTAGCCTATAAGCGACCAGATTTGACCGAAACCAAACTAGAGTTGACCAGAGTTGACCAGTTGACTGAAAGTCAACAGTTGGTCAACATTAGACTAGTTTGACCTAGGGTTGACCTAGAGTTGACCAGAGTTGACCAGGGTTGACCAGTTGACCAAAAGTCAACTGTAAGTCAACCTTTGACCCCGTTTGACCTAGTTTGACTTGGATTGACTCCCAGTGACCTGGTATGACCTAGTATGAACCAGTATGACCTAGTATAACTCAGTTTGACCTAGATTGACCTAGTTTTGACTTAGACTTGCATTTATGACTTATAATTAGTTTCATTTTTAGTATAAAATCCTGTTTGACTCATAGTATCTTATTTTAGGTCTGTGATTACTCTGAGCGTCTGTTCACCTTATCAGCTCTGGACCACAGGCGAGTACATTCACAGATAGTTTTCATTGTCTTGATATCTACTATATCCGATTCAGTTGTAGTATTTTACATGATTCCTGACACGACGGTACACGGACTAGTATACGTCGGATCCTGTCATGAGATATTATTTCTGGACTTTCTTGGTATATTGGTACGTAATATTTTAGTGTTTCGTGTACTTATATAGACATTGATTTGGGAGTGGGCTGGCCCCCTGCTCTTGAACCCTGTGTCATGACGTGTCATGTCCAGATCCATTATACTATTCGATGATGGAGGAGTTATTAGTGGTTGTATGATCAAAATTCCTACATTGTTCTATTGTACACATGGTTCATAGCTATACCCTCGCCTCACGACGGGTAAAGCCTTACCCTATATTGTTCATAGCTTTCCATGGTGACTGGCCTTACCGTTCTATCGTATGTATTGTTCATAACTGGTCGGATGGAAAGCCTGATCATATTTTTCCAAGCCGATCACATAACGCACTAATAATTCAAGGCACCTTTTATATTTATTCATCCTTGGGGGCTAAGTTCTGTTCGGAAGAAGGGTTACAACCCCGGTCCTTGTTTGGTTTAAGGGTTGTAACTCGGCTTCCGAATAGTTCCTAAGTCATCCAATATTATATAGTGTCGTCCTATTCAGTACTCACATCTCGATATATATATATTTCCTGTTGATTTTGTCTTGTATTTTATTACACTGTCTCTTATAGAATTTGTCAATTCATTTGGAACTGCTGCTGGTGTTTGTACTTACTTATTTTCCTGACAGGATACCGTTGACAATTTTACAGATGATTCAGAGGCTGATTGCCCGACCTATTATGGGGACGGGTTATATGGAGTAGAATTGGACCGTGGCTTAATAGTCGAGCCACTAGACTTTGCTCACCCTGAGTAGTGTAGCTTAGTTAGGTTTGCCTGGCCTGCGAGCCAGCTAGTACTTTTCAGACTGTAGTATTATATTATATTCTGTGATGTTATGTTTAGTCTTGGAGTACTTGTGTGGATCTCGAACTTATCTCCTGCTTCATCTATCATATTTCCTTTCCACGCTATCTACCTTAGTTTTACATTTGTGATTGAGACTGTATTGCTATGTCACCTCCATTCGGAGTGTATATACTGTACAGGTACCTTTATCTGTCTAGTTGTGATATTTATAGATGACCTAGACAGCGTTCTATCGCCGATGCTGCGGCGTAGGCTGGACGTAATCACGTACTCGTGCCCCTAATCAGGGTGCGGGTCGTGACAGTGGGACTAAGTGACTATACCCAGCCGTAGAACTCATGGGACCGTGCTCGCTACTACTCCGATAGCCTAGCATAGCTTTGCCTAACTTAATCGTACAACAACTTAACCTGTAGGACGAGCAAAGGCTATGCCAAGCCTTGCATCGTGAAACTGTGCATGCTTTATCAAGCATTTATGCATGCGACGCCTATGACTTAGGCTAATTCCCACTTGGTGACAACTTAAACCAACTTTTTTCTCACAAGCCACGGGACGAAGGGACGAGTGACATTTTCAAAGCACGCCGTGCACCAACTCTAAGCCAACCGTTGGACCTTTCCATATTCTAACTCAATTTGACCCATTGGGATTATTCCCTTATCTATGTGGATTTGTCTCTTTTATTATCAAGCCTACTTATACAAGTTGAAAACATGTGATTTATTATGTGAAGGATAAGATGAGACAAGTTCACTGAAACTACCCCACCTGAGCGAGCGATCGTCTCGACCGAACGATGTCTCCGAGCAACCGTTGCAAGGCTAAGTTCGAACGCCGTCGGCGTTCCGATTCCTCCGATTGACTGAGCGGGATGGGGCACTACACCCATGACTCCTAAAAGTCATGAGACCAAGTCGCCTCCCCTACGTCTGATCCTAGGCGCACCCTGATGCGAAGCTCTGCATGCACCTTAAACGCTACGCGCCCAGGCTTGTCTATGATGCCTAAAAATCATAGGACTAAGTCGCCTCCATGCGCCTGATCCTAGGCGCACCCCGATAGATCACTCTCCTCTAAAACCGAGATCTTTGAGCCACAGGCATACACCATGCGTCCTTTGACTCAGTTTTGTTCAAAGAATGGGTGCTAACTACCCAAGATCTCAGCAACAACCAAATCCTAGCAACTGCCACGTGTTAGCTCCTCTGCAGCCCAACGAAGCAGTTCGAGCAGATTCCACTACAACTCGGGGCGCATCATCCATGCGCCTCCGCCAGCATCAGCCACGTGGCGTTTCCACGTCCAGGCGCATCCGATATATGTGCGCATGAGCAGCCGGCCTGCTATCTATAAATAGAAGGACCACTCCTTTATGACACACACATAGACAGAGAGAGAGATATATACAGATAGACAGTTATATCCACATACAGAGGCCAGAAGAGACACTTAACGTCCACTTCTCCTCGCAATGCTCCGGCATCCAGAGAAACCCAGACCTTCAGAGAGTTCAAGATCGTCGTCAGATCGTCAACGGAGTCAATGTATTACCACTCGCTCCATCGACACAGTACCCAGATAAAAATAAAAGTGTACTCCTAGGACTACATCTAAGTCCTATATTGTACTATGTTCTGTTTGTAATTAAAAACATCAATCCCAAAGAGTTTTAATGGCAAACAATCTGGCGACTCTGCTGGGGACCTCTTTTTCCTCCAACAAGAAAGTTGTGTCTCAATCTGACGACGACAAACTTGGCTCCACCCACAAAACACTTGTGTGCGCCTCAATCAACAGGCGTATGAGGAGCTCATATCTGAAGGCAGCACGAGTCCTTCGAAGCGGATGCTAAAGCCAAAGAAGACTCGCCAAGTCTGGGGGCGCAAGGTCGATGCGCCTGGCACCATCACTAAAGGGGATGCGCCATCGCAGCTGGCCCTTCCTGCTGACGCTCTCAGCAACCAGGATGTGCCTACTGGTACCGCACATCTGTCTGGGAAATACAGTATTGACTGTATTCCCCAACCATCTTCTTTCTAACCGAAGAAGATGCGCCAACGGAGCAGAGGTGCAACCAATCTCCAGTGCATGAGCTCTGGTGCACAAGAGAGAACATCTGTCTTCAACAGACTTACTCGATGTCATAGCAAGGCATAATTAGATTCTGAGTACTATACGTCTTCGCGGGCTAGTACAAAGAAATCCAAGGCAGCACAGGCCATACGCCATGAATGTGCTATGCCAACAGCAAACCAGAAACATGCATTCAAAATCATGCACGATGCTGATGGTAAGCTGTACAGAGACGACTCGGGCGCATCTGTGCCAGAAACGGGTCGACTCTAGAAGTCCCTGTCCCGATTGGGCGCATCTACTGCATTTTAAACCAAGTCTGGCTGGGCAGTTGCGATGTTGAGTCCATGCGCCCACGTGGGTGATGCGCATGAAGTGGACTCAAGTTGCCATAAATTCTGTTTCTCTACCAATGATCTGGCCGTATCTCATACGCGTGAACCAGATCAGGGGGTACAACATTCACATGACCACCCCATTGCTTGGCCTTACCATACGTCTGATGGGGGTGTTAAAGTGAAACTCTCCCTTCATGATTTGCGTAATGTGATCAGTCATAAGCGCAGATCAGGAGAGCTGACCAATAAGCACAAGGCATATTGTGCTATGGTCACCATCAACTGCTATTGTTGCGAAACAGAGGCTCCACCACAGAGGCAGTCCGTGTTTCAGCAACTACAATCTATGGAACCTATCCGACGTCGCCTCGAAAATAAAGTGCTAATTGAAGACGAAGTGGAGCCCAAGATTACTTCCTATCATGTTGCCTGAAATTCCTACTCATCCACGAGAAAGACAACCACCAACTCCTCAGCCTCTGCATCCAAGAGTCAGCTGAGGTAGAGCAAAATAGTGGTCCCATCCCCAGGGGTGTACGAACATAACCGAGCAAGGAGCAAGGCCCTGACAGAAGCAACAGTCGGGGGGATTCAAGTCTCTGACAACCCTCCCCTCGAAGACGGAGAAGCGCTTCGACAAATCGACCCTGACATAGCTGGGGGTAGCCAACACGAGGCCTCAGAAGAAGAAGCCCCTCTACAGGAAAGCAAGGTCGAAAGCGAAGCCTCGACCGATCCATCCACTTTTACCCATGTCATGACAGCTTACATGGCATAGGGTGGTGATAAAGGAGAACCAGACGCTCCCGTGCTAGACATCGTACAGCACATAGACACTCTTGAGGGGAGTCTCAAAACCCTCTCTGCCTCTATGCAGATCCTGACCCAGGCGGTGTTCGACATTCGAACCACTCTGGCAAGGGAGAATCAAGTATACCCCCTCAGCAGGTATCTTCTGGGGCGGAGCACCACACTGCACCGCGAGCGTCAGCTCCTTCCAATATCCAGCTTCAGGCCGTACCGCCTTCACCTGCTCCCAGCTCGACAGAAGACTTGGTCGAGATGGTCAGAGACCTGCGCGAGCGTTTTGAGGCCCGAAGTAGGCAGGAGGATGGGACTCCCAAAAACTTACCCCTCTAATGGAACAAAGTGGTTTATCCTTCCAAGTAAACCGTAAACACTGACACCATACGACGAAAAGGATTATCCTTGCCGGTACCTGACCTACTTTCAGTCTCAGACGGGGCATCTCCCAAAAGAAGACGTCTTACTCACGAGCCTGTTTGTCGGGGCTTTGAAGGGAGTCGCCTACGACAGGTACTGCAGTCTCCCTAACAACTCCATATCATCCTTCGATGACTTGACACGCCTCTTCCTTGATCGGTTCTACGACGGAGGGAGAGACATGACCATGTCGTCTCTTATAGAAGTGCAAAGACTGAGAATGAGACCGTTCGAGTCTTCATCGAACGTTTTCGACAAGCATGTCTAAAGTTACCTCCGGGTATGTCGGAACATGCAGTACGAATATGCTCCCTACAATCAAGCTCTGGCTCAACTCTACTCCCTCGCCTGATTGGAGCGCATTGATCATTGAAGCCGAAGCTGCTGAAAATAAGGCACATAATGCTCGCCTTCTGGGGGTTAACTTTTCTACCTTCGACGATAAAGGAAAACGGCCTGCGACCAGCAGTAGCAGCTGCGAAGCGAAAGAGAAGCAGGCTTTGACTGTCAATGCGTCTAACAACACGCAAGGCCCTATCTAGAGGCCTCCTACCGCACCACGACCGAAGATGGTCTGCTCCTTCCACGATGAGGATACCTTATATTTCTTCGAGATGCTGATGCAGGGCAACAAAATCAAGTTGCCTGATCCCAAGCGTCCTGACGTTGAAGTAGACAGAGTCGGTGACCCGAGGTATTGTCACTACCATCTGTTCGTTGGACATCCAACTAAAGACTGCTACATCCTCAAAGACTACATACAACATATGATCAATGCGAACGTCATCTCAGTCGATTACGAGGAGAAGACAGTCTCGGCCAATATGGTGTCGCTCCAGTTTGGCACCGTACTGCCTACCACAGCTCAAGATGGCGTCGTCCCCATCCCAAAGGCGACAATGGAAGTAGTTAACCTTCCACCAACCTGCGACAATGTGGGTGAGCTGACACCACTCACAACATCCAAGGGAGAGATCATGTGGGTTCATCCAGATCTCATTCCAGAGCTGACTCAACCGGGGGTACCCTCTACCTCCAAAGCAAAGGCAAGAAGACCAAGTCTTGCCGAATGTTGACTTCCTCCCTTGAGGAAGTATTGCCCGTACAAATGCATTCACAGCAGAACGCCCAGCCAGAGTAGGCTCCGTCCAAAGTGACGCCTCCTATCATCACCACAGCTGTCCAAGGAGAAGGTTCATCCCAACCACCTGTAGCTGATAAACAAAAACAGAAGGAGGCCCGCTTCGACAGGCCTCTTCGAAAAGATAATGCTTCGAGTTTAGCCAAGCCCCGCAACTACGACATACTGGCACAACTGGCCAGTACTCCAGCACGGCTTTCCCTATTTGAGCTCCTCCGCCTATCCAAAGATACTCGGGAGGCTCTCTACGATTCCCTGAAGGACGCCGAGTCTTTCATCAGTCAGGTCAAGCAGCCTGACGACGATCCTACAACATGTTCGCACTACCATAGTGTGGGGCAGATCATCTCCAACATCATATTCACTCAATAGAATATGCTGCTCAAGAACAACATGTACAACAGACCCCTGTATTACACAGGGTATGTCGGTGCCATCAAGGTAGATCGAATACAGATCGACCCTGGATCTTCTCTCAGCATCATCCATCGAACTCTACTTCAGACATTGGGGATCCCGATGCATCGTCTGACAGCGTCTTATACTACCATCAGTAGCTTCAATGCCAGTAAGAGTGAGCCGCTGGGGAAGATTCGCTTGAAGTTTCACATCGGCGATCTCTGTTTGTCATTAAAATCTTTTGATGGAAATTTTAATACAAACATAACAGTGTTATAATATAGGACTTAGACGTAGTCCTAGGAGTACACTTTTGTTTATTTGGGTCCCTTGTACCGATGGAGCGAGTGGTAATGCGTTGACTCCGTTGACAATCTGACGATGGTTCTCGGTTCTCTGAAGATCTGGGTTGCTCTGGGTGCTGGAGCTTGCAGAAAGGAAGATGACGTTGAGTGTCTGTATCTGCCTCGGTAGTTGTGCGACGTCTCTGTCGGTATATGTATGTTCATCTCTGTGTGTGTATAAGAAGAAAATGATCCCTCTATTTATAGTTTACAGGCTGGCTGCTCATGCGCGCATATGTAGGATGCGCTTGGACGCGGGGACGCCACGTGGGGATTGCTGATGGAGGCGCATGGACGATGCGCCCTGATTGAGGAGTTGAATTCTTCATGCTGCTGTTGTGGGATGGCACATAGCAGGGGGAGAATCTTTCTGTTGCTGAGATCTTAGGTGAATCGAGTCAATGGACACGTGTCATCGGCCCATGGCTCGGAGATCTCGGATTTGGTGGGGAACGATCTGGTAGGATGCGCCTGGAATTGGGCGCATGAGGAGACTTTAGCTCATAACCTTTGGGAGTCATGAACAATTTGGGGCGCATGGCTTTTGAGGCGCATCCGAGGCTTCAGTAGTGACTTTACTTCTGTCTTTAGGGATCAGAGAAAAGTCTGAGACGCATGACTTTTGAGGCGCATATAGAACTTTGGGCGCATAGTTGCGAAGGCGCATGCGAGATGGTTGGGCGGCCACATGGCTTGTAACTGCCGGAGGGGAGTAATGATGATGCTGACGTCGGCGACGCTTCATTTTCTGAAAAAGCTGTCAACTGCAGTCTTCGGGAGACGTGCTGCCAACTCTGTCAGCCTTCAGCATTTAATATTCTTTGACGGGTGATAGGTTATTGAGTGGGCGTATTGATCGGCGTTCTACTTGGTGCATGGGGGCTCATGGGGGCGCATACTTGTGAAGCGCTCGGTACTGAGGGGCGCGTATGTGAGATGTGCGGTCGGTCCGGCACATTCGCTTCACTTGACACGTCTTTTGGTACGACTGTTACGTTCTTCGAGTGTTTTAAATAGCCATTTTTGACTTGGCTGAATTTGAAGCGTCAGGTTCATCCATTTAATACAAATTCATTGCACGGGATTCGGAGAGCCATCCACTTGGTGCATGGGTTTGATTTATCCGGCCTATAAATAGTGGCATGGAGAGAGTTTTCTTCTCGTTCTCTCATGTCCTCCCGAAGTGAACTTGTTTACTCGAGTGCATTCTGTTGATGAGATGCTCCCGAGGGTGAAGATGCGACGCATTGTCTTCATTGATGCACTTGAAGGTGACTGTTACATCCAAAAGTCGGAGTCGAGGGCTTCTGAGGCAGGCGGAAGGTGCCTGTTGCATCCAAAGATCGGGATGCTCGAGCCTCGTCTCCGTTATGTGAGAAGAGCCGCAGATCAGAATTACGGTGCTGCGGCTTTGGGGGATCTTTCTTCTGTCAGAGTGGGTGTTGCCCATTCTGGTTGTGTTGAAAGCTGCTCCTTTAGCCGCAGTTTCGATTGCGGTCTTCCTTGGTCTTTGGAGGCTCTTTTGAAGCCTCCCCTGGCTACAGGTTGACTTACGGTGCTCTTTTCTTCCTCAGTTTTAGGAAGCTCTTCCTCCAGCTAGAATGTTGATTGCCACCCTCGTTCTGCTCAATAAATGCTTCATTAGTCGAAGCATTTAGATGGCGATGAGCCTGGCTGGAAGGGTGGCACATAACTGAACTGCTGAAGGGATGCACATAACTGAGGATGCACATAACTGAGCTGCTGAAGGGATGTGCCTGGCTGGGAGCGCATGGTAGGATGCGCCTGACTTGAGAGCGCATGGTGAGATGCGCCTGTTCGAGAGCGCATGATGATGCTGCGCCTGGCTGTAGACTTATGGTCTTTTCTTTTTGTAGAAGTTCTCCTTTATACATCCCTTTTTATAGCTTGTTATAGACTTTTATATGAAATAAAAATCTTCTTTTAATGTCTATATTCTTGTTTTGCTGTGTCAAAGTACTTTGTCTGAACTTCCTGGCACATGTAGAGTTTGGCGCATAGGATTTCTGATCGTGAAATTCTATGCTTCTACAAGACCCCCTTCAAAGTTTTCAAAACTTTTTTGTCAAGTTTTGGAATACTTTGAATAAGAAGCATGGTGGTTGGGGCGCATGTCTGTTCGGACGCATGGATACTCCGTACATCGGTGACGGGGCGCATGCTCCTCTCAGTTAATGCAAATGATAACGTCTCGATAACCAAAAAGATTAATGACGATCTTTTTGGTTTTATCTACAGTTATCTCTTCACAGAACCTGAAGCAGCGGCTGAGGTCACACTTCATCGGTTCATGCGTGCGACTGAGCCTATAAATAGGCGTGAGGAGAAGAGAGAGAGAGTTCTAGCCTGATTCCTCTCTTTGCTTTTGTCTTTTAGAGTTCTTCTTCGAAAAACCCTAACTTTCTCCTTTCAAGAAATGGCTCCCAAGACTCCTCACGGCGGTGCTGGCGGATGCAGATGAATATGTGAAGTTCATCATCGAGGCGGTGTATAAAATGCTACAGAGGGGCGTATTGGCAGTGATGGATGCCAATGGGAGCTTTGTAACGGCAAAAACTCTGGCACTGCCTCACATCAACCTGATCCGTCTCCACCAGGGCCATGATCATATGGTCGACATTCTAGAGGCCTCGGTGGCCGAGCTGGACCCGCGGCTTTCCGAGTTTCAGTGTATCCAGCGAAACGATCTCTCCGTCATGATAGACATGGAAAAGGAGAAGCTGATCGCTGAAACTGAGTCCTCTTACCAGGCCACCGTGAGTGTCTGGGAACGCGAAGTGGCTGAGACTGAAGCTGTAGTGGAGCGGTTGTCTCAGTCCACGCAAGATAAGGTGGAGTTGCGAGTTGCGTTGGACGCTAGTATCGCGGAGGTTGATGCTCAGATTCACCGCCTTGAGGACCAGCGGGCCCGACTCCTATTAGATGCCGAGCGTGTCCTGGCTGAACATGTAGCATTCAAGAAGGAGGAAGCAGCTTTCACCCACCGGGCTCTTACTCTGGCTCAGCAGCGGCATCAGCTGGATGAGAAGCACGAGGATGACACTTCTCCTGAGGCCATAGAGGCGATGCGTCAAGAAGCTGAACGCCGGGTCCTGGCGACTGTGGAGACTCGGGCGACAGACTTGAGGCGCCGGATTGAAGAGCTTTCGGCTAATCCCGGGGATGTTTAGGGATTGTAGTATCTTCTTTTTTTGTTTTTGCAACTCTTGCTGGGGAGGGTATAATCCTTTACTCTCTTTTTTAGAATAAAGAAATACAAAATTTTTTGTGATTTGTTCATTTTTGCTGTCATGAACTTGATAACTTGTGTGGACCTATTATCTTTTGTGCACCTTAGTTTTTAGGTACAGATAATAAGTTTGAGAGAACCAACATGTTTGCTCAGAGGTGATGTGGACGTGGCAAATATGGGATTCAAATGATGGAATCTTCCTACTCAGAGGTGTTATAGACGTAGTAGGAATGACTCTGGGGGATACGCGGAACTACTCAGAGGTAATGTGGACGTGGAAGTTCTGCGATGAATGTACAGCAACGCAGGGGTTGTCTGTACGAGATGTTTACTCAGAGGTAATGTGGACATGGTAAACATGATGGGTAGTGTAGTCTTACGGAGTGTAAGATTCCGCTTTCTAGGGCGTAGGGGGACAACTCAGAGGTGATGTCGACGTGGCTGTCCTTCTACTGGAGGATGCTACGGAACAGCTGGGTTCCAGAAGCATCTGATTTTGTGGAAGTATATGTCTGAAAGATGTCAAGAGTTATACTTCTTTAGGAACTTACCGTTGATGGGCATCATGAACAAGTCCCAATTGGGTTTAGCGAGGCGGTAAGCACCATTTGAGTATACCGTCTCTATGATAAAAGGTCCTTCCTACTTGGGCTCGAACTTTTCTGGTGTTTTGTGAGTCAACACCATCGGCCTCCTGACTGCCAGAACCAGGTCGCCTACTTGGAAAGTCCTTTGCTTGACCTTCTTGTTGAAAGCCTGTGATATACGGGCTTAGTAGAGTTCAATGCGTTGTTGAGCTAGGAGACGCTTTTCGTCAAGTGCCTCTAGTTCTCGCAGACGACGACGTTGATTATCCTCTTCCGTGAGTTGGTTTGTGATTGCTACGCGAAGTGAGGGTATCTGGATCTCGAGAGGTAGTACCGCTTCGCTTCCGTAGACCAGAAAGAATGGTGTGTTTCCTGTCGGGGTTCGTACCGTTGTACGGTAGGCCCAAAGGCATTCGCCGAGCTTTTTGTCCCAGCTGCGTTTATTGGATGAGACGACTTTTTTGAGTAGCCTGACGATAGTCTTGTTGAACGCCTCGGCCAATCTGTTTGCTGTCGGATTGTAGGCGATTGAGTCCACGTTTTGAATACAATTCTTGTCACAGAATCTGCTGAAAATATGGCTGATGAACTGAGGACCGTTATCGTGGATAATCCTCCGGGGTATCCCGAAACGGTAGATAACATGGTGCATGATGAAACTGATCACCCTAGAGCTCTTTACTTCCGCCAGTGGAACTGCTTCTGCCCATTTGGAGAAGTAGTCGATGATGGCTAGGATGAAGCGGTGTCCTCTCGATGAAGGAGGGGTGATCGGTCCTACAATGTCCATGCCCCAAGCTTCGAAGGGCCAAGAGGCGATTGTAGGATGTAGTAGTTCTGACGGTGTATGGATGAAGTCTGCGTGAAGCTGGCATGCATGGCACTTTTTAGCATAGTCGACAGCGTCAGCGGCCATGGTTGGCCAGTAGTAGCCCATGCATCGCAGTCGATCCTGCAACTTAGGTCCAGGTTGATGGGCTCCACAGGTCCCATCATGAGCTTCTCGAAGGACTTCGGCTGCTTTTTCGTTGGATAGACATCGCAGGAGAAGTCCATCGTAGGAGCGTCGGTACAGCATTTTAGTAGCTGTATCGTAGTAGAATCGAAGGGAGCGCCTCCTGACTGAGACGGCTTCTTTCGGGTCTTCTGGGAGAATTCCGTAAACAGCGAAGTCGATGAACAGAAATCTCCAGTCTCGAACATTAACACCAGCACTTGTTGACATGGCATGGGCTACTTGTGCGCACAGGTTGTTTTTAGGACAGACCAAGTCTCGACCAACTACCGTGACGTAGTTTTGAGTCCCGTGGGGTGCTGCTAACGAGGCTGCGAGGCCAGCCAGAGCGTCAGCCTCCAGATTTTGTAAATGAGGTACATGTTCGATGAAGAACTCGGCGAAGGTTGAAATGATGTTCAACGCAACTTCATGGTAAGGGATCAGGTCTTCATGGAGAACCTCATATTGCCCTCTGATCTGGTTTACGACGAGTTTTGAGTCGCCGTAGGCTTTCAGATGATCCACCCCCAGCTGTCGCGCCAGCTGGAGTCCCATGATGAGAGCATTGTACTCGGCAACATTGTTGGAGCACGGCTTCGAAAGGGAGTAGGCGTGCTGGATGACCAGCTGATCGGGGGAGACTAAGACTACCCCCACTCCTGCAATGATTTGGCCTTTGGGGCCTGTTCTTGAAGCGCCATCGAAAAACATCCGCCAGACGGAGCTTTCTTCGATGACGTTAGATTCTTGGACATCATCCGGGATGTCTTCATAGAGTCTGGAGGACTCCGGGATGGGGTGTGCAGCTAAAAAGTCGGCCAGAGCCTGACCCTTGACGGCTTTTTGTGGAACAAACATCATGTTGTATGGTGTTAGCAGGATCGCCCACGTAGCTAGCCGGGAATTTAATGACCCTGGCTTTGTCATGAGAACTCTGAGTGGATTGACTCGGGAGATGACATGAATCGTCTGGCCCGAGACATAATGGCGAGTCTTCTGGATGGCAAATACCAACGCCAAGCACTACTTTTCAACGGGGTTGTACCGGTGTTCGGCCCCGATCAGTGTTCTACTGAGGGAGTAGATAGCTTACTCATAGCCTGTATCGCTGTTCTGAGTCAGCAGAGCGCTGAGGGAATGATCCATGGCACGGACGTAGAGGAGAAATAGTTTGCCGACGACGGGTGCCACCAGGACTGGCGGGCTCGTCAAGTAAGCCTTGATGTCATCAAAAGCTTTTTGGCATTCTTCTGTCCAGACGTAAGAGACTCCTTTCTTCATGAGCTGAGTGAAGGGTTGACACTTTCCGGAGAGGTTTGCTATGAACCTCCGAATATATGCCAGACGTCCCTGCAGGCCTCGAAGTTCTCGGAGGTTCTTCGGAGGATCCATGTCCAGGATGGCTTTGGTCTTCTCGGGTCAACATGAATGCCTTTCGTCGTGATAATGAAGTCCAAGAACTTTCTGCTAGAAACACCTAAGAAGGATTTAGCGAGATTCATCTTGAGTTGATGCGCCCGCATGAGATCGAAGACTGTCTTCAGGTCTTGTAGGTGATCTTCTTTGAGACGGCTCTTGATTGCGATGTCATCAACATAGCATTCGACAGTCTTGCGAAGATGCTGACGGAAAATGGTGCTCATAGCTCGTTGGTATGTGGCACCAGCGTTCTTCAAGCCGAAGGGCATCACTGTGTAGCAGAAAATGCCCTTTGGAGTCCTGAATGACGTATGTTTTGCGTCATCGGGGAACATCTTGATCTGGTTATAGCCCGAATACCCATCCATGAAAGACATGCGTTCGAAGTCACATATGTTGTCGATCATTACGTCGGTGATTGGAAGCGGGAATTCGTCCTTCGGGCAAGCGGAGTTGAGATCCCTGAAGTCGATGCAGACTCGTATCTTCCCATTTTTCTTGGTGACAGGGACAACGTTGGCCACCAAATCTGGGTGTTGTTCTTCACGGATGAAGCCGCTAGTCAAGAGTTTGTCCACCTCCTGATCGATGGCGTTCATGATGTCAGGACGAAAGCGTCGCTGTTGTTGTTTGATAGGCTTGGCATCAGGTAAGATGTTAAGCCTATGCATCGCGATCTGGGGATCAAGTCCCGGCATATCTTCGTAGCTCCAAGCGAAGATATCGATATAATTTTTATCCAGCTAGATTAAAGATTCACGATCTTCTCCTTCTAGGCTTTTGCTGATGAAGATGGGTTTGGAAGAAGATCCATCCCCAAGGTCGATCTGCTCGATTTTGTCTTCGGTAGGGGGTTCGCGTAATTCAAAACGAGACTCCCACTGTTCTCCCAAGCGTTGAGCCCATGGTTCTTCTTCGAAGAATCCTGGCGTTTGGTTTTCGCCTTCATCTTCTTGAAGTTGTGCAGATGTCATGTTGGCTGATAGCACTCTCTTGAAGACTGAGCCGATACTGGTATCGGAATCCCAGGTTGATGCTTCGGATGAGTGAGAATGTTCTGCTTTTTCTACCTCCGAACTCTCTGGAGTTGACGGTGGCGTGACATAGCCCACCCCCCGCAGGCCACTTCCCCTTCTCCTCAAAGGCAGGGAAACTAACTCCCAGAAGGCGAGCGTTGGACGCCTTCTTTTCTGCTGCTTCAGCTTCGATGATCAAGGAACTCCAGTCGGGAGGAGGAGTAGAATTGAGCCAGAGTTTGACTGTGGGCTGCATGTTCATGCTGCAGGAGGAGAGGAGTGCATGTTCTGGCATGCCCGGGGGCAGTCTGAAGCAGGCCTGTCGGAAGCGTTCGATGAATACTCGAACTGTTTCCTTCTCCTTCTGGCATATCTCTATAAGAGACGCCATTGGCATGTCCTTCCCGCCGTCGTAGAAACGGTCGAGAAAAATGTGCATCAAATCGTCGAAGGAAGATATGGAATTTATCGGGGAGGCTGCAGTACCAGTCGTACGCCACTCCTTTCAGTGCGCCGACAAATATGCTGGTGAGTAGCGCGTCCTCCTTCGGCAGATGTCCCATTTGGGACTGGAAGTACGTCAAATAGCAACGTGGAGAGTCATTCCCGTCGTATGGCGTCAATGTTTATGGTTTATATTTGGAAGGATAAACCACTTTATTCCATTCGAGGGGATAAGGTTGGGGGATGCCCATCTTTTGGCGCTCCTCTTGTCTATTCTTGGACTCAAAGTGTTCGCGCAGGTTCCTGATCATCTCGACCATGTCTTTCGTGGGGCTGGGAGTCGGGGAAGGTGGTACCACCTAGAGTTGAGCATTTGAGGGCTCCGACGTCCGAGGGGCTTCACGACGATCCGTATCCAAGGATACCCGTTGAGGGGGTACACTTGATTCTCCATTGGCCCCTGGGTCGGGACCGGTAGAAGGTATCCCGGCCAAAGCTGACCGTATCTCAAATACTGCTTGAGTCAGCGTTTGTATGGAGGTGGAGAGGGTTTTGAGTCCTCCCTCTAGGGTATCCATGCGCTGGACGAGGTCTGGTGGCGGCGCATCAGACTCGGTATCATCTCCAGCCATGTAGACTGTCATGACACGGCTGGAGTCGGATGGCTCAGTTGAGGCTTCGCTTTCAGCCTCACTCTCCTGTAGAGGAGTTGTTATTCCCGGAGCTTCGTCTTGGCTACCTCCAGCTATGTTCCTGAGGACTTCTTCGTCTTTGAAACTCGGATCCGCAGGGGCTAGACTACCCCCAGCTAAGTTTTGGAGGACGCCTTCGTCTTCGGAAGAAGTATCCGCAAGGGCCTGATTACCTCCAGTCATGTCTTGAAGGACTTCTTCATCTTCGAGATGCAGGTCCACAGGGGCTAGACGACCGCCAGCTATGTCGGAGAGGCTGACTTCGCCCAGAGGATGAAGATCCACACCAGCTGTGCTTTGGAGGACACCCTCATTTTTGGAAGGAGGATCAACAAGGGCTTGACTACCCCCAGCTTCCTCCAAGATCTTCTTCCTTCCTCGAGTGCCTTCGAACACTTCGGAGGACGAGACAGTTGTCTTGGTTTTCCTCGGCTGGCTCTTGGATGAGGAATTGCCAGTCGTCTTTCGGACTGACGAGGAGTTGGAGATTACATTGCATGAAGCAACCTTTGGCTCTTCTTTTGTTGACACCTTCCCGAGGCGACGTCGGAGGGGAGTCGATGATTGCAGCCGCTGGAATACCGACTGTTTTGGTAGGACTGCTGCCATGCAACAGCAGTTGATGGTGACTACAGCACAAGTGTGCCCTGTGAGGGGCGCATCGTGCTCGTCAGTCGACTCTCCTGATCGGCACTTGTGAGTGATCACGTTACGCGGATCGTTGGAGGAGAGTGCCACCTTCGCATCCCCTTCAGGCGCATGGCAAGGCCAAGCGCCGGGGTGGTTAAGTGAATGCTGCGCCCCCTGATCCAATACCAAACAGGTGCTCAGATTAGTAGTGGGGGAACAACATTTGAAGTGACTTGAACGGACCTCAGACGCACAACCAGTGGAGGCGCGGGAGTTCAAGACCACTGGGTTTGCCTTGTTCGACTTGGTTGCGAACGCAACAGATGCGTCCAAGTGAGACAAGGACTTTGAAGGTCGGCTCGTTTCTGGTGCAGAAGCACCTGAGTCGACCTTATACAGCTTACCATCAGCAGCGCGCATGATTGTGAGCGCATGCTTCTGGCTTGCTGCTGGCATAGCACGTTTGGGACGCATGACCCGTGCTGCCTTGGACTTCTTCGTACCAGGCCGCTGGGCGCGTAGTACTCAAAATCCAAATTTTCCTCGCCACTACAGTGAGTGAGACTGTCAAAGACAGAGAACTTCCGTGGCGCGTCGGAGGTGATGCACGGGGCATCAACTGCGCCCCTGCTCCGTCGACGTATCTTCCTCGCCTGAGAGGGAGATGGCTGGGGAATGTGGTCTGCCGCACATTTCCCCGAGAGATGCGTTGCACTGGTGGGCGCATCTTGGTTGCTGAGGACGTCAGCAGGAAGGAAAGGCTGGATCGACGCATCCCCTTCGGTGGTGGTGCCAGAGGCGTCGACCTTGCGTACCCAGATTTGGCAAGTCTTCTTCGGCTTCGGCAGCCGCTTCGAAGGGCTCGTACTGTCTTCAGAGATGAACTCCTCATACGCTTGTTGATTGAGGCGTACGACCAGCGTCTTGTGGGAGGAGCCCACCTTCACGTCGTCGAATTGCGACACAAATTTCTCGGTGGAGGAGAAAGAGGTCCCCAGCAGAGTCGCCAGCTTGTTTGCCATTAAAATCTTTTGATGGAAATTTCAATACAAACAGAACAGTGTTACAATATAGGACTTAGACGTAGTTCTAGGAGTACACTTTTGTTTATCTTGGTCCCTTGTGTCGATGGAGCGAGTGGTAATTCGTTGACTCCATTGACAATCTGACGATGGTTCTCGGTTCTCTGAAGATCTGGGTTGCTCTGGGTGCTGGAGCTTGTGGAGAGGAAGAAGATGTTGAGTGTCTGTATCTGCCTCGGTGGTTGTGCGACGTCTCTGTCGGTATAAGTATGTTCGTCTCTGTGTGTGTGTAAGAAGGAAATAATCCCTCTATTTATAGTCTGCAGGCTGGCTGCTCATACGCGTATATGGAGGATGCGCCTGGACGCGGGGATGCCACATGGTAATTGCTGATGGAGGCGCATGGACGATGCGCCCTGATTGAGGAGTTGAATTCTTCATGCTGCTGTTGTGGGCTGGCACGTAGCAGGAGGAGAATCTTTCTGTTGCTGAGATCTTGGATGAATCGAGTCAAAGGACACGTGTCATCAGCCCATGGCTCGGAGATCTCGGATTTAGTAGGGAATGATCTGGTAGGATGCGCCTGGGATTGGGCGCATGAGGAGAGTTTGGCTCGTAACCTTTGGGAGTCACGAACAATTTGGGGCACATGGCTTTTGAGGCGCATGCGAGGCTTCAGTAGTGACTTTACTTCTGTCTTTAGGGATCAGAGAAAAGTCTGAGGCACATGGCTTTTGAGGCGCATGCAGAACTTTGGGCGCATGGCTGCGGTAGCGCATGCGAGATGGTTGGGCGGCCACGTGGCTTGTAACCGCCGGAGGGGAGTAATGATGATGCTGACGTCGGCGATGCTTCATTTTCTGAAAAAGCTGTCAACTGCAGTCTTCGGGGGACGTGCTGCCAACTCTGTCAGACTTTAGCATTTAATGTTCTTTGACAGGTGATAGGTTGTTGAGTGGGCGCATCGATCGGCGTTCCACTGGGCGCATGGGGCCACATAGGGGCGCATGCTTGTGAAGCGCTCGGTGCTGAGGGGTGCGTCTGTGTGATACGCGGTCGGTCCGGCGCATCCGCTCCGCTTGACACGTCTTTTGGTGCGACTGTTACGTTCTTCGAGTGCTTTAAATAGCCATTTTTGACTTGGCTGAATTCGAAGCGTCAGGTTCATCCATTTAATACAAATTTATTGCATGAGATTCGGAGAGCCATCCACTTGGCGCATGGGTTTGATTTACCCGACCTATAAATAGTGGCATGGAGCGAGTTTGCTTCTCGTTCTCTCACGTCCTCCCGAAGTGAACATGTTTACTCGAGTGCATTCTGTTGATGAGATGCTCCCGAGGGTGAAGATGCGACGCATTGTCTTCATTGATGCACTTGAAGGTGACTGTTACATCCAAAAGTCGGAGTCGAGGGCTTCTGAGACAGGCAGAAGGTGCCTGTTGCATCCAAAGATCGGGATGCTCGAGCCTCGTCTCCGTTATGTGGGAAGAGCCGCAGATCGAAATTGCGGTGCTGCGGCTTTGCGGGCTCTTTCTTCTGTCAGAGTGGGTGTTGCCCATTCTGGTTGTGTTGAAAGCTGCTCCTTTAGCCGCGGTTTCGATTATGGTCTTCTTTGGTCTTTGGAGCCTCTTTTGAAGCCTTCCCTGGCCACAGGTTGACTTGCGGTGCTCTTCTCTTCCTCGTTTTTGGGGAGCTCTTCCTCCAGCTAGAGGGTTGATTGTCACCCTCGTTCTGCTCAATAAATGCTTCATTAGTCGAAGCATTTAGACGACGGTGAGCCTGACTGGAAGGGTGGCACATAACTGAGCTGCTGAAGGGATGCACATAACTGAGGATGCACATAACTGAGCTGCTGAAGGGATGTGCCCGGCTGGGAGCGCATAGTGGGATGCGCCTGACTTGAGAGCGCATGGTGAGATGCGCCTGTTCGAGAGCGCATGATGATGCTACGCCTGGCTGTAGACTTAGGGTCTTTTCCTTTTGTAGAAGTTCTCCTTTGTACAGCCATTTTTACAGCTTGTTATAGACTTTTATATGAAATAAAAATCTTCTTTTAATGTCTATATTCTTGTTTTGCTGTGTCAAAGTACTTTGTTTGAACTTTCTGGCGTATGTAGTGTTTGGCACATAGGATTTCTGATCGTAAAATTCTATGCTTCTACAATCTCCAGACCGAAGTAACTTGCTATGTTGTGGTTGCAGACGTCAACTACAATATCCTGTTGGGACGGCTATGGATACATGAATACATGGTGGTGCCATCCACTCTCCATCAATGTATGAAATACGTGTCCACCAGCGGCATCATCCGAACAGAGTTTGCTGATATCGATCCCTTCAGAGGGATTGAAGCCTTCTTCACCGACGCTGATCTGTACAAATCAATTCATCTCAGAGATAAAGCTAATAACGCTGATGACGAGGCAGAAGCTGAGGTCAAAGATGACTCAGAGGTGGATATTGTTTTACTTAACAAAATGCCCTTAGGCTTTTGAAAGAAAACAAATTTTGTTTCACTTAACAAAATGTCCTTAGGATTTTGAAAGAAAATAGACATAATAATCAACGCTCCCCTAAAGTGCGACTCAAAGGGAGGCCGCCTCAAACATCGGCCCCTATGGTAGTCAAACTCCGCGGGAAGGCACCAGCTTCTCCGGAAAGGACATCCAATGAAGCTCCGTTGAAGATACGCCTCAAAGGCAAGCCCCCTAAAGTGGCGGCTCCTCTCGTAGCCAAGCTACGGGGAAAGGCTCCAGCTTCCGGCACACCAACTGAGGCTCCCCTCAAGGTACGGCTCAAAGGCAGACCTCCTCAGTTGTCGGCATCCGTCAGGCCATAAGAGAAGACATCGGCGTCCTTCTCAGCACAGTCCCGGGAGCCAGCACGGGGCAAGCACCTGAAAAACTCTCCTGAACCTCCGAAGGCTACTCCAGTTCTTACTGATGAAGAACTTGGAGAGTACATATCGGCTAATATCGATGCTCCATCCCTCGATGATGTAATACCTCGGGACAAGATCCCGTATTTTATCAATAAGAGAGTGTCTTTCAATTATTATAGTCTTCCACATTGGAATACCATGTACACTCTAGTTAATGCTCTATAGTCGTTGTAAACACAAATAATGACTGTGAGTCATATAAATCGAGTCATCATGTACCAAGAAGTCTGTTACATAGTCCCACCTCGAAACAAGGACGAGAAGCCCATTATCTTTGGCAAAGTTGAGCGTCACCAAGACCTCCCACCGATGAAGCCAGAACCCGACACCGACAGAATGCAAATCTACCGATACAACGATCGAGCCAAGTATCTCATCCAAAAGATGGGTTACAACTTGAAGAGCGGCCAAGGTCTGAACTACGGCAAAGGTCGACACCTTCCCCTACGACTTCCAGTGCCAAAAGGGAAGCCGTAAGACTACTATCGCCGTACCCGACGGGGGGTAGACTACATCACGCCTCCAACAACTCCAGAAGAATCAGAAGCAGGGGATGTCATACATTCTCACTCATCTGAAACTTCAACTCGAGACTCCGACACCAGCATCGGCTCAGTCTTCAGGAATGTGATGTCAGCCAATATAACAACCATACATCCCATCGACGACAAATCCTCAGGGAAGTACCACACTTGACATCTGTAAAAAAAATATACTACCTCTTCCCAGAGGGAGGATTAGTGGACTTTACCAAACCAAGTTCACACCCCTTCTTTTGACAAATCATATGCTTCTGGAACCCATCCGTTTCATTACATTCTATCCCCAGCAGAGGGACAACCATGTCCACATCACCTCTGAGTTGCCTTTCTACACCCCATCAAGCAGGATCCTACACCGTGTAAGATCATGATTAAGACAATGTTTACCACGTCCACATCATATCTGAGTAAACATTCCGTACAACAATCCATGTGTTGTTGCACCATAGAACATCTACGTCCATATTACCTCTGAGTTGTTCTATAAACCCCTACAGAGTTCACTCCTACCATGTCCATATTACCTCTGAGTAGGAAAACTCCACCATTTTAGCCCATATTTACCATGTCCACATTACCTCTGAGTAAATATGTTGGCTCTCTCTCTCAACTTATCATCCGTACCTAAAACCAAGGTACGTCAAGGGTGATAAGTCCACAAAATTTTAGTTCGTCACAAGAAACGAATAAAGGAAGAGTTCCTTTATTTCTTCATCCAACAAAAATTACATCAGCATTGGAATGGAACAAAAGAAAAAGCTATATCTCAGAAAGGGAACAAAGATCAGAGACACTAAAAAGAAAAGTTAACTTTGGCCTCAGTAAAGACCACAAGTCAGACGATGAACCCCTAGAGCCAGGGATCGTAGTTACGTTGAGGCATGTATCACTCCTTCAGCCATTTCTCATATGAAGGTTCGAAATGGTTGAGGTCCTCTTCAGAGAGAGGAGTGTCAGGACTCCCGGTAAAGCTACCTTTCGGCGCCAGTTCCTCCTTAACGATGGCCTCGGCTTTCGAAATTACTTCCTCGTCAAATGGCTATCGGTTCTTCCTTGATTTCAACTTTGGGAGTCACCTCCTCCTTAATGTACACCTCTCGTTTGACAAAAGGAAGCAGTGTCTCCTTCTTTACAAAGGCCTCTGTCTTCGACGTGGAACCTGCAAACAGGACCAAAGGGAGAAGTCAGCACGCACCAAAGGCGCATTAGCAAACTAACGCAACTTCGGGGTCGAAACCCATGTGCACAGATCAGATCCTAGCTTCGACGCATCATCAGGACCTAAGTCCATGCGCGTCAGCTGAAAGGGTTTCGGCGCATCATCAGTACAAAAGTCCATGCACGTCAGCCAAAATACATCGACATGAGGCAACTCATCTGCAGTCGGGTCACCCCAACATCACTGCAATAAATACCATACAAGAGAACACCCACTGAACACCTCCGGGCGAACGTCGACGTGTGTCGCCAAAACGAAGGGGACGTCCTCCACGTCAACCTCCATGGGATCTTTGCCTCTGCCCCTTCGTCGGCCAGCAGCACCGCGGGGAGTCTTGGAAGCTATTTCTCGAAATAACTAAAGGTTCTCGAAGAAGAAGGAGAAAAGAGCTCTGAGGAAGAAAAAAGCTTTGGCAAAAATTAGAAGACTCTCTCTCCTCACAACCGCCAATTAATAGGCTTGGCCTCGCGTGTAAACTAATGATGCGTGACATCAATAATCAGTGGCTTCGGGTCTCGTGAAACCGACGGCTACTTATCTTCAAAAGATCATTATTAATCTTTCCTAAGATCGAGGTGTTATCTCTTCAGAAGAAGCATGCGTCCTAGCAGTATGCACCTAAGCAACAAGCGTCCGCACAACGATGCACAGAACGACTATATGCCAAGAAGAGCCATGCGCCTAGGTGAAGGGCATGCGCCCCGAGTCGTTACTTCCTATGCTTCTTGTTCAAAGTCTTCCAAAACTTAACAGAAAGTTTTGAAGACTTTGAAGGAGATCTTGTAGAAGCATGGAATTTTAGGCGCATCTATAGGCCAGAATTCCTATGCGCTTAAACACTATACGGTTAGACTCAAACATGCGCCAGGGAGTTCAAACAAAGTACTTGGCACAGCAAAGGACAACAAAAGTATAGACATCAAAAGAAGGTCTTTATTTCATATAAAAGTCTATTACATGTCTAAAAAAGGGCTTTACAATGGAGAACTTCTACAAAAAGAAAGATCCCTAAGCTACAGCCAGGCACAGCAACTGCCATGCACCCCATGCCAGGCGCATCATCCGTCAGGCATATTACTCTGATGCCTCATCCAGGCGCATCATCTCGTCATTATGGCGTAGGTGCATCAGAACCAATCGGCCCTTGTCTAGCAGGAGGAGGAGCTCTCCTAGCCCGACAAAGATCGCGACACGATGCCCCGGTCTTCGAAAGCAACAGGCACACTCGGCAGCCTACGGGGCTTCAAGCATAACGAAAGACGGAGCGCGGCCTCCCCGATCTTTGGATGCAATAGACACCATCGGCCTGTGTCAGAACTCGACGATCCCATACTTGGATGCAACAGACACTATCACGGAAGCTCAGAGCGACAGAAAGACTGGGGTAGCGCATCTTCACCCTTAGGAAGAGCTCGTCATCAAGACTTCTACAGAAACTGAGTTCGACAGTTCGTCAAGGCGGAGCTCCGGCCAAGTTTATCTTCATGTCGAAATGAAGAATAAAAGGAAAGTTTTTCTTCCTGCGGCTATTTATAAGCACGGACAGCCTACACCCGAGTGCCAAATGGCGAACTTTCCAAATTCTATGCAATGAATTTACATTAATAGCAAATGCATCTGTCTCCTCGTATTTAGCTAAATCAAAGCCTTGAAGGACTCAACAGACGGGCCAAAGAGGATGCGACACCTGGCTGATGCACCATTAACATCTTGCGCTCCTCAGGGATGCGCCCAAATGGACCAGAGACCCATGCGCCCAAAGGTGCACTAACTGATGCACCGTCTTCAAACTGATCACCATCAAGCATTTAATGCTGAATGACAAAGTCGGCAATGCATTCCATGAGTCGTCCAATCAGCAGCCCTTTGTAGAAAATAAAGAGCCACTGATGTCAGCACCATCATTATACCTTGGGTCGACAACAACTGCCATGTGGCCGATCGATCATTCGTATGTGCCTCGTGGTCACGTGCCCAGAAGACTGCGTGTGCCCTAGTGGTCATATGCCCCCTCAGCACACTTCTGATCTCAAGCAACAGAAGACTAAGCTCTGTATGCGCCTCAAAAGCCATGCGCCTGAACTTGCTTATGACTCCTAAAAGTCATGAGACCAAGGTGCCTCCCCTGCGCCTGATCCTAGGTGCACCCTGATGCGAAGCTCTATATGTACCTCAAAATCCACATGCCCAGACTTGTCTATGACGCCTAAAAATCATAGGACCAAGTCGTCTCAATGTGCCCGATCCTAGGCGTACCCCGACAAATCACTCTCCTCCAAAACCGAGATCTTTGAGCCACAGACATAAGCCACGCGTCCTTTAACTCAGTTCTATTCAAAGAATGGGTGCTAACCATCCAAGATCTTAGCAACAACCAAATCTCAGCAACTGTCACGTGTCAGCTCCTCCGCGGTCCAACGAAGCAGTTCGAGCAAATTCCACTACAACTCGGGGCACATCGTCAATGCGCCCCCGCCAGCATCAGCCATGTGGCATTCCCACATCCAGGCGCATCCGACATATGTGCGCATGAGCAGCCAGCCTGCTATCTATAAATAGAAGGATCACTCTTTCATGATACACACACAGACAGAGAGAGATATATATACAGACAGACTGTTATATCCACATACAGGGGCCAGAAGAGACACTTAACGTCCACTTCTCCTCACAATGCTTCGGCATCCAGAGCAACCAGAACTTCAGAGAGTTCAAGATCGTCGTCAGATCGTCAACGGAGTCAACATATTACCACTCGCTTCATCGACACAGTACCCAGATAAAAACAAAATTGTACTCCTAGGACTACATCTAAGTCCTACATTGTACTCTGTTCTGTTTGTAATTAAAAATATCAATCCCAAATAGTTTTAATGGCAAACATTCGTTGCTTTGAACAAGGAAGACGAGTTCATATCGTTTGTGGTTGAACTTCTTCCTTGACTTCTTCGCTCTCTTCAGGTGCCACGATCGTTGCATTGGTATGGGCAGCCATAGTACTCACGATCCGCGTCAGGGTCTCCATTTGCTTCTGTTGTGCACCCATTTGGGCTTGGGTCTATGCACCTGAAGCTGTTGCTGTTGCGCCTCCATCAAACGCAATATTCTTTCCGTCGTAGTCTCGTTTGGTCCAGTTCCCTTCGAACCATCTGCAACGTTGTTTGTTGTGACAGAATTATTTTTCTCAGTCATCTTCAACAAAACAGAGTAAACACGTTAGTATTTTCAAATACCTACGGGCTTAGCTATATGGAACTTTTATTTCATGTAGCATGTCGACAAGTATTCAATCGAGTAATGTCACGCCCCAGTACCGAAATACGGAGATGGACTAGGCCAGCTACTCCATATGAGGTACGTAACGTCATACGGCGATCATGGCTGTCGAGAGACTAGGGGGTACATGCTACAATCAAGTCTCCTATGGTCCCACAGGGTTCTATGTCTCAATCAATCAAGTCACATCAGCAATTAAATGATCATTAAAGATAAAGCAGTAAGGCATCCCCGACGCTTCATCAAAATGGTCATGAGAGACTAGCTTTATAATTTAGCTATCTCAGAGAGTCAGGAGTACAAAATTATACACAGCTGTAGTCTGTTTAATTACAATTATGTACTGACACAAAATATCAAGCAATCCGGCTAACAGGTGCCGGTGGCTAAACGTCGCACAAAGTATAAGCAGGAGTGGTGGAGAAGAAACCCACTCGAGTCCCCGAACCGCCATGCCCCTAGTATGCACCATGGATGTCAGGAAGGAAGATCGTATCCTCTGGATCTGCTACGAGATCTGGCCAAACAAAACCAGCGGGTCAGCCCCGAATAGCAAGTACCGCCAAAGGGACACAAGAGTTAAGATTAAAAAACTGAGTTAATAGAATGATTGATAATAGTAATAATTATGCTACTATTATAGGGTAGCGCAACATCCTCGAACCCATATGGCACCCTTACAACCAAACAAGGACAAAAGGTGCCGCATGGAGTCGGGACGTGTCGTACTCTATAACTTTCACATAAGTTAAAAGGTAGAAACAATAAAATCTCCTGATCGTGACTTCGGTCGATAGCCTATCGTAGCACAATAACCAACCCAACAATCAAACAAGAACATGGGTTGGATCATGTATGATGATAGACCATGTTCCTCAGTCATTCACAGAAGTAACACTTCACAACCAGAATAAGTCTTTCGTTCATAACTTCGGTCCACAGTCTGTCATAGTACGATAACCAACCCAACAATCAAACAAGAACATGGGTTGGATCACGTATCATAACAGTCCGCTTCCCTCAGTTATTCGCGGAAGGTAATAGGATACAAGCAAGTCGTTTTTACGGCCAATCAAGTCTACGAGTTTCTAGTGGGACAAGGTTATCCTCGCGTTATGTTATTTCGAAATCCTCAGATCGTATCTTTCCAGCAAGGCTAGCCAACCCAGGGGTTCGCGTAGACAGATATTATTGAGCACAGGTCCCTCGTAAGGCCACCTTGCCAAAACATATAATATATAGCAGGAATTAATCGGATACAGTCATCCGCTCGTTGCAGATGACACAGTATCCGTGGAGACCAGCCGGCGCGTCAAGACAATATCTCAAGGCGGCTGGTGTAACACGATCTCAGGATTTTGCCCTCCCCATGCATCTAGTATATTTAGTTGTCTAGTTTAACCGTAGGTGAAATCTTGGACTCACATACTGTGGCCTGCATGATTATCCTCCTAAAGTCGTACTCTAGTACGAGTACCCCAAGAGAGGATCCAGGTCAATCAGTATGTCAACATGTTCTACCCTCCTTAGTGTAATACATCATTGCAAATACGCCACGTAGAGTTACGAGTCATTTGTCGAGCATGAACAAGAACTGGGACATTCAGGTACATGTATCAGATAGGAACACTTTGTTCACCGGGGTCACATTAGTGCTCATATCATGCTCAGGACAAAAGACGTAAGGATATATAGATTACACAAGCATTTACATATATATATATAGGCAATATAAAATAAAATAAAATAAAATAAAATAAAATATAGGGGAGTCCAGGTCAGAGTGCGCTGGGTCCAAGCGCGCTGGGTCAGAGTGCGCTGGGTCCAAGTGCGCTGGATCAGAGTGCGCTGGGTCCAAGCGCGCTGGATCAGAGTGCGCTGGATCCAAGCGCGCTGGGTCAGAGTGCACTGGGTCCAAGCACGCTGGGTCAGAGTGCGCTGGGTCCAAGCGCACTGGGTCAGAGTGCGCTGGGTCCAAGCGCACTGGGTCAGAGTGCGCTGGGTCCAAGCGCGCTGGGTCAGAGTGCGCTGGGCCACGAGAGAGCTGCGCCCATCGCTAAAAAGCGCTGGGCCAAGGGGCTGCGCGCGCCAAATGCTACAGGGTCATCTCCTTCCTCTTGGCTGAGAGCAAGAACACCATGAGCCCTAGAACTTCTAAGGACCATAAAATCCTCATCCTAAGCCCAAATTGGGACTTCTATAGGTCAAAATGGGGTAGAAAAAAATTTTCTACAACATGGAACAATAAAAACTTAAAAATAATGAAGTTTGCTAGATCAAAACCAAGGAAATTTGAAAATAGTTAAAACTTAGATCTACAAAAATTAAAGCTTCAAAATAAAAAATTTCAAGTTCTAAACTAGTATAGATTGAGAAGAAGAACATATTTTGACAAATAATTGTGTAAGAAAACATTAACAAAATATATGGATCCATCTCTTGAGCAAGTTGGCACTTGCCTTGGTTGGTGGAGGAAATAAATGAGAGGAGAGAGAATGAGATGAGTTATATATAGAATCTTGAACCCAAGGGTTCATAATGAACCATTGGTGAACCAAAAATTAGGTTACCCAAATGAGCAAAAACTGTAGGCCCAAATACAGAAAATAAATTACAAAATAATATTTTGTCGAATATTTTGGGAAATACGAGAATAAATATAGTATAATAAATATCGTATAAATACAAGGTAAATACAATTTATCGGTTTACGTATTAAAATACGTATTCTAGGATTGGGGAGTGACATCTCTACCCTTCTTAGAAAAATTTTGTCATCGGAATTCCAGCCAAGATAGGATAGTGAAATCAGGGCAAGCAAGGCACAATCATATACAAGTTAACTATCATAGCAGTTATTATCATACATCACAAAGTGAAAAACAAGCAGGTGCAGATAAGCATGGAGTCGTGTCAATAAGGTGTAAAAATATACCTCGTTAGTCAAACAAATACGGATACCGAGATCTGATCTCGTCCTCGCGCTCCCAGGTTGACTCTTCCGAAGAGTGATGGTTCCAAGAAACACGGACAAGGCTTATCGTCCGATTCTTGAGTATCTTCTCTCGCCGGTCCAAAATAGACACGGGTTGTTCCTCGTAAGTTAGGTCGGCTCCAACGACTAACTCAGAATGATCGAGGACATGACTCAGATCCGGGACATACCCAAGTAATTGGGACACATGAAACACATCATGTATGCCAGTTAACGAAGGCGGAAGGGCAAGTCGATAAGCCACATCGCCTACCCGGGAGAGAATCTTAAAAGGACCAACTTATCTTGGACTAAGCTTTACTCGGGTTCCAAATCTGATGATACCCCGAGTAGGCAAAATCTGCAGAAACACTTGGTCGCCAACTCTGAACTCTGGAGGCCGACGATGCTGATCTGCCCAATGACGATTTCGGTCCTGTGCAACTTGAAGGCACTCTCTGACCAACTTAACTATCTCCACAGTCTGCGTGATCATCTCTGGCCCCAACAACTTTCGTTCTTCGACGTCGTCCCATGCCAAAGGGGACATACACTTCCTTCCGTACAATGCTTCGAACGGGGCCATCTGAATGCTAGCCTGATAGCTGTTGTTATAGGAGAACTCCACTAGATGAAGGTGATCCTCCCAAGATCTGCCAAAATCTAAGGTACACGCCTGTAGCATATCTTCTAACGTCTGAATGGTTCTTTCTGATTGCCCGTCAGTTTGTGGATGATAAGCAGTACTGAATTTTAACTGGGTTCCCAAAATTTGGTGTAAGCTCCACCAAAAATGGGAAGTAAACCGCGTATTCCGATCTGATACTATACTAACTGGAATACCGTGCTGTCTTACTATCTGCTTCATATACATTTCTGCTAACTGCTCAGTAGTCTGTCCAACTCGGAAGGAAAGAAAATGAGCGACCTTCATGAGTCGATCTACTATTACCCAGACTGCATTCTTACCAGTCAGGGATCTAGGTAAACCGGTCACAAAATCTATCGTGATGTGCTCTCATTTCCATTCTGGGATAGGAAGTGGCTGTAGTAATCCTGCTGGTCTCTGCTGCTCGGCTTTCACCTGCTGACATACCAGACACTTGGATACAAATCTCGCTATCTCTCTTTTCATACCATTCCACCAAAAGTACTGTCTGATATCTCGATACATCTTCGTTCCTCCTGGATGAATGGAGTAAATAGAACTATGAGCTTCGGACATAACTTCTTGTCGAAGTTCTCCACTCGGTACACAGAGTTTGTTTCCAAACCTGAGCGTACCATCTTCATGAATCACTAACTCCTTCCTACGGCCTGATTCACACTCCGACCGCAACTTCTGAATCTGTGGATCTCCTGCTTGTGCTGTCCTTATCCTCTCTACTAAGGTTGACTGAATCTGTATACTAGTCATTCTTCCTATATCTATTGGCAAAACTACTTCGATTCCCATACTCTGAAGGTCTTCTAAAATATGCTTCTGCGAGGTCAAGATAAAGGCACTGTCTCTCCAACTCAGCGCATCTGCAACTATATTCGCCTTGCCGGGATGATACTGAAGATCTAAATCAAAATCCTTTAACAGCTCTAACCATCTTCTTTGCCTCATATTCAAATCTCGCTGCGTGAATACGTATTTCAAACTCTTATGATCAGTATAGATCTCTACCCGATCCCCGTATAAATAATGCCTCCACAACTTGAGTGAAAACACCACAGCTGCTAACTCCAAATCGTGAGTCGGATAATTCTTCTCATGGTCTCGAAGCTACCGAGACGCATATGCTATCACCTTTCCGTGCTGCATCAATACACATCCAAGACCCTTCCCTGATGCGTCACAATATACTGTAAAGCCTCCCGCTCCTATTGGAAGCGTCAAGATCGGGGCTGAGATCAATCTTTTCTTCAATTATTCAAATGATGCCTGACAGCTAGCTGACCAAACAAACTCTACGTCCTTGTGCGTCAATCGCGTTAAGGGCGCAGAGATCCTGGCAAAGTCCGCCACGAACCTTCTGTAGTAACCAGCAAATCCTAAGAAACTTCGCACTTCGGCAACCGTTCTCGGGACCGGCCAATGCTCTACGGCCTCAATCTTCTTCGGATCCACTGACACTCCTGCCCCAGAAATTATATGTCCCAGGAACGAAATATGGTCTAACCAGAATTCACACTTGTCGAGCTTCGCATAAAGTTGTTGCTCCCTCAATGTCTGTAAGACAGTCTTAAGATATTTCTCATGCTCTTCTTCACTGCTGGAATAGACTAGGATGTCATCTATGAACACCACCACAAATTTATCCAAATACGACAGAAAGATGCGGTTCATTAAATCCATGAATACTACGGGGGCGTTGGTTAGTCCAAAGGGCATTACTAAAAACTCATAATGCCCATATCTAGATCTGAATGTTGTCTTCAGTATGTCTTGCTCCCGGACTCTTACTTGATAGTATCCTGACCGAAGATCGATCTTGGAAAAGATGCTAGCCTTGCTCAACTGGTCAAACAGGTCATCAATCCTTGGTAGTGGGTACTTATTCTTCACCGTTACTGCATTCAGCTTGCGGTAGTCGATGCACATCCTCGTCGACCCATCCTTCTTGGGAACTAGAATCACTGGCACGACCCAGGGCGATTTACTGTCTCGGATGAATCCCTTAGACTTCAACTCTTCTTCATGTTGATACAACTTATCCTGTTCTGACGGCGACATTCTGTAAACTCTGTCTGCAATAGACCTCGTTCCAGGGTTCAACTCAATGCTAAATTCTACCTCTCTAACTGGGGGTATCCCTGGGAGCTCATCAGGGAAGACGTCGAGAAAATCTTCGACCACTCTCAGAATCTGTCCTGGCTCTGACACTGCTGCTAAGATGACGCCTCAGGCCTGATTCTTCAAGGTTCGAGTAAAGATGAACTGTTCCATCCCAGGAATGCTAAATATGACCCTACCTCCTCTACAATCAATTGTCGCATGACTGTCTCTCAACCAGTCCATGCCAAGAACAACGTCAAAATTCTCCATAGGGAATTCAATCAATGATGCGGGCAGTAAATGCCCACACACCCTCTACCGCACATAAAAAGTGCACTCTGCTAACTTCTACGAGCCCATTGCCGGTGAGTATATCCATCCTCTCCGGCAATGCCTCAAACTCTAATCCAATCCGTGTAGCATATTGTGCAGAGATGAATGAATGAGTAGCGCCTGAATCAAATAATACTACAGCGGGAAATGAGGTGACAAGAATTTTACCTGCCACCACGTCACTAGACACTAGAGCCTCTCCCAAGGATAATGTGAGAGCCTGGCCCTGGCCCCGCGGAGCCCCTTGTTGCGGCCTTCCTCGACCATGTTGTTGCTTCCTCTGAGGGCCTCCGGCTTCCTGTGCTTGGCGAAACTTCTGAGCCTGCGTTGGTAGACGCTGGGCTAGGGGCCTTACTGCTAATACTGGCCCTCCACTCGGGGTTGCCACCGGAGCTGGCAATGCTGGAAACTGCTGAGCTGGCCCTCCTGGCCTCTGCATCATAGGACAAGTAGAAATACGGTGGTCTAAACTACCATACCTCAAGCATAAGCCATTCGCTGACCGGCACACCTCCCTCGTGTGCCCTGCCTTCCCACAGAATGTACAGCCCTGGGGTGCTCCCTGACGCTGCTGCTGGTTCCTCGGCTGTTGATGCCGAACTAGCGCTGTATTAGTTGACACGGCCGTCCTCCGTGGCGCTCCTGCCTCATGAATACGTACACCGGGTGCTAGTGCCAATGTTCGCTGCATTACTCCTCCTCCAACCTGGGAATGAGATCTCTTCTGACCTCCTGTCCTCGATGCCAACCTATGCTGGGTAAGCTCGTGCCTCCGAGCGGCGATCAAAACAGCATCAAACGTCTGGTAGTCGTGTCCCTCCACAAGCTGCGGAAGTTCCAAGTGAAGTCCCTGCTGGAAACTCATAGCTTTCTCTGGCTCCGTTGCCACCATTACTGGTACGAAACGACACAATCTGCAGATCTCTGCTGCATACCCATCTACGGTCTTGCCTGCTTGCTTGAGACTAATAAACTTCTGCTGGAGCTCATATCGAGCTACTACGCCAAAATACTTGGTCTTGAATCTTTCACTGAAGGTGGTCCAACGAACAGGGCGCCTTATACCAACTTCTTCTGATGCCCACCAGTCGCGGGCAAGATCCTGAAGTACTAATTTGACCTGATCAACCTTCTCATCATCTGGAACCTTGGCTGCCACAAGAATGGCTTCGATGTCTTAAATCCATGCATCCGCAGTGACGGCATCCTCCGTGCCATCAAAATACCTCGGGTTCAAGCGACGAAAGCATCCTGATGCCCCCGAGTCAGCCCCGGCACTCCTCTCAAGAGCTAACTGAATCCCTTGGTTCAGCAATACGTTCTGCTCCTGCTGCTGAGTCTGTTACTGTTGGTGAGTGACAAGAATCCCCCGGATGATCTCCAGGAGTGCTACGGCATCTGGTACTGCCTTCCCTGCTGGTGCTGCAGGAGTTTCAATAACCTGCGGCTCCACTGCCTCTGGTTCCACTTCTGCTCGTGTCTGCCCTGGAGAAGGTTCTCTCCCCTGTTGGTGCCCATTCGAGCCATGCTCTGGCTGCTCTTCCTCATGGGCCTCATCCACTACTGAGAATGAAGCACCCCTATAGAGAAAGATATAAGATTATCAAGTCCGAACGAGGAAGATTTCGAGGATGCAAATCAGGTTAGAGATCAAGGCAAGGACAGAGAATTCGAAACAGAATTTCAAGGGGAACAAGTTTTGATTGAGACTCATAATAATTTGCAATACCCCACAAGTCTGAAAAATAGACCTGCATGGGCCACCACTAAAATCTTGTCACGCCCCAGTACCGAAATACGGAGACGGAGTAGGCCAGCTACTCCATATGAGGTACGTAATGTCATACGACGATCGTGGCTGTCGAGAGACTAGGGGGTACATACTACAATCAAGTCTCTTATGGTCCCACAAGGTTCTATGTCTCAATCAATCAAGTCACATCAGCAATTAAATGATCATTAAAGATAAAGCAGTAAGGCGTCCCCGACGCTTCATTAAAATGGTCATGAGAGACTAGCTTTATAATTTAGCTATCTCAGAGAGTCAGGAGTACAAAATTATACACAGCTGCAGTCTGTTTAATTACAATTATGTACTGACACAAAATATCATGCAATCCGGCTAACAGGTGCTGGTGGCTAAACGCCGCACAAAGTATAAGCAGGAGTGGTGGAGAAGAAACCCACTCGAGTCCCCGAACCGCCATGCTCCTAGTATGCACCATGGATGTCAAGAAGGAAGATCGTATCCTCTGGCTCTGC
The DNA here is from genome assembly GCA_029216955.1 of Iris pallida. Lineage (NCBI taxonomy): Eukaryota > Viridiplantae > Streptophyta > Magnoliopsida > Asparagales > Iridaceae > Iris > Iris pallida. The sequence continues at coordinate 364,033 of JANAVB010020598.1, read as the reverse complement.
TATGAGATCTGGCCAAACAAAACCAGCGGGTCAGCCCCGAATAGCAAGTACCGCCAAAGGGGCATAAGAGTTAAGATTAAAAAACTCAGTTAATAGAATGATTGATAATAGTAATAATTATGCTACTATTATAGGGTAGCGCAACATCCTCGAACCCATATGGCACCCTTACAACCAAACAAGGACAAAATGTGCCGCATGGAGTCGGGACGTGTCGTACTCTATAACTTTCACATAAGTTAAAAGGTAGAAACAATAAAATCTCCTGATCGTGACTTCGGTCGATAGCCTATCGTAGCACAATAACCAACCCAACAATCAAACAAGAACATGGGTTGGATCATGTACCATGATAGACCATGTTCCTCAGTCATTCACAGAAGTAACACTTCACAAGCAGAATAAGTCTTCCGTTCATAACTTTGGTCCACAGCCTGTCATAGTACGATAACCAACCCAACAATCAAACAAGAACATGGGTTGGATCACGTATCATAACAGTCCGCTTCCCTCAGTTATTCGCGGAAGGTAATAGGATACAAGCAAGTCATTTTCACGGCCAATCAAGTCTACGAGTTTCTAGTGGGACGAGGTTATCCTCGCGTCATGTTATTTCGAAATCCTCAGATCGTATCTTTCGAGCAAGGCTAGCCAACCCAGGGGTTTGCGTAGACAGATATTATTGAGCACAGGTCCCTCGTAAGGCCATCTTGCCAAAACATATAATATATAGCAGGAATTAATCGGATACAGTCATCCGCTCGTTGCAGATGACACAGTATCCGTGGAGACCAGCCGGCGCGTCAAGACAATATCTCAAGACGGCTGGTGTAACACGATCTCGGGATTCTTCCCTCCCCATGCATCTAGTATATTTAGTTGCCTAGTTTAACCCTAGGTGAAATCTTGGACTCACATGCTGTGGCCTGCATGATTATCCTCCTAAAGTCATATCTAGTACGAGTACCCCAAGAGAGGATCCATGTCAATCAGTATGTCAACATGTTCTACCCTCCTTAGTGTAATACATCATTGCAAATACGCCACGTGGATTTACGAGTCATTTATCGAGCATGAATAAGAACTGGGACATTCAGGTACATGTATCAGGTAGGAACACTTTGTTCACCGGGGTCACATTAGTGCTCATATCATGCTCAGGACAAAAGGCGTAAGGATATATAGCTTACACAAACATTTACATATATATATAGGCAAAATAAAATAAAATATAGGGGAGTCCAGGTCAGAGTGCGCTGGGTCCAAGCGCGCTGGGTCAGAGTGCGCTGGGTCCAAGCGTGCTGGGTCAGAGTGCGCTGGGTCCAAGCGCGCTGGGTCAGAGTGCGCTGGGTCCAAGCGCGCTGGATCAGAGTGCGCTGGGTCCAAGCGCGCTAGGTCAGAGTGCGCTGGGTCCAAGCGCGCTGGGTCAGAGTGCGCTGGGTCCAAGCGTGCTAGGTTAGAGTGCGCTGGGTCCAAGCGCGCTGGGTCAGAGTGCGCTGGGTCCAAGCGCGCTGGGTCAGAGTGTGCTGGGTCCAAGCACGCTGGGTCAGAGTGCGCTGGGTCCAAGCGCGCTGGGTCAGAGTGCGCTGGGTTCAAGCTCGTAGCGCCAAAAGGCGCTGGGCCACGAGAGAGCTGCGCCCATCGCTAAAAAGCGCTGGTCCAAGGGGCTGCGCGCGCCAACTGCTACAGGGTCATCTCCTTCCTCTTGGCTGAGAGCAAGAACACCATGAGCCCTAGAACTTCTAAGGACCATAAAATCCTCATCCTAAGCCCAAATTGGGACTTCTATAGGTCAAAATATGGTAGAACAAAATTCCCTACAACATGGAACAATCAAAACTTGAAAATAATGAAGTTTGCTAGATCAAAACCAAGGAAATCCGAAAATGGTTAAAACTTAGATCTACAAAAATTAAAGCTTCAAAATGGAAAATTTCAAGTTCTAAACTAGTATAGATTGAGAAGAAGAACATATTTTGACAAATAATTTTGTAAGAAAACATTAACAAAATTTATGGATCCATCTCTTGAGCAAGTTGGCACTTGCCTTGGTTGGTGGAGGAAATAAATGAGAGGAGAGAGAATGAGATGAGTTATATATAGAATCTTGAACCCAAGGGTTCATGATGAACCATTGTTGAACCAAAAATTAGGTTACCCAAATGAGCCAAAATTGTAGGCCCAAATGCAGAAAATAAATTACGAAATAATATTTTGTCGAATATTTTAGGAAATGCGTAAATAAATACAGCATAATAAATATCGTATAAATACAAGGTAAATACAATTTATCGGTTTACGTATTAAAATACGTATTCCAGGATCGGGGAGTGACAAGTAATCGCAACCAACATTCCAAATGAAACATTTTTTTTGAAAATTCGAGGAAACTTAACTTTGCTCTGATACCAATTTATTACGTCCCGATTCGACAAACCGTTCGTTCTCGCATCGACCGAATCGATCGTCCTCGCTAGGGCGTGATGTCGTATGAGTCTGGATTTGCACTCGTACAAGACAAGAATATTATATTTGATACATCTTTTGAAACATCAAGTTAAAACTTCATAAATCACAGAGTAACTGAACACACAATTTAGGAAGATGGAAATATGCTTTTAATTGATAGCTCGCAACGAAGTACAAGTTGTAATTATATTGGATATGCTGTTGCGGCTACATTGACTGAAACAAAAAGAAAATACTCGACAAGGTGCCTGAACTAATCCTTGTCGTTCTATACATTCATCCTTTTATACATTGAAAGCTTTTGATGAATTGGCTTCAAAATATTTCAAAACAGACAGCTTGAAAACGACTCTCCAAACTTCAACTTTGGCCTAGCACCATGTACTCCAGAGTTTTCGTCACCAGTGGGGTTGGGGGATTAGTACTCTTGTAAATGTACTAGTGAGCGGGAAGAACCCACTTGTCTAACCGACTCTGATTATTAAGGTAGGCATGCATTGGAGTTTTTTTTTTCTATTTAGAACTAAAGGAATTTAGTTTATATTGATAGCCTTCTATTTGAAGTAGTAAAAGTAGACAGAAATTATAGTACTTTATCTCAATTCTTACCACGGTCGGGCTCATCCCTACAAAAAATAGAGATTATAATTTTCACCTATATAAGACAATAGGTGAGCATGCTACTATCTATATGTGGTTATTGGTGTTACACACCACTTTGGGACTTTTCTCAACGGTATTGCGACGCTACCCGTTCAGCCTAGGTTGCAAGCCTTACTGAAGGTCATGTAATGCATCAGTACCAAAGCACGATTATTCATCCTCCCTAGGTCGATTCGATTTCGATGTCCCGGATACCGTTTCGAAAAAAATCAAACTTGTGCACAAGTTGTCCATGACCATGCCAATGAGTGAACAGTTTAATATATGAAAACAGATTGCATAGCGCGAACAGTATTGAGCACCATTATCATTCTTCCCAACTCATGCAACGATTTATTTTTTTCAAAGCCGTACTTTTGATTTGGTGTACCGTATGCACCAATTTTTCGAGGCACCCTTTGTCACAACCAACGTTTCATTTTATTTTACTGATTATAAAATAGTCTCTCTTTTCTAGAACCGTAACTTTTCTTTTTTTAGTGTGAAACTTATATTTTCAGAGTAAATTACTCGAAATTGATACAGTTATCCCGAAACTTGATCTTTGTGATTTGGCATGCATTTAACTTGGTATCGTCGATTTGAATAAGTTTGAGGCAAACATAATTTATTTTTCGGGTAGGAGTAGAAAAGAAGGGGCCGAACCACCCACCAAGTATTTGATCGTGCTGAGAGTCAAAATGCTTCGCAACGTTTAAACTCCAGTTACGCGAGCTACTACAATGACACCAATATTTTATCAGAATCCCTTCTTTAATCTTTCGTTCCAAAATTCGTAGAATGAATGCAGAAATCGACGTGAAAACACATTCACCAAAACCAAGAAGCAAAAATGTAAGAAAACCATACAACAGTCCGGTCCCGTCGACGGGACTTTTATATAAATCTCACTCGCTGAGACGTAGCATGCTGCATCTAGGACTTATTCCAACAGAAGTCGTTCCATTAGTTGGATCGATTCTCGTAACATTTGTCCAAATCAATTTATTCGATGCCACAAAGTGTTATCGTAAGCCAAGCTCAGCGATCGAGTCAGACTAGCCATCTAAATTTTCGACCGAGTCTGACTCACCGTAAGAATATTACATAGTCCGCCGTATATCGAGACGGGACACTACAACCTCAACTGCCTCGACCACCGTCGACGAGGTCCTCGATCACCTTGACGAGGTCCTTGACCACCTCTCCAATGACGACGGAGCGGACGTCGAAGGACGACGTCGTCGATCGCCGTGACTCAGATTCGGCCTCGAACCCCCTGTTTCGGTCGGCTCCGACCTCGAATCGGCCTCCGACGACAAGCCACATACTTAGGGCGCCTCAAATCCGGCCTCGAACCCCGTGCTTCGGTTATGATCAACGACGAGCTAGGGTTAGGTCAACAAGGATCGTAGCCGCCGCCACAGCCGATGATCAGATCGCCTCTTCCGACGAGCCGCCTCCTTATGATTAGGTCGTGGTGGACTCCGAACACGTGCCCTCTATAAAGATGTATCAGACACGGTGTCTATAGAGACAAAATATTTTTATCTATTTTATAAAAAAATTTCACACAATTAACAATATTTAATAAAATTTTATAAAAAAAATATTATTTTCTGAAAGTTTTTTACCAAACAGAATTTTTAACATTTTTTTTTTCTGAAACTATTTTTCAGATGAAATGAATCAAACGCAAACTAAAAATTTCTATGTTCAGAAAGCACTTTTATAACTTACTTTCATAAAATTGTTTTCAGAAGAAAAAAAAAATTAAAAAACATATCCAAACAGACTCTAAGTCGCTACATCAACGTTTTTTTTTTTTTTTCTGTTCATAGATCATTAAATACGCGATCCAGTCATAACATCACTAATTTTGTCGCTAACAGATTTTAAATTGTACAATTTCTGGTGGCAACCCATAACAATTGATATTATTAATTATTGACAGGCGAGTTTAACTAAAATTTTGTATTTTTATAATTAAGCAGACGTCATATACAACAACGTTCACTGTGTGACGCAGGTATCGAGTTGGACGCTACTTCGCTTTCACGTGTGGGGCCGACTGATACAGCTGCCAACCTCCAAACTATAACCTGACCCTGCCCTTTTTTTGGAACATAGTGACGTGTCCTCTCTCCAGTCAGAGAGGACCAGGAGGTTCAAAAAATATATTCAGAGAAATCTTATAAAATTTGCGAGTGGCACTTTAATATGTATTAATCCATAAAGATATGTTAAGTAAATATGTTCAATCTGTTATATAAGTGGCTTGTATGATTTGCAGGTCTTCCATGTGTTGTTATTATAGAACTTCCAATTGCTGGGAACAATTTTCTTTTGTAATAGTACAACGTTAATATAAATGCAACATTTGCTAAACTTAAGTAGTTTCCAGAGTTTGTTTGGATTGATGGGGGAAAAAAAAAAGCAGAGTTAAGTGATAGATAGGAGAGTCGTATAATTTTATTTGAATTGAAGTAAGAGTTAAGCGGGTGCCTATAATAACTCATTTTTAATTGAAAATGAGAGAGAATTAATAGAAAGGCTAAATTATTGATCATAATGGTATTTAACCATAGCGTTCGGACGTTTTTAACATCTTAACTTTCTACTATTCGATTTTGACATTCCAACTTAATAAATTATTTTTTTAAAGCATCTTTTGTCAAATTTATAGTACATCAAGATCACTACAAAAGTTTTTTTTTTTTTTTTTTTTGTAGTAAATTAGATTGAGCGGAGAATTTAGAAGTTCGACTGGTAATTGGAAAATGGCTAGGTTCACAGAGGGCATCTCTTCTTTGAAAGACCTTAGAGCATCTCCAATCCTATTGTCTTGTTAAGTGTTGTGAGTCTTAGGTGGCTCCTATGTGGCATGAGCCACAAGACAATGTGTTGTTTATGTGGCAAAATTATATCTCAAAAGACAATGAGATAGAAAAACTCTCTCCAACGCAAAAGTATTGAGGAGACAATAAAAAGTATTTTTTTCAACTTCCAATGCAACTTTTAAGAAAACTACTCATCTTCTTTCTTTTTTCTAATATTTTTTTATTCATAATTGATGACATGGAAGAGAAGACATTGTCAAGTGCATTGTCTAGAACAAGACAATCAACTTCACAATGTCTTCTTTAATTTTTGCCACATAAGTTTCACAATTGACTTGACAATTGCATTGGAGAAGAACTTTTGAATAAAATTTTGTCATTCCTATGTGGCAACAACTTTTTTCCAAAATCACAATAGGGTTGGAGATGCTCTTACACTCAGGAAGGACACCAGTTAATTGGGGGTAAAAAACATTATTGCCAATCGTTTCTTGAACGACTGAGTGGAGTTGGTTCATGGGCTCAAGCCTTGTCATAATCTCCAACACCACCTTCTACCAAATCATTAGTCGTCAACGAACATTCTGATCAAGGACTCACGAAAAATCTAAAAGCTCTACAGGAATGGGAAAAGGAAGGCTCATAGTGTACACCTTGGCCATTTGATGATTATGAAAGAAAAAAAAAATCCTAAGAAAGCTAAATCTTTTTTTTTTCTGATGGAAATATTAGTTGTTTTCCTTGGCCATTTGATGATTGACACTTGACTCTAGAAGAAATACTCTTTAATTAAGATGAGGAAGAAATAGTACTATTCTTTAGAAGGATGAATTCTTTCTTTTTATATACGTTATGACAAACTCCATTTCGAGTCTCTTTCTAATTAAGGCTTGAAAAAGATTGCATTAATTGTGTCAACAACTTATATATACAAGTCATTTATAAATGCGACTATAATAAATGTGAGTGCTGAATGTGTTGTACCTGGATGTATTTTCTTTATTATTATTATTATTATTATTATTATTATTATTTTACTTTCATTGATAAAATGTGTCGAGTATATATATATATATATATATATATATATATATATATATATATATATATATATATATATATATATATATATATATATGAAAAATTCTTCAATACATTCAATGTAAAATTTGTATCGATACATCTCAAATCTGAATCATTGGATGTTGATCCAATGGTTCAGATTAAAGCCGAAGTCAAAGTAACATGTAAAGTCAAAGTCAAAGTAAACACCTTTCACAATTTTCAATACATTTTTAATACAATTATTTGGGATGTATTGATACATCTAATTTATTATAAAAGGACTATATATATATATATATATATATATATATATATATAGCAAATGACCTCTAGCCTAGTGGTTAAGAGAGATGCATGCGGCCCAAGTGGTCAGGAGTTCGAGCCACATGCCTCATCACTACCACTAAACTAAGGATCATTGGCTATATATATATATATTTTTTTTTTGAAAGAAGGTAATTGTGGCGAACGCTCCCACCGGGAATCGATCTCCTGACCACTCGGGCCGCATGCATCTCTCTTAACCACTAGGCTAGAAATCATTTGCTATATATATATATATATATATATATATATATATATATATATATATATATATATATAGGGAAGGGATATTGTACCAAACTTATTGCAATAATTGTTGCACCAAACAATCTCAACCACACATTTGTTTCAATCATGTGGTTATAAAGCATTCCATAAAGTTGTTGCCACGTCAGCATGCTTTATAACCACATGATTGAAACAAATGTGTGGTTGAGATTGTTTGGTGCAACAATTATTGCAATAAGTTTGGTGCAATATCCCTCCCCATATATATATATATATATATATATATATATATATATAGGGAGCGGATCAAAAGCCCTCCTTACAAAGCCCCCCAAAAACCCCCCACTCTAATTCGTAATATTAATATTAATATTAATATTAATGTTAATATTAATGTTAATGTTAATATTAATTTTTTTAAAATATTTTTTTTATATTAATATTAATGTTAATGTTAATATTAATGTTAATGTTAATGTTAATGTTAATATTAATTTTAATGTTAAGTTTAATATTAATTTTAGTATTTAATGTTAATATTAGCATTAATATTAACATTAACATTAACATTAATATTAACATTAATATTAATATTAAATTACGGATTAGAGTGAGGAGGGTTTTTGGGGGACTTTCTAAGGGGGACTTTTGATCCGCTTTCCATATATATATATATATATATATATATATATATATATATATATATATATGAGAAAAAGAAGAGTATATATCAAACTTTTCGAATTGAATAATATCATCAGAGGAACATCAAGTAAACTAAACCAAAAATTTGTGCGAAGTGTCAAATATAGAGTTTATTTTCATCACAGTACTGCATCGTACTCTAATGTTTCATTTGATCTAATATTTTAATTCTTTTATTGGACGATAGATAATGGTTTAATAGATGCGGAGACGCTTGCAACAACGTCCTTTTTTTTTTCAATTCATTTTACAGGCAAGAGCTGTGGTATGAATTTGTGAATAGATATGGAAGTGAGTAGGAAGGATCCAAGTATGGAGTCAAAACCTGACCGCAAATACACGCTCAATCTGGTCCTTCCGAGTGGGACACGTACGCCTCCACCTACAGGCCCTACTATCCAAACTAACTGATGAATTAACATATATTTTTGTAATGTTTGTTGTGACGAAAAAATTCTGATGGGAATATTAATTGTTTTCCTTGGCCATTTGATGATTGACACTTGACTCTAGAAGAAATATTATTATTCTTTAGGAAGAGGAATTCTTTCTTTTTATATACATATGACCAACTCCATTTTCAGTCTCTTTCTAATTAAGGCTTGAAAAAGATTGCATTAATTGTGTCAACAACTTATACAAGCCACTTATAAATGCGACTATAATAAATGTGAGTGCTGAACATCTTATCCCCTCCCTTGTCTCCGGCAGGGCAATTCTACGATGCATCGTCCTACCTATAGCTGGCTGAAGCTACCATCATTTTGGAAGTCTGGCAAGTTATGTTGGCTTTGCCACAAAACTGGAAAGCCAGGCCAATATGAATAATGAGCAGTAGGCATGAGAGTGCTTGTGAATATATTATAATATACTAGAGAAGCCTCAAATTACATATGTTGATTTGGATATCTTTGAGAGTAGCAACATAATAATTGTACAACATTTGATGTAGCTAGGCTGAAAAAAAGAAGGCCAATTATGTGTAAGATCTTTAATATATGTCGCATTTAAAACTTATTAAGTATGTTACTTTTCGAATTGCAGGATGAAGTTGTTGCGGTGGTTGATAGAACAAAGACCCTGTTTTGTTCACTGTAATGTAATCGTAATCGCAGTATAATCAAATAATTTTTTTTATTTGGTTATATTGACTTTTTTATTTGATTACATTACGATCACGATTACATTACAGTTTACCTATGAACAATTTTCATAAATTTTGATTCATACTGTGATTTTCCTGTTCTAATTAACATATTTCAAAACTATGCCTTGCAACTTTCTAAGATTTCTAAACCATGGATTCGAACTTTCTGCGAGTTATGTGAATTATACAAGAGACAGTACTCGATGCAATGTCGCAGTAGTGAATTAAATAAGCCCACAAAGTCTTAAAAGTATCTAAGATTTACTCTAGGACTGTCCTGCAATAACATTTTAGGAATGATCATGAGGAAGGTGGGGCTCTCCAAATACAGTTTAAGGAGGAGCCCATTAGAAAATTTGAGAAATTTCTCTTTTCTTTCTCTTTAGTTATTTTATTGTGAATGACAAGAAAAGAAAATGTCGAACTCGAATGATCATTGTGGTTACGGAGGAGAGACAGAAGATCCTGGCTGGGTGACGAAAGATCAGCAGATCGTGGGTGTATTAGAAAATGTTTTAATTTGCGATGGCTATATAATTTGCAAGCCCCTCCGATGTGTTTATGATAACATACAATAGGTGGGAACATATGCCCTATTTTTGTATATATACTCCCAATGCGTTACTACAAATGAGACATTTGAGTTAGCAACCGACGGAAATCTAGGAGAGCTTATCCATAGATGGCGATGACCATTGGCTTATTTTTTTGATACCACAATGTTTGGATTTACTAAGTAGAAATTGTAATGCCCCACTCCGCACAGCGCATTACGCAGAGACGTTGACTCAAAGAGTCGCGTTGACCGAATGAAATATATCGATACGAGAGTTACGTTGTCCCGAGCAATGCATCGAACAAAGTCGATGCGAAGAGTTGCATTGTCCCAAAGAAATGCATCGAGTTGAGTCGATGCGAAGCGCTGCATTGTCCCGAAGATAAGTGCGTTGAGTCGGCTCGAAGATTCTAAGAAATCGAATCGACCCAAGGTGCAAGTCCGAATAGATGCAAGTATTGATTTTAATTGGTTTCATGTACAGGCTATCCGTTTACGCTGAAATATTGGAGGTCGACATTTTTGCCTCATTCGCAACGGGCCCGCAAAATCCAAATCACCGCCTCACAACGGGCTGGGACTTAGGCACGGTAGGCCAGAATCGATCGAGTAGTTCAATGAAACAAAAAGTGCTCGAATGGCTAAGTAAGAAGATTTGGTCGTGCAACAAAATTATAAAATCGAGCCGCATCGGCTCGGCAAACAACAAGACATATCGGCTTAAGGTAGGGGGACTTTGACTTCTCTTTCCTACTTATTCATGCCTAAGTAAAAAATATCATTGTACGCTAAGTTAACCTATCGAGACCACGGACGTTGTTCGAAGGAGAGAAATATAGTGCATGTCGAACACTAGATAGAACAATTTAAAATGAATCGTACATCAAATGTATGAGTCGTTATGGAATATTGAATATCACAAAGGCGAGCGCCTCGGTGCGCAAGCCATAAGAACATAGGATAACTGTATCAACAAGTGCCTCAGCGCACGAGTCATTACGTGCCCCCGCGCACGAGTTAGTATGCTAGAACATTGTAAGACTATATCGGTGCGAGTGCCTCAGTGCACGAGCTATATAACATTGAATACTCTATCGAGGCGTGCCTCAGTTGCACAAGTTGGAGGGAAGAAACATAAGTCTAACGCAATGAACACTAAGGTGTAGATTACAGAAATACTGAATCAAGGCGTGCATCGAATGCACAACGGAAGGAATGGAGAATAACTATATCAAAGCGTCCTTACGTTCTCGAGACTTACAAATGATGGCTTCGTTTGCGAAGGGAACAGTTGTGGCACGAATATGGCAGAACTGTCCAATGTGGCATGGTGCCTTCAAAATATTTATGGACTTCGGGGCGTTCGTTGATGAACATTGAGTTGGGACATTGTGCCAATTGAAATAGAGATAGGCGAATTTGCTTGGTTGTATGAAAGATAAGATGCGTTGCATGGTCAAATGGATTTAAAGATATATTTTTTGTGCACAGATATTTTCTTCTCTCGAACGTGGTTCGCCAGGGCGTTGGGACCGTTCGACCTAGGAGTAACTGCGGGATGAAGTTTGTATTGTTGGTGCACTTCATGTAGACGGTTATCGACCTGCTATTGAATATGATAAGCCACTTACCAAGTATTTTGGAGGTCCTCTGATTGTTTGGGTTAGCAACCGCACAGAGTGATCATCGTCTTTTATATATTTGATTTGAGAAATATAAGTCTATTCTAGCCCGAAAAGCTAGTGACCTTCATATAGATAAGGAATGGTGGATTGAAAGTACAAGGTACGCATATATCCTGCACAGATAGATCCTGGGTCGAAAGTGCAAGGTACACATATATCCTGCACACATAGATCACGCATAGAGAGCACTTATAACAGCACTACAAAAAATACTCCCATTTTGCAACGGTTTTAGTGCAACACTTTTATGAATGTTGCTGGAACTATAATTTACAACAGTTACGTAACGGTTGAAATAACCGTTTCTAAATTAAATATATTTGCAATGGTTATAGATTAACCATTGCCTAATACATTTTTTATAACGGTTCATAAACACTTGCTAAACATTTTTCTTTTTTACAACGGTCAAGCAACAGTTTTATGAAAGTGTTGTCAAAGCGAGTTGAATGGGCAACGGTTATGTAAGAATTTTAAGTATTTGTTATAAATTTATTAATATTTTACAACGATTACATAAAGCCTTATAAAAAGACTCATTGTTAGCAACAGTTGCGCAACCATTTTTACAACATGTTGTGAGTAGGCTTATTATTTGCAATGATTGTGCAACGATTTATACTACCAGTTACAATTTTTGTTTAATAACAACGTTTATGATAACCATTGTCAAAAGAATAAACAACTGTTACAAAATATTGATCTTGCAACAGTTTGTTTATAGTCGTTGCAAATTTAATTTTCAATTTGAATTTTATTTATAAACAAAAGAGATTTAATCATTAGAATTACTCGTATTAATTGGTTCCTTGTTCGCTAACAAAAAATATTAGATAATATATTTAACGTCGATCCAAAAGCTTCAATTGATGAAAATTATATAAGTACATATATATTATATATATAAGTATTTATATACAAATGAGCCTGTAGCCTAATGGTAGAGTGGAGGCGTGATCTAGGAGGTTGGGAGTTTGATCCCCATTGGAGGTAAAAAAAGTATTTTTTATTGACCGTTGCCTATTATCCGCAACAATTTTTAACCGTTGCATGAAATATTTTAGGCAACAGTTATCTACCATCGTACTTTACTCAATATTTACAATGGTTTGTTAATCGTTACCAAATATATTATTGACAACACTATGTAACCGTTATGCATTGACGTGAGATCCATTGCATAATACGTTATTTGTAACTATTTATAAAAATGTTGTAAAAACCTTCTATAACCATTGTAAGAGGAATCTGCAACGCTTAAATTTACAATGGTTTCAATAACTGTTGCAGAATGATTTTGCAACGGGTTATATTGTTTTTGTAATAGTTTTCAACCGTTATAAAACACCATGGTTTCTTGTAGTGGGATAAGTGCGTTGAGTCGGCTCGAATATTCTAAGAAATCGAATCGACCCAAGGTGCAAGTCCGAATCGATGCAAGTATTGATTTTAGTTGATTTCATGTACAGGCTATCCGTATACGCTGAAATATTGGAGGTCGACATTTTTGTCTCATTCGCAACGGGCCACCAAAATCCAAATCACTGCCTCACAACGGGCTGGGACTTAGGCACGGTAGGCCAGAATCGATCGAGTAGTTCAATGAAACAAAAAGTGCTCGAATAGCTAAGTCAGAAGATTTGGCCGTGCAACAAAGTTATGAAATCGAGCCTCATCGGCTCGGCAAACAACAAGACGTATCGGCTTAAGGTGGGGAAACTTTGACTTCTCTTTCCTACTCATTCATGCCTAAGTAAAATATATTATTGTACGCTAAGTTAACCTATCGAGACCACGGACGTTGCTCGAAGGAAAGAAATATAGTGCGTGTCGAACACTAGATAGAACAATTTAAAATGAATCGTACATCAAATGTACGAGTCGTTATGGAATATTGAATATCACAAAGGCGAGCGCCTCGGTGCGCAAGCCATAAGAACATAGGATAACTGTATCAACAAGTGCCTCAGCGCACGAGTCATTACGTGCCCCCGCGCACGAGTTAGTATGCTAGAACATTGTAAGACTATATCAGTGCGAGTGTCTCAGTGCACGAGCTATATAACATTGAATACTCTATCGAGGCGTGCCTCAGTTGCACGAGTTGGAGGGAAAAAACATAAGTCTAACTCAATGAACACTAAGGTGTAGATTACAGAAATACTGAATCAAGACGTTCATCGAATGCACGACGGAAGGAATAGAGAATAACTATATCAAAGTGTCCTTACGTTCTCGAGACTTACAAATGATGGCTTCGTTTGCGAAGGGAACAGTTATGGCACGAATGTGGCAGAACTGTCCAATGTGGCATGGTGCCTTCAAAATGTTTATGGCCTTCGGGGCGTTCGTTGATGAACATTGAGTTGGGGCATTGTGCCAATTGAAATAGAGATAGACGAATTTGCTTGGTTATATGAAAGATAAGATGCGTTGCATGGTCAAATGGATTTAAAGATATATTTCTCGTGCACGGGTGTTTTCTTCCCTCGAACGTGGTTCGCCAGGGCGTTGGGACCGTTCGACCTAGGAGTAACTGCGGGATGAAGTTTGTATTGTTGGTGCACTTCATGTAGACGGTTATCGACCTGCTATTGAATATGATAAGCCACTTACCAAGTATTTTGGAGGTCCTCTGATTGTTTGGGTTAGCAACCGCACAGAGTGATCATCGTCTTTTATATATTTGATTTGAGAAATATAAGTCTATTCTAGCCCGGAAAGCTAGTGACCTTCATATAGATAAGGAATGATGGATTGAAAGTACAAGGTACGCATATATCCTGCACAGATAGATCCTGGGTCGAAAGTGCAAGGTACACATATATCCTGCACACATAGATCACGCATAGAGAGCACTTATAACAGCACTACAAAAAAATACTCCCATTTTGCAACGGTTTTAGTGCAACACTTTTATGAATGTTGCTGGAACTATAATTTACAACAGTTACGTAACGGTTGAAATAACCGTTTCTAAATTAAATATATTTGCAATGGTTATAGATTAACCATTGCCTAATACATTTTTTATAACGGTTCATAAACACTTGCTAAACATTTTTCTTTTTTACAACGGTCAAGCAACAGTTTTATGAAAGTGTTGTCAAAGCGAGTTGAATGGGCAACGGTTATGTAAGAATTTTAAGTATTTGTTATAAATTTATTAATATTTTACAACGATTACATAAAGCCTTATAAAAAGACTCATTGTTAGCAACAGTTGCGCAACCATTTTTACAACATGTTGTGAGTAGGCTTATTATTTGCAATGATTGTGCAACGATTTATACTACCAGTTACAATTTTTGTTTAATAACAACGTTTATGATAACCATTGTCAAAAGAATAAACAACTGTTACAAAATATTGATCTTGCAACAGTTTGTTTATAGTCGTTGCAAATTTAATTTTCAATTTGAATTTTATTTATAAACAAAAGAGATTTAATCATTAGAATTACTCGTATTAATTGGTTCCTTGTTCGCTAACAAAAAATATTAGATAATATATTTAACGTCGATCCAAAAGCTTCAATTGATGAAAATTATATAAGTACATATATATTATATATATAAGTATTTATATACAAATGAGCCTGTAGCCTAATGGTAGAGTGGAGGCGTGATCTAGGAGGTTGGGAGTTTGATCCCCATTGGAGGTAAAAAAAGTATTTTTTATTGACCGTTGCCTATTATCCGCAACAATTTTTAACCGTTGCATGAAATATTTTAGGCAACAGTTATCTACCATCGTACTTTACTCAATATTTACAATAGTTTGTTAATCGTTACCAAATATATTATTGACAACACTATGTAACCGTTATGCATTGACGTGAGATCCATTGCATAATACGTTATTTGTAACTATTTATAAAAATGTTGTAAAAACCTTCTATAACCGTTGTAAGAGGAATCTGCAACGCTTAAATTTACAATGGTTTCAATAACTGTTGCAGAATGATTTTGCAACGGGTTATATTGTTTTTGTAATAGTTTTCAACCGTTATAAAACACCATGGTTTCTTGTAGTGGGATAAGTGCGTTGAGTCGGCTCGAATATTCTAAGAAATCGAATCGACCCAAGGTGCAAGTCCGAATCGATGCAAGTATTGATTTTAGTTGATTTCATGTACAGGCTATCCGTATACGCTGAAATATTGGAGGTCGACATTTTTGTCTCATTCGCAACGGGCCACCAAAATCCAAATCACTGCCTCACAACGGGCTGGGACTTAGGCAGGGTAGGCCAGAATCGATCGAGTAGTTCAATGAAACAAAAAGTGCTCGAATAGCTAAGTCAGAAGATTTGGCCGTGCAACAAAGTTATGAAATCGAGCCTCATCGGCTCGGCAAACAACAAGACGTATCGGCTTAAGGTGGGGAAACTTTGACTTCTCTTTCCTACTCATTCATGCCTAAGTAAAATATATTATTGTACGCTAAGTTAACCTATCGAGACCACGGACGTTGCTCGAAGGAAAGAAATATAGTGCGTGTCGAACACTAGATAGAACAATTTAAAATGAATCGTACATCAAATGTACGAGTCGTTATGGAATATTGAATATCACAAAGGCGAGCGCCTCGGTGCGCAAGCCATAAGAACATAGGATAACTGTATCAACAAGTGCCTCAGCGCACGAGTCATTACGTGCCCCCGCGCACGAGTTAGTATGCTAGAACATTGTAAGACTATATCAGTGCGAGTGCCTCAGTGCACGAGCTATATAACATTGAATACTCTATCGAGGCGTGCCTCAGTTGCACGAGTTGGAGGGAAGAAACATAAGTCTAACTCAATGAACACTAAGGTGTAGATTACAGAAATACTGAATCAAGACGTTCATCGAATGCACGATGGAAGGAATAGAGAATAACTATATCAAAGCGTCCTTACGTTCTCGAGACTTACAAATGATGGCTTCGTTTGCGAAGGGAACAGTTATGGCACGAATGTGGCAGAACTGTCCAATGTGGCATGGTGCCTTCAAAATGTTTATGGCCTTCGGGGCGTTCGTTGATGAACATTGAGTTGGGGCATTGTGCCAATTGAAATAGAGATAGACGAATTTGCTTGGTTATATGAAAGATAAGATGCGTTGCATGGTCAAATGGATTTAAAGATATATTTCTCGTGCACGGGTGTTTTCTTCCCTCGAACGTGGTTCGCCAGGGCGTTAGGACCGTTCGGCCTAGGAGGAACTGCGGGATAAAGTTTGTATTGTTGGTGCACTTCATGTAGACGGTTATTGACCTGCTATTGAATGTGATAAGCCACTTACCAAGTATTTTGAGGGTCCTCTGATTGTTTGGGTTAGCAACCGCACAGAATGATCATCATCTTATATATTCGATTTGAGAAATATAAGTCTATTCTAGCCTAGAAAGCTAGTGACCTTCATATAGATAAGGAACGATGCGTCGAAAGTGCAAGGTACGCATATATCCTGCACAGATAGATCCTGGGTCGAAAGTGCAAGGTACACATATATCCTGCACACATAGATCCTGCATAGAGAGCACTTATAACATAATAGGAAAAGAGGGTAGGCGTATTCACCTTACGTTGGTGCAAGGACGAGTGCGTCGATGTTGGTAAGAAGTCACAAAATAATACGAAATTACTATTGGTTGCCTGCTTGTTTATACGTATTGAAGTAACATGCTTGCCATGATAACATGCTTTACAGTCTTTGAATATGCCATGAACTGATCCTAAGGAGAACATAGAAAGAGAACTAAATTGTATGCTTGCATGAATCAATACGTTACTAAATGTCGGTTTGTTAAGTGGGTCTTTGATCAGTACAACGAGGACGAAAGTACTAATCCTCCATTAGTTTGCTAGCAGGTTCAAGGAATGGTCTGCTCGCAGCGGAGCTTCGCTTGATCGCGCTGAGACATGGAATACCGTAGCGTTTGAAGCGTGCGATCGCATTGATGCTCGATCTTGCAACATGATTGATGCGGCCGAGATATACACGACATAATGTATGGAACGGTAAAATCCTTTGTGGACAAGAGAGAACTTGAGTGTTGTAGCCAATCTGGCAAATTTCGTTGGGCTATTGAAAGCCTTTGTAACCTCAGTTCATTTATCCATAAAGAGAATTGTTTCGTATACTCTGTTTGCCTATGTTACTAATATCAAATCAAAGATAACCATTTGAGAACTTGTTATCTTACCTTGTACTAGTGCAACTCCAGACTCGTACGACATCACGTCCCAGCTAGAACGATGATTCAGATAAAATCGATGCGAGGACGAGCGATTTTTTGGGTCGGAACGTGAAAGAAATAAATTACGTGGCTACGATTGGGGGGGGGGGGAATTTAGCACCCGTTTGGTAAATCATATTTGGAGGTAGATTTTAGGATTTTATGGATTTGGAGTCAAATTCATGTAATCCTATGTTTGGTTGGAGATGGATTTGGATATGGAATCTACGACCAAATCCAAAATTTGGATTTGGAAGAAAGAGAAAGTTGGATTTGGGAGGAAAAAGTTAGTTATTTTTTAAATAATTTTGTTTTTCGATTAAATATTTTGTTAATACTAGTTAGTAATTAATTAGTTATTTAATTAATTAGTTATTTCTTATATATTATTTTTTATAATTTTTATTTTTAAAAATATTTAATTTATAGTTAATTAAGAATTGATAGTTAGTTAAATAAAATTAGTCATTATTATTTTAAAAATTAATTTTTTTTATAACTAATAGTCACTTATTATTTTTATAAAAAATTTAACTAATAGTTAGTTATCGTAATTATAATTTAAATTAATATTTATTAATTAACTGATTTATTAATTAATATTTTATAATAATCTCAATTAATAATTTATAACTTTATCAATCATAATTATAATCTTAATTAATAATTTATTAATAATAATTATAATCTTAAGTAATAATTTATTAATTAATATCCAATTATAATCATAATTAATAATTTATTAGTCTTATTATAATCTTTATTAATTATTTGTTAATTACTATTTTATTGTAATCTTAATTAATAATATTTTAATCACAAATAATTTATAATTTAGTAATTTTATACTTTTATAATTAATATATTATAATAATTTTAATTAATAATTTATTATTCAACATTATAGTCTTAATTAATAATTTTACGGTTCATCAATTAAATATTTAATTATAACCTTTATTAATCATAATTATAATAATTTATTAATGATACCTATAATTTTAATTGATAATTAATAAATAAATATTATTTATAATCTTAATTAGTGATTTTTTATTCTAAACTATAAGCTTAATTATAAATATTAATTACTATTTTATTATAATCTTAATTAATAATATTTTAATCATAATTATCATCAAAATTAAAAATTTATTATTTAATAATTTAGTAAATAATATATTATTAAAATTTTAATTAATAATTTATTAATCTCCATTATAATCATCATTATAATCTTAATTAATAATTTATTAATCATAACTATTATCATAATTATAATAATAATTTAATTATTAATCATAACTATAATTATAATTATAATAATTAATTAATAATTTATTTATTTATTATTTTATTAATTACTATATTATTATCATAATTATTAATCATAGTTATACTTTACAAAATCCTTTGTTGGTTGGAGTTGGATTTGGAAATTCATGATTTGAATTTGGACTTGAATTTTGGATTTCCAAATCCAAATCCAAATCCTTGTTACCAAACAAGTCCTTATGTATAAAAGATTAATAATTTCGGAGGGGCTGATAGATAGCGACGAGTCACTACAAAAATTTGTCAGATTAGCGACGTTAGAAAACGTTGCTATACTTGACGAAAACGTCGCTAAGAGAATATAGCGACGTTTTTGGCGACGTTTCATGAACGACGGAAAAATACGTATCGCTAAACGAGAAAACGTCGCAAAACGTCGCTCGGACGACGTTATTTAGCGACGTCAATAATGTCGCTAATTAGCGACGTTATCTGCGACATTTCTTCGTTGACGCTAATTAGCGACGTATAAGGCGACGTCAGGATTTGGTCGCCGTTTAGCGACATTTTTACGACATTTTAGCGACGACGAGCTGACATCAGATTTGGTACCATGTATTGCCACATCAGCATTTAGCGACGTTAGTAGCGACATTTATTAACGTCGCTAAAATGTAGCGACGAATATTAACGTCGCTAAAAATGTCACTAAATTAAAAAATAATAAAAAAAACAGGTTCCAGAATGCAAATGGAGCTGGAGCCTGAGCCAAAATACAGAATACAAAACACAAAATACAGAATCCAATCCCTGGGTTCGTCGACCCTCTCGGTGGAACACTCAACACCGGCACGCACAATACATTTCAAAATATACAAAAAAATATAAAGAAAAAAATATTATCCGCAACAAACAATGTCAATATATAATATCCTGAACAAACCAAATCATTATCTGCAAATACGTACAAACTCAATATCCTCAACGAAAAAGCTGAATATCCCCAAATACGTACAAAGTGAAAAATATAGTACAGTACAAACTCAATATCCTCAACTACTGATCGCTTGGAGCTAAACCCGGAGCTGGAGGAGGAGCGCCGCCAGATGACTTTCGTCGCAACGTCAGGATCGTCTGATACTCCTCCGGTGACAACAGGTGGATGAGCATGTCCTTCCGTGCACCGCCGGATGTAGACGAAGCTCCCGACGTACCAGCAGACGGTCGCTCCGCTGCCATCTCCTGGAAATGCTGTATCTGCTCGGTCAACCGCTGCGTAGCCTCCTGTGTAGCACGGGTTGTCTGTTGCAGCGCCTCCATAGTCTCCACCAGCCTCTCAAAGCGTGAGATAAGCGCAGAATCATCTTTATGCGGCGCTTCCATCCTCTCCAGCATCTCGTCACGCAGAGCTGCGATCTGTGCAAGGACGTCACTCTCCTGCTGGCGGATCGACTCCTCAGTCTGTGCGGGGCCGGACATACTAGAGGCGGTCGCAGAGGACTGTGACGCAATGAAGGCACCATAGGAGCCCGTACCATAGTACGTACCCCTATGCATGCCACCAACGGTCCTCATCCACAGCTCGTCATCTGACTGAGCTGTGGCCGGGGGCTGCTGGAAAGTGCTAGCACCAGCTCCATCCACCCGTGTCGGCCCGGCCTCCCTAAGCCTCAAAACCTCGGCCTAAAAATAACATCTATACGAATTCTCACGTGGTCGCTAAAAATTAATATACTAATGCACTAGCATTAAGTAAAACTTCTAAAACTCGGCCTAGAAATAACATCTATATGAATTTTCTACGTAACTAAAAATTAATATTAATGAACTAGCATTAAGTAAAACTTACGTAGGTGTCCCGGGCCTTGTTGTCTACGAACAGCTCCCCCTTCTTGTGCATGGCGAGGAACAAGGTCACCATATTCGGGTCTTCTTCCGATTCAATCTGTTACGAAATTATTATATGATTTGTCAGTTAAGTTGAAAGAAATATATTACTGTAAAATATTAATTATGGGTATACGACGAGATACGTACCATATGGGTGAAGAAATACATGATGGACCTTGATCCACCACACCACTGCGACCCCGTCTGTCGCGCTCTTTTAGACTTTGCGGACTTCTCCTTGTAGGCTTCCTCATCGAATCTCCTCTTCAATACCGTCCAGTCGGCGGCAGAGATCGAACCCTGAATAGGCAATTCCCGGCGGTCGCGATCCTTTTGGTCGGTGATCGCGTCCCTAATATGCTTGCTGGCGACGGTAGAAAATATAGCCTCGACAGCAACGGCGCGGTGGGGAGGAAAGAAGTAAGTCCGCTGGAAAAATTATATAAGTACATAAGTTATAACATGACATACTAAATGTTAAAAGGAAATAAACTTTTACGTACCAAAAAGTGCTCAAACCAGAAGGCCTTCCTGTCGGCCGGGACATCCCTCCAGTTGATCCAGGGACCCCGTAGTTCTGTCGCAGGAATGTACCCAGCGCCTGATGTATGGAGAAAGGATAATACCTGTAAAATAGAAATTAAAATTTATTAAACAAGTTTATAATAAGTTTAAACAAATTAAATGCAACAATTTTACTTACTGCCTGGTCCGAGTACAGGCCCAAATCTCCAACCTCAGATCCCCCTCCGGGCGACACGGAGGATCTGTCTCAGATGGGAGTTGCACTATGTCCTGCCCCGCCCCCTTCCCCTGCCAGCAGTCTGTCCCTCGGCCTCGTCCTCGCTCTCGGCGTGGGCCTCGCCATTGTCCTCGACCTCGACGTAGGCCTTGGCCTGCTCCTCAATAGTGTGGTCGACCTCGGGAATACTCGACGGTACTGGCTGCGTAGAAGAAGAAGGCCCTAGCCTCGAACTGCTAGAGCCGGGTATAGAGCACTGCCGACGACTAGACCGCTAGTGTATGGTGGAGTGCGGAGGGATGAGGAGTCGGTAGGAGTGGTAGATGGAGACGATCAGGCTCGTCGACTCCCACCAGGACCGGAACCAAATGATCCACGTTGGCCCATATCTGAAAAAATACCGAAGTATACCATACTACATCTTAAAAAAACAAAAGTATACCATACTACAGCCAGGAAACGTCGCTAAGTAAACCATACTATATCTGAAAAAATAAAAGTAAACCATACTACATCTGAAATCGTCGCTTATTAACGTTGCTAAAACAAAAGTAAACCATACTACATCTGAAAAAACAAAAGTAAACCATACTACATCTGAAAATTAAACATATTCAATCCTCTTCTGAAAATTTATCTTGTTCCGATTCCTCTTCCTCTTCACTTCTATCAACTTTCTCTTCCTCTTCTGATACTTCTAGCTCTTCCAATTGATGAAACATGTCATGAAAAACTTCCGTTGAGTCCACATTGACAATATTTGTAATAAAAGGTAGTTTGTCTTCCTGATAAGCTATCTCGTCGATATCGAAGGTATTCCGAGCTTTCGTCTTACAGACTGCCCACCAATCTGATCTCTCGGCTCCTCGTTTTGGATAGCTGGTAAAGTAAACTAGCTGAGCCTGGCTTGCTAGAACAAACGACTCATAAGCTTGATATCGACTACGATAATTTATGTCAACAAGACCATGTTTGTCAACTCTCCAACCTCGACCCTGGATCGGATCGAACCAGTCACATCTGAACAAGACGATCTTACAAGGTTCTATAGTATAATTGTATGTCAGTTCCACAATCTCCCGTAAGGCGCCAAAGAAGTCATTGCCTGGGTCGACGTCTTTGTAGTTTGAAGATTTTATGCACAAACAGCTATTCTTCGTAGAATCCAAATCCAAGAAGTCATCTATCAACGGCTGTAAGTACACGTCGATGTTCCTCTTCGGGTTGTTCGGATCGAAGATGATAATAGTTAAGAACACTACACCAAAACAAGCAATTTGTCACACAATTTTGTAATAATTAGTAACGGTTATTACCGTGACGATATTGTAATGGTAATAACCGTTACAATAGTGATAATCCGTTACTAAAATATCAATTTTGTAATTTTTTCTTTTTTTATAATTATTGTGACATTTAAAACCGTGACACAGAATATTACAAACTAAAGAAAGGTACCACATGAATTCCGCGTGACAGGAATTCAGAGTGTTACAAAGTAAAAAGAACGAAAATTTCCCTTTCCTCCCGCTCTCCTCTACTCAGGGATCGAGTGAAAAATTTTATTTCCCTCTCATTTTCATCTTTCCCCCTCTTTTCTCTCGTTCTCTCAGGAAATCCTAATTCCCTCTGCCATTTTCCTCATTCCCCTCTACTCTCTCTCTCTCTCGAGAGAGAGAGAGAGAGAGAGAGAACCTGCACTCGCCTCTGACTTTTGGAGAGGGAACCTGCGACCATCAGTACGTTCTTCATTTTTTTGTTCGATTAGGGTTTTGAGTCTTCACAATCTCAAGATTTTAGTTTGATTAGGGTTTTGAGTCTTCTTCCCTCATCTTTTGTTTCTCTGATTTAGGGTTTTGTTGATTCCTGCCACCAGCACGCCTCGATCACGCCTCTTTCTCTCTATATTTGGATTCCAAGGTTTGATTTCATTGATCTTTATTTTTTTGGATCATGTGCTTTTTATGTGTATGTTTAATTGTCTTTCAGTTTTTTCTTGATGAATGAATTTTTCATCAGTTTGTTTAAATGAGAAGGTAAACTCATGAGAATGAATTTTTCATCAGTTTGCTTTAAGTGACTATTATACAAAGAAAAAATATTTTAGAAAACTATTCCCAAAATGACTCGGAGGTTTTGGACTCGGAGGTTTCAATATCTTCAGCTCAAGAATGTTATTGATTTTAGGATCCATAAGGAATGTTATTGATTTTAGTTGGAAGAAGTTAAATTTTGTACTTCTTGTTAGTGTTAAAAAAGCTTTTAAAGTGTGATTAATAGGACGGTTAATGGGTTTAGTCAAATTCTGCTCAAGAATTGATGTAAAAGAGCTGGTTAATCTATCTAGCTGAGTAATTTGACCAGTTCGATTGACCAGGCCGATTCTTGTAAAATAAACTGTTTTAATCTTTACCTATGTTGCACATACACTGCAAAATTGTTTCCATATCCATATCCGCATTTTTGCAACGTTTGTAATTACACTATATCCATCTGAAAATACTCGTATCCTATATCCATATCGTGTCCTTATCCATATATGTGTCCATATTCACGCAACATATATCTTTGCAGATATAATCCAATAACCCCATGCATAATGAAACCTTTCCTTAACTATTTTCCCACTCTATTTCCCCTTCACTAGTAACTAAACTCTTATCCCCTAACTCTAATCAGATAGCACCTGCAATTCTGTTGCTTCTTCAACCTGTATGTACGAACCCAAGGCCCTTCTTATATCTCCAACCAAACTGGCTTTCTTAGGTTTGAGTGGTCTTTGGACAAGAATTGTAGGTGTAATCTGATAAATCCTCATGTAATATGATAACTCGATACAAGCTCTTGGACTGACCATGTAATCGAGATATGCAATATAAACTTCCTTCTAATTATGTCTTTGCATCTTCTGTTGGGCAAGGTCTTGCATGTATCAATTGATCTCCAAAGTGAATTTACTCTACACCTCGAAGTTCTTCAATTAATGCTTCTCTCAAGTCTCATCTGAAATTATTTTTGCAATAAATTTGTACTAACTAATTTGACTCAGAAGCATCATGGAGTCGCTAAATAGTTTTTTTTATCTTATCTTTTCAATAGTGTTCTACTTTGGAGCACTACATTATTTAGAAGAGAATCAGTTGAACTATGTAAAAGTCTAACTTGATCATTTTCTTTATTTCAATATCAATATATTGGTAGGGATCTAATATTAATGACTGGTGTTCCTATCTAGCAAAAAGTAGTGGTGGATAACCTCTAGGGCAGAGTATCTAGTAACTTATGCTCTGTGGTTAGATTGTTTGTTGGTTTTATTTTCATTTACAACCTACTACATGGAGCCTGGAAGCAATACTGATTAATGGAAATGCTCAGTTGCAAGAAATTTGCAATTTATTATGAGAAAATGATCTATACATCTTTAACATAATTTCACCATTTTCGGATGGAGCACGACCTTTATTCTTCTGAAGACACACTTCCTGAGAATGCTAACGTTCAGAAAGAGAACGTTGAGGTGAACCTCATGGAACCTACACGGGATGACTATGGTTCTGGAACGAAAGAAAGTATTGAAAGTGAGCAGGCAATGATTCATCGGGTACATTCTGCAAACAGATCCAGTGATGTATTTGTTTACAGATAAGATATTGTCGGATGCAGCAAGTATGAAGGTTTGCTTGGAGTCGTTATGGAGGTTGCAGGTGATTCAGATTCTGAAGGGAGCATTAGGGATGACAGCGAAAGTGAGGATGATCGAGATAGGAATGGTGGTGTTGTCGGTGGTGACAACGTCAATGTTCGTGATGAAAGCAATAATCGTATTGGTGATGAAGACGATGATTCTCTTCAAGATGGTCAGGTTATAATAATATGGACTGATGGCTCCGAGACAACGGACAAAGTTAGCGACGTCACAAATGTAGATAGGAGTTTCTTTCATGGTGTTATAGTTGCATCTATTTCAAATCCAACTGGTCAGTTGGGTCTTGTTGTTGATGTTAAAATCATGGTTGACTTACTAGCTTCCAACGGGGAAGTGAGAAAACAAATATCGTCTAAAAATTTGAAACGCATACGAGAATTTTCTATAGGGGATTATCAGGGCCGGTCCGAAGGGTTGGGTTGCCTTAGACAGAGCTAATTTTGGTTGCCCTTTACCCCTATTGAAAGATATAAGTTTAATTTGGATTTGGGTTTGATCGGTCCTAAGAAAGCCAAATGGCCTGGGGGGTTGCCCTATGGAGGAGGGTTGCCCATGCTTGAAGTCTTGTCAGGCTTACCCCAGGGCCGGCCCTGGGGATTATGTGGTTCGTGGACCATGGCTTGGTTGAGTGGATGATGTTTTTGACAATGTGACTATCTTGTTTGATGATGGATCAGTTTGCAAAGTTGTAAAAGTAGATCCATTGCGACTCTAGCCTGTTTTGAAACCTGTAATTGATGATGCGGATTGTCCATACCACCCAGGTCAGCGGGTCCGGACTGTCTCTTCTTCAGATTTCAAAAGATCAAGGTGACTTTCTGGCTTATGGAAAGCTAATCGTCTCGAAGGTACTGTCATTAAAGTTCAGACGACATCTGTTATGGTATATTGGATAGCTTCAGCTCCTTCACTACACACTCTAATTTGCTATACACATGGACCGTGGGCAATCCCCAACCTCTTGCAGTTATTTCTTTTCTAATTCACACGCTATTTCACAGGAATTTAAGATACAATCTGGATGCTATCTAGTAGCGTTTACCCATGGTTTTGTGCGTCTAATAAAGAGAGGGTTAACTCAAATGGACATAATTTTTTATCTTCATAAGATGGGATATGAAGTTCCCAAAATCTTGCTCCTTACTGAAGGTAATACAAATTCGGATTGACCTACAATTTAAACATTTGTGCCGTTTCTTTCAAATCTTGGAAATCTTTCCATCCATCCTACTCCACACTAATACACATGACACCTCTTGCACAACAAATTCTGCTCAACACGCCCACTGTTGTTAAATGCATCAAGTGTTGACACACTACTAGATATCAGAATACTTGTACCAGTGTGTAGTGAACTGTAGGATATCCTTACAAAGGTAATTGCACATCAAAAGTTTCATCAATAGGGATTCTGCTTTCTGCACCTGTTTTACTTCTACGTTTTGTTTTACTTCTATAATATTTTAATATAGTTCATATTTTTTGTTAATATCAGAATTGTTAGCTCAACTAATTCATTGTTACCCAGGCATCCAACCTCATTTATGTTGACCAATCCACAGGCACTGGCTTTAGTTACAGTAAAGATTTACGTGACCTTTGCTATGGTGAGAAGGGTGTAAGTGATGATATATATGACTTTTTGCAGGTAAAACTAGTCTGAACTTTGGCAACTGATTGATTATTTTCTTGTTTATAAGCAGTCTATCTGATGACTAATAACCATTTTGTTTATAATTTCAATAACTTGTAGGCATTTTTTAAAGAGCATCCAAACTACCTAGCGAATGACTTGTACATTACTGGTGAATCGGATGCGGGACACTATATCCCTGCTGCTACTGAAAGAGTTCATCGAGGGAACAAACAAAATGAAAGTCTGCATATAAATTTGAAGGTACCTTGTAGAGTCTGTGCAAGTCTTCCTATTGACCATACGATCAGCAAGCAAAATTATGCTGTATTGATGTCAACTCGACCGTTTATAGTCATTCTCAACCTTTTCTTAAGCCTTTTTTATTATGATTATGCTATATCATTTGCTTAATATCAATGAGATTAGTTTAGTAGATAGATGCCTTTTATTGCTCCGCATGGTATCACACCAATAAATTAAATTTGTTATCTTAGCATTTCATAAACAATAGGAAAATGCTTGTTGTTGATCAGCTTTTTTTTCCTACAAGGTTTTGCTATCGGCAATGGGCTCACAGATCCTGCAATTCAGTATGGTGCATATGCTGATTTTGCATTTGACATGGGTCTCATCGGAAAAGCTGCATACGACACAATCAAGAAGATATATCTTGTTTGTGAAAGTTCAATAAAACTTTACGGTAATAATTCCTTTGTGGAGTCCTGTGTGCATAAACTTATCTATAACAGTAGCATGTTCTATGAAGTTATTTATGAGCAATGGCTGCTGAGATCTGGTTTTGTCTTGCAGGTTCTTCGGGGATCATAACGTGTGTTGCTTCATATGTCCTTTGTAATTCCATTTTCACCTCCATTATGCTTCTTGCTGGAAATATAAATGTAAGATCGGCCTCTTCAAAGCAAAATATCAAGCTGATCCATACAAAAGATCAAAAGATCTATTCTTCTTCTTCTTTTATATTGTTGTTCTTTCTGTACAAAGCAAATAGGTAAAAAAGATCCATACAGTCTGATCATGACTTTCTGGTTACATTTCACATCGATAAAGTTGATCATATTTGGAGTATCTTTAATATATTGATAGAACTGTTTAGGTTGTATGTGTGCATTGTTTATTTCTCTTAGGAGTCTTCTCTCAATTATGTTGGTTAATCATGCAAATTTGTTTTCTTCACTGATTCTTCAAGCAGAGACCATGACAGTTATTTTGTTCTCTCTTCTCTTCACTCTTCAATTGTATTTTGCAGAACATTCATTTGGTGGAGGTGTTTTTTTTTCCAGTTACGAAACAATTAACTTATGATGCAATTAACTATATCCGCATCTGCAACTTTGGCAACCAATGTGGGGTAAAGATGGAGAGGATCAGTATGACAAATTTGCAAGTCCACACAGCAGCCAAGGGCAAAGCAGCAACAGAAGAGCTCCACACTCGGAGGAAGGTTGGTGGTGTACTTTTGGAGGTACGCTCAATTTGACTTAGATACTGTGGTATGTCTTGTGATGTTTAAATCCACAAAAAAATTGAAGCTGATTCTATCCTCCTCCAAGTGCTCGACAATACCTAGGAAAATTAGGCACTTTCAACATCGAGGTGGTAGTCTAGTGGTAACCCTAGCAAGGGAGGAAAGGAGTGGGTGCAGGTTTCGAATCCAAGTCCGGATAAAAATAGAAATAGGTATGGGAGGGTCCTGGTCCTGGTAGCATACCAGAACGATCACTAATGTTGGAATACTTTGCCAAATTATCTACTGTTTTCTCACATGAGAGAGTTTTGGATGCATCAGTAATATGCATTCTTGGCATTTGCCAAGGCAGGTATGTCAGGGTGGCTGATAGAATTGATAGGAAATGGGAAACCCAAGTTGACAGGCCTGCCTTATGTCACAAAACACTTATTTACAAGAAAAAAATTCTAAATTTATTGATGGGGACATTTGATGTCCATAGACTAGTGAACTTCAAAGGAAGCTGGAGTGCAGGGCGAGGGTTCTCAGGCTAGGCCACTGAAGTAGTATAACCAGCCACGATTCATTCTGTACCTATGCTCTATCATGGGGGATACCATCCTGTGTTCGTAAGGCACAACCTTGAATTGTACAGTAATTCGTTTTTGATGACTTTGACTCCGAAAGTTTGCGTTTTAATTTTTTTCCTGTACGTCTCCATTTTTTTGTTTATCTTGATGTTCTATGATGATAATGGGCATGGTACAACACAAAATTGTTCCATGGTTGTATCATTTTGCCTATTGGTACTGTAGTAAGTCTCATTCACAAATGTGCTTCGCTGCTCTTATTTATTATTTTTGAAGGAAAAGAAAATGAGCATAAGGCAGGCCCTGGTGTCCACATATATTTATTATACATGAAAAATTTAGTAAAAATCCTTAAATGTTGTTATTCTACTGTGTCCACATATATTCACTCTTGAGTTTTACACCTCAAACTCTTGAGTTATCCTCTACTAGACCCAGGTGGACCGTAAGTTACTGGCCCTTCATCCCAAAGAAGAAAAGTGAAGAAGATATCAGTGTTTCTCTGTTTCTGTGGTATATATGATACAAATGTCATTGTTAACACCATTTGCCTTCAATATTAGTAACCGATTTAATGATATCTTTGTTTCATATCTTTCAAGCAAATTGGAGGATACCCTTGAATAGTAGTTAGTTTGCCGAGAAACACTGCTAAAAATGGTACATTCCATAGGTATGGTTCTTCCAGTATGAAAGATATTGAGGTTTTCTCGTAGATTGCGAATGGTTCTTTGTTTTTTTTGGCAATAGGATGATCGTAGGTTTAGGTTCTTTGTTTTTTCCAGCAGCTCAATGTGTTTTGGTTTGGGGCAAAACCACATAATATTGGTTTTTTTCCAGCAGCTCAATGTTTTTGGCAATAGGATGATCGTGTAATCCGCTAAGCTTTCTTGGATATCAGGAATAAAAGTCTTTTGTTAAAAAAATATAGATTGCGAATGGATGAAGCTGGTGGTGGCTGGAAATATTCCAGAAAATGTTTCTCTGGAGGTAATTTCTTCTACCTTCTAAAATGTTTGAAGTGTTATTTTGCTGCATCTTCAACAATTCTCTTTATTCTTTGCAAGTTCGATGTGAGCTATCCTAAGAAATTCTTCTTAATAGTTGCTCCACTGTACTCTTCTTTGTTACTCTAGGGATGATTACAAAAACGATCTGAGATGTTAATTAGAAAGGATTCATGTATTAAATAGAGCTTCTCTTTGGCATTCATGTGGAATTTGATGGCTTAGAGATGGCATGATTCATTTTCCTTTAGAATTGAACCTCTTACACAAATTTAGTTTTGAGCAAAATTCAATCCCAGGTCTTGTAGGTGATCCCCAAATAGGATCACCAACTGTAATACAATTGCAAGTATCCACAAGATATGAAGTGATCATTGTTTAACATTCTGTTTAGGTCTAGTTCTATAATTTGATTATAAGGATTTTTACAAAATTCTATTAAGCAACTGTTTTTCCTTAAACTTCTTTTACTAGTTTGTATGCTTTTATTTGATACTTCTTTTACTCTTACATGCAGGAATATGTACAATTTTAGCATGGATGCAAGCACTTTTATTCTTCCTCAAGAGAGCCTCGTTTTGATTATCCAAAAACACAAGTTTGAAATGTTTTGTGGTTTGCTTCATGCATCTAGAGCCTTGTTTTGTTGTCATTGAAACCAACATTAATGGAATGTTTTCTTATTAAAATATTAATGTATGGATGCTATTGAACATCCTGTGGTTTAGTTGCTTATTAATCAAATATTATGTGGTTTAATTACTAATTTGAATGGTTGAATTGTTATTCGAAATTATGTGGTTTTGTTTCTAGTTTGGAATAGTTGAATTGTTATTGCAAATTATGTGGTTTAGTTACTTGTTCGGAATTGTTATTGAAAATTTCGTGGTTTAGTTATTGGTTTGGAATGGTTGAATTATTATGAAAGTGAAATATTATGAAATTGGATGTGTTGTTTATTGTTTAGTTACCAGTTGAATGTAGTTTTTTTTTGATTTAAATAGTCCAATTGTAATGGTTATAACTGTGACAATTAGTGGAGAATAGTAACGAAAAAAAAATATAGTCACAGTAAAAACTGTGACAAAACAAACTAACTGTAACATTAATAACTGTGACAAATGGAATATTGGTCACGGTTACAACCGTCACATAAATGGACTTCTATCACGGTTATAACCGTTACAAAAACAACTGTTTGTCACGGTTATAACCGTGACCAAAAACAAATATTTGTAACGGTTATTACCGTGACTAAATATTAACCACGTCCCACTAGTAACGGTTATTACCGTGACAAAAAATAATTGTCACGGAAATAACCGTGGGTAATCGCCTATTATGGTGTAGTGGAACATGTAATGTGTCTTCATGCACATCCAAGGCGGTAGGTTGTACGGAGTGAGGATTACCAGCCATCATGAATATTGGGAGCCTGAAAGACCAAATGGGGTGAAACCATCAGAGCAGAGCCCCAACCTTACATTACGCGCATCAGAAGCGAAATTAGGATATGCTCGATCGAAGTGCTTCCACACTTCTCCATCAGATGGGTGATCCAACACTCCTTCGGTCTGTTGTCGCTTGTGCCAACTCATATTTTCGGCAATCTCTTTCACCATGAACACTCTCTGCAACCGTGGCATCAACGGCATGTAGTGCATTGAAGCAATCAGTCTTCTAGACTTGCCTGCAGCAGTTGGCTTATAGCGATCAGCACCACAGAATCCGCACACTTCTGCATCCTTGTGATCTTTGTAGTAAAGCATGCATCCGTTTTGACAGCAATCGATCTTGTCGTATCCCATCCAGAGAGATCTCACCATCCTCATAGAGCAGTAGAAGTCTTTCGGTAACTTGGCACCCTCCGGCAAGATATCGGTAATCAACTCGAGCACTCTATTGTAGCATTCTTGGGACATATTAAATTCAAACTTTATGCTCAAGAGCTGATTGATCACCTCTAACAGTGAATAGTTCTCACAGCCAGGGTATAAAGGAATCCTTGCATTCTCTAGCAACTCCATGAACTTCGTGGCATCGGCATTCGGTGCCTCCTCAGCTGCGTCACGATTGTATGGATCGAAACTAGGCTCCGCAGCGTCGAAGACCAAGTTCACGTACTCGTTGTCGACACCAGTTCGGTTGTGGACATTCATATAATGCTCCACAAAAGGCTCCACATAAGGCTCCACATAAGGCTCTGCTTGGAATGCTAAAGGTATAAGCTCTCCGTGTGCGGTCCATTGGTAGTAATTCGGAAGAAAATCCTTTGTGTATAAATGATACGTCACATCCAACTCTGGTTGAAATTTCATGTTCCGACATTTTGCACACGGGCACTTAATGTCCACGCCGTCCATGGACTGAGGAAACGTCTTCGCGAATTGGAGGAATTGTTCTACTCCGACGATGTATTCATCTCGCACACAGCACCTGTCATCTCGAATGCGGTTGTACATCCACGAACGGTCTAGCAGATACATGGATATAGCCATTTCTAGATATCTACAAATATGAATAAACTTTAAAACTAAAATGAATATACTACATACTACGGCCGTGACTCGGGACCATTCCTATGAGTCGGGACCATTCCTACTACATACTACATACTAAAACGAATAAACTTCAAAACTAAAACTTAAAAACTAAAACGAATATACTACAAACTAAAACGAATATACTACATACTACGGCCGTGACTCGGGACCATTCCTATGAGTATCGGGATCAAGAAAACTACGTGTTATAAATATCGGCACTATCGTTATATATCGTGTTATAAATTAACCAACCAACAAAACTACGTGTTACAAATATCGACACTATCGATACGTGGTTTCGAATCGGAGTATCACATTTTTCGGTGTCGGAAAACAAATAACTATTACTAAATTATTAGTTTTTTGGGCACTATCGGTGCCCCTGACCCAGCCCTCCCGTACCCCTCCCCCCTTCCCCCCCTACACCACCCCTAACCCTAACCCGAACCCTATCCCTAACCCCTCCCCCACCAGCCCCCCTCCCCAGCCCCCCAACCCCTACACCACCCCTAACCCTAACCCGAACCCTAACCCTAACTGCCCTCACCCCTCCCTAACCCTAACCCTAACCCCATCCCTAACCCCACCCCTAACCCTAACCCTAACCGCCCTCACCCCTCCCTAACCCTAACCCTAACCCTAACCCCACCCCTAGCCCGAACCCTAACCCTAACCGTCCTCACCCCCAGCCGCCATCACCCCTCCCTGCCCCACCCACCCAGCCCCCCCAACCATTCCTCACCCCTACCCCTCCCCCCGAGCCACCAGCACCCCTCCCAACCACCAACAACAAATAGAGAGAGAGAGAGAGAGAGAGAGAGAGAGAGAGAGAGAGAGAGGGAGTCACGTACCAGAGGAGAGTCGCCAGAGAGAGTGAAGTCGCCGGAGAGAGTGAGAGCGAGAGCGAGAGCGCCGGAGAGAGTGAGTGAGAGAGTGAAATGGATGGGGAAAAATGAATTCGGGAGGGAGAAAATTTAATTTAGTTAGACTTTAGCGACGTTACTATTAACGTCGCTAAAACAGTCGCAATTAGCGACGTTTTAGTGACGTTTGGCAACGACTAGCTCACGTAACTAGTATACGTCGTTGTCACGTCGCCATTTGTGTCGCTAGTAGCGACGTTTACCGACGTTTCATTTATACGTCGCTAAAGTCCACGATTTGGCAACGTCTTTTTAACGTCGCTAAATTTACGTCGCCAATTAAGCAGATTTTAGTAGTGAGTGGGGACAGCTGTCCCCACTGAATTTTTGCTTCTGAGTTAAATATTCATGTTCTTTTTAATTTTTTTTCTTCAATCTTATGCTTTGTCCTCTCCGAAATTTGTAATTTTCAATTTCTATATACATATTTATTACATTCGGTTTTACATTTTCTTTCATAAATTTTACTTTTGTCCTTGCTAAGTTTTTGCTAAACTTGAGACGAGATTGGATAGATATGAAAAAAAAAAAATAGTTAAGATTATTATACATCAAATCTTAATTTAATAATATTAAGCAAGCTTATGCAATCACATGAAAAAATATTTAATTTCTTAATAAAATTTTGATGCAGCTAACTTTATTTAACAAAATTTTTGACTTTCTCTACATTTGAGATTCACCTCCTTTTTAAAATTTCTGCATCCGCCCTGGCTATTAGCATTTCTAGATGAGAAATCATTTGGTTGAAAGAATTATGTCCTATCTCAAAGTTAAGTTTAAATCTTAGATTCATACTAAACCAACCTTTTTTTTTTATAAAAATGGGCTACTTCTCAGGCCCCTTATGTAACTGTACCACCCATATGTGCATAAGAAGATTCAGAGCAATTATGTGCTAACTAGGTTAACCAACTATGATGTTCCTTCCCAATCTCTAGGAAGATGCATTTGTTTCTTACCTACATTGTCTACAAACGGAAGAAGCTACCATCTTTTCCCAAGGGAATAATAACTTGACCTTTTGATGATTAATAAGACCCTTGACTTTTTAGGAACTCATCATCAAGAAATATTGTGATTGATGAGTTAAAAAAAAGTTAATTAGTTGTATCCCTTATGGTTTGTACGTATTTTGGTAACTGTTTTTATTGTTTTAAAAACAAATAACATCCTCCTGGTTTATAGAGTTAATTAGTTGTACTCTCCTGGTGCTAGAAGAAAGTGAGTGGAAAATTAAGCACCCAGGGGGATGTTCTTTGTTTTTAAAATAACGAAAATAGTTACCAAAATACGTACAAACCATAGGAGATACAACTAATTAACTCTTAAAAAAAAGGAACTCTTCAATTTTTGTTTCACATATATGATCAACTCTTAGTCTCTATCTTATGGGAATTTCCACACTTGAATGTGTAGAATTGAGGTCGAAAATCTTTGCACTCATTGTGTCAAGAACTTACAGTTATAAGTACGAAAAACTGAGCCGAGTACGAGTCCGTTTGCGAATAAGACCAAGTCGAACAAGCTATGGTCGAATTCGGTTCGGACACTACTTCAATTTTTTTAAAAAAAATGATCGAGTTCGGTACCGACATGTCTACGAACGAATTTCGTATCGAACTTGGATCGAGCCGAACACGAATTGTTTGAACGCTACATACAAATACAAGTAAAACACTAGTAAATGTCACTTCTGATTATGCTCAGATGCCCCTAGTCATCACAAAAAAATTGTACAAAGTGTCAATTGTAGAGTTTATTATCATCACAGTCTATCTTAGTCGTCATCATATGTTATATATAGGGATGGAATTATATAGTATGGCCAGGACCACAAGAAATTATAAAAAAAAAAAGTAAAAATATATGTTAATTTCCTTGTCTCCCTCGTCATTCAATCATGGTTTTGTTCCTTCATTCTTGGTTTGATGTAGTATTTTGATTCTATTATTGCTTTATAGTTATAGGTTTGATTGATCGAAGTGAGTAGGAAGGATCCAAGCATAGAGTCAAAACCTGACCACAAATATACGCGCAATCTAGTCCCTCCTAGTAGGAGACGCCTCCACCTACAGTTAGAGACAGACGTACATTTTCTATTGGGTCGTGACTCAATCACTGCAATTCCAAGCACCTTCTTCCTCAGGATCGTATAGTATATATATAGAAACAATGGGGAAACAAGTTCCTGGACAACCCTTAAGCTCCAATCCTCGACTCTCTCCATGGACCTAGAGAACAGTCCGATCGATCCACGGACGGCCATCCAAGAGCTGGCGAGAGGGCGCGAGCTCATGGCTGAGCTCTCGTCGCACCTTCTAGAAGAGTTCTGGCCGGATGAGTTAGCCGGTGACTTCTGCAGAGGAATTATGGAAGCCTTTGAGAAGGGCATCTCCCTCGTGGAGTCCCTCGATGTAACCGTAGCTGCTGAAGTTCATTCACCTGCTCCAGTTCTGCAAGCGATCCACAGTCCTGGTAACGGACATGGGCATTCAGAATCTGGAGATCCGAATCCGCAACAACAAAAGAGGAGGTATAGTAATAATAATAAAAAAAAATGCTCATCAGCGACGTACCAGTGGCGATGGCTATAGTCCATCGTCACTTAGCAACGGATAGACAGCGGCCAAACCACCAACCGCAGATATCTCGGATTTACTGGATGACAGCCTATGGAGTCGCCTATCTGTCGTTCAGTATTGTGTCCTAATTTTAAAAAATAACAGCCGACCTGACCCTCTTTCTCATTCCCTCTCTCGATCAACGGTGCCCTCTCTCTCTCTCTCTCTCTCTCATCCCCTCTCTCGCCCTCTCTCAATAGGCTTTGTTGCGCGATTGTACATAGTGAGCTGATTGCTATTGAGATCAAGCTAATTATACTAAACTTTTATTTATTATCAGGATGCGCACATATTCAAAGACAACAGTGACCGATTCGCCTTTTTCCGACGGCTACGAGTGGAGAAAATATGGACAGAAGATGATCCGAAACGTCAGATACCCAAGGTTAGTTTGAGGCTAGCTCTATAACACTTGATAAAATGATATTTGCAACTCGCATGCAAACTAAACATATTTTCTGATCTGCAGGAGCTACTACAAATGCACTCATACCGACTGCGACGCAAAGCTACTGGTGGAACAAATCGTCCACTCCGGTAGCCTACCGATGTACAAGGTTACCCGCAACAATGAACACACATGCAATACCGGTGGTCTTCTTTCTGTTCCCACCACATCTCCGAGGGGGTCAAATTTTATCTCCTTCGAGTCGAATCAATCGGTCGCCAGCTTCGATAGGGGGGCTAACGGACAAGTTCATCCTCATTTCTTCTCCTCCTCTAGCCAACAAATTCGGGATCGCGGTGCTGGAATGTTCTGCCCCCGGAGTAGTGATACTAGCTCCTCTTTGCTTCTGCATCCGAGTGAATCCAACATTATGGACAGTCATAACCTCTCATCTCCTCCCTTGTCTCCGGCAGGGCAATTTTACGATGCATCCGCGTACCTATAATTGGTTGGAGCATCCTCTAAGTAATCCCTACCATCCCTTATAGCATTCAAGACAACGTGAGATTCAGAGTGATTTTTTTAGTTAAGAATTCATTTGGATTTGGTATATATATATATATAATAGCTCATTAGATATTACAAAGAAGAGGAAATAAATGTTTGCATCAAAATATTATATATTAAACCCCTTTTTTTAATGGTTTTGATTATCAAAAGTTATTGGGAGATCCTAGAGAGAGATATTATCAATTATGAATTTCTCCAGTTTGTTTGAGTTTGTTATTATATTATGCCTGTTGTATTTGAAGCCTTTAAATAAAGACACCACGTCTAAACTAGACATGGTATCAGGGCCGGCCCTGATTTTATGGGGGCCCTAGGCAAACTTTTAAAATGGAGCCCAAATATAATATAAAAAATTGAACTATAAGTAAAATTTAAAAAATGTTGTGGCCAAGAATTGAACTTAGGATCTCTTGTGTACAAATTTAACATACTAACACTACACCACAATTGTTTTGTGATAAAGTATGGTCATGTTACATATTAGTTCTATGTTCGATACAAGATTACTAATATATATATACATTTTTTTGGGCCCCCAAATTTTATGGGGCCCTGGGCGGTCGCCCTGGCCACCCTGGGCCAGGGCTGGCCCTGCATGGTATGAAGCCACATCCCTATCCTATTCCCCTTCCACCCGTTTCCAAATCTCATTGTTGGAAGTGGTAGACACCTAGCTAGGAAGAACTAATTTGGAGAGGGAGAAGATGTAGAGAGAAGAATTTGATGGAAGAAAATATTGGAAATAAATAAAGTTTGTAAAACACTAAACATTGTAGCTACGTTGCTAAGAGATTAAAGATAACAGTGGAGCGAGAGTGGAACTTGGAAGACTTGTATTGATATAAAAAAAATCTTGCAAGTTTTGGTGGTGAGAAGTCAATGAGCCTTTCCCTTATTTACATTGCCTTAAAGGCTTACAAGAATCTTCTGAAATGAGAATATTCTAGAAATTATTCTATAAATTATTGTACATTTTAAGGATATTCCATCCATAATTCTAGCTACATAATATTTACAAAGATGCCTAAATAGCATCAAATCCATCTTGATGGGCCTGAAAATAAATCTGTCATTCTCCCCAACGTATTGTGTTGACATGCTCGTCACACACGCCCGCTGAAATATTCTTAGATCTTGTCCTCAAACTAATCTAACGTGTCAGTGCGTTCCAACTGGATTCAGCGTGCGGCGAACCCTTTCACTTGATGGGATACTCTACGTACGAAAAAACACATCACCACCAAAACTTGTAAGCTTTATTCATGTTAATAAAAGTCTTTCATGTTCCAGTACTATTGCTCCACTATTCTCTTTACTCTCTTAGCAATGTAGCTAAAGTGTTCAGGAAGGCTTCTATGAGTCTTCGCGGAGGAAACTTGTGCGTCGCAAGGGTCAAAGTTTAGGAAAAACACTAAGTCCGTAACAATGTGCTCAAAATGGAAGAAAATAACTCATATTTACAGTACTCGTGGAAGAGTCCACACACTTGTTGAAATATATTTTGGACTCTTATGAACATGTTTAGACTCTTTTACAAATATTAGGACATCTCTGGAACACACACAC
Organism: Iris pallida; assembly: GCA_029216955.1. NCBI lineage: Eukaryota > Viridiplantae > Streptophyta > Magnoliopsida > Asparagales > Iridaceae > Iris > Iris pallida. The sequence goes on along the minus strand of JANAVB010020598.1, from coordinate 325,217 downwards.
ACACACACACACACACACACACACACACACACACACACACACACACATATATATATATATATATATATATATATATATATATATATATATATATATTTGAAGAAGGTAATTGTATTGACTAAAGTCAGGAAGGCATCCAATTAGGCATGCCTAGTTACAAGTACTTGTACATCATGTTCAATATTATGCATGATGCCTATATCCGAAGTATACAAATTCTCAAAAATATGTTTGTTACGTTCTCTCCAAACGTGCCAGACGGCAGCCGCCAAACGAATCCGCACTTCTAAGAACCCTCTGTTACCCCTCCTTCTAGAGTCATTCAGCTTCTCTATTATATAATCCAGCTCCCTTTGACTACCTGGTTGTAATTGTAGCCGACCGCATTATTCTTGCAAAATTCTCCAAGCCAGAGAACAGTTGAAGAATATGTGATTGATGTTCTCCGTATGGCCGATGCAGAGCACGCTGCTTTGATCAGTCACCTGAATTCCAAACCTCAACAAAGCGATCCTTCGTAAGAAGTCTACCCAACATCAGTCTGTACACGCACAGCTGAAATTTGCGAGCTGCTCCCTTAATCCAAACAAACTCGAACTGAGCCATATTCGGATAAGAGGAATGCATGCTGTCATATACTATCTTGTGCTCAAAGCCGCCAGCCTTAGCATCCGTCCATCGCCAGGTATCCGCTCAAATATTTTGGTCCACCTGGATTCACGCAATGTCCACCAACAATTGTCGAGTGCCTGCATGCTTCTTTGGGCACTAAATACCTCCTCCAGGATAGAACAAACCCGATCTTCACTTCTCGGTAGGATAGTGACATCCGCACCTCTGATCTCCACAAATCTTTAATTCTTTATCCATGGGTCAAACCAGTGACTAGTTGAATCCCCGTCCTTCATTACTCTCTCTATCCGACTTTGGACGTACCTACGATACTTTAATATCATTTTAAAGGTCACCGAGAAGTTATTGTTACTCTGAATGTGCCAGAAGTTATCATCCTTGACAAACTTCGCTTCCATCCATCTAGCCCAAAATGAGTCGCTTGATGTGAGCTTCCAAACAAGTTTCATCGCTGCAACATCTCGAAGTGTGCTCAGAGAGCAAAGTCCCACTCCTCCTTCATTACGAGGACGGCAAAGCTGGGCCCAACTGATCGAATGTAACCCCCATTCCATACAAAGTCCGCATAGATTCGTTTATCTTCTTGATGGTAGCTTGCGGGAGCATGGTTGATTGAAGCAAAAGATAACATCCGCATTGATAACCGATCGAGCAAGTTCGATCCGACCTCCAAAAGATAATCCTTGTCCATGCCAGCCTTCTGCGCGTCTCTGGACGTATTCTACTATGCTCTTGCATTCATGGTTTCCAGCATAATTTATCGAAATTCGAATACCCAGGTATTTCACGGGTAGATCACCTCGTTCCACTCCAATAATCTGAGCTCAACTCTCTTTATTCGGGCAATGTTGATTAAAGTAGACTTTGCTTTTATCACAGTTGAGTTGCAACCCTATGTGATCTGAATATCTTCAAAATAGAAAATAACTCATCCATAACTTCAATTGACGGCTTGACAAAAACAAGTAAATCATCGACATAGATCAGATGAGACACATGCGGATCGTTCTTTTTCTGTAGAGGTATGATCCGTCGCTCAAATATGGCTTCTTCCATCAGATATGTAAAATACTCCATAACTAGTGTAAACAAGTAGGGAGATAACGGATCACCTTAACGCAAACCTCGGTTGCTTTTCATAAAGCCATAAGGAATGTCATGTATCAGAACAACAAATGACAGAGTAGAGATGCATTCCCGAACAAATTCTACCCAGATTGGATCAAACACGAGAGCGAGCATAATATGGCAAACGAATTCTCTATTAACCGTGTCGTAAGCTTTTCTTAGATCCAATTTGATGTAGGCACGCTGTCCCTCTGGCTTGTTGAAGTCACGTACAAGCTCGTTAGCAAGTAAGTTGTTATCAGCTATAGCTCTGCCTTTGATAAAAGCTTCCTGATATAGAGAGACTAAATGCTGCATGATTTCTTCTATTCACCAACACATCAAATGAGTGATAATCTTGTACAGGTAATTGCTGTAGGAACGAAATCGTAAAACAGAATACTCTAGAGGGGGGAGGGATGAATAGAGTAGGCAGCGGAATATTGCTAATTAAGAACTTGTTAGCAGGTAGATCACAGATATAATAATAATCATAAAACAAATGACAGTAATAAAAATATGATCAGAAGGCAAATGCAAACACCGAGATTTATACTAGTTTTTCTCTTGTGAGGACTATTCCAGTCGGAAGAATCTAGCTTCCAGTTGAATCCACTATTGGAAAATCTTGCAAGTTTTTATAGGAAGTCCTTGGAACTTCTACAGACATGAGCTTTGATACGAAGAACTCGTCCAACTTCAATTGTGAAGAGTTGTATCTTCAATCAAGCCTCTGATTACAATCGCTCTGAAACTTCTAGACCATACCGTACAGACAAATCGACTAGAGGATTGTAACTGTCTTGGGATTTGAAAATGGAAGCTTTTTAGAACTCTTTGGAAGAAATGCAAGTTTTAGAAGAGAAGAGATTGAAAGTGAATTGGTGATTTGAAATGATCGAAATCCTTCTCTATTTATAGTTTTTTCCAAAGGCAGAACTCTGACAGAATTCGGACAAAATTCGGGCAGAATTCTGAAAGAACTCTTTGTAACAAACCGCAACTGAAGGGAGACCAATTTCAAAATCAAACGTTCACATAACGTTCAACTTGGCCGAACTGTAGCCGAACTCTGGCCGAGTTCTGCTAGGGTTCTGCCAATTGATTTTGAGAAAAATAATTTTGGCTTTTTGAAATGTCCTTCAGAAGCTTTTTGTAAAAAGAATATTTTTCAAAAACATAGGTCATTTTTAAAAGAATAGGATGATTTTGAAAAATGATTTCGGACAGCCTATTTGCCCGTACGACTTGGTGTACAATGTATTCATAGACTCAATGAAATAAAAAATTACATTACTTTGAAGGAAATACATTCTGAATGGCAAACAGCTTCGGTCTTGAACATAGTATATATCCATCATTGAGTAGTGTCCAAAACATCATAGGTAAATATCTGAATTGACTTGCATTTATATCGAGACATAGTTTGATCAATTATTAAAATTAGGTTTGACCATGACCAATGGGCCAACAATCTTTCCCATTTTGATAATTGACAAACCTTGCCGATATAACATCTTAGTTTGGATCAATTCAAAAATGTATACTAAAAATGTTCAAACGTTCATAACCTGTATTCAGAAAGATGTTAGATATTATTTCTCTCCCATTGTCACTTAGCAAAATAATTACAAAAGAGAAAGCCCCCCGCAATAATTGTATAAGTAACAATCAGTGAAGAAACATAATAAAAAATATATAAGAACATTCATCACAGGCATGGTATAAACATTGACAAAAAAATAAGATAGACAGATATTGTATAAAATAACACAGGCAAGGTATTTGTCACATGCAGTTAGTATGAAGCATAAAGAAAGATAATGCTAGAATAAGCTGAAACAAATAAAGTACTGAATAATAAACTAATATGAGCCAAATGCCAAACTGAGGCATAAAAACATATGTCTATGTAAGTCATAAATCATAACTAAAATAAAGAGTACTGATAATTCTTAGAATGTCGGAGCATTTTCAAGTAAACATAAGATAAAATAGACAGTCTCAAGCAGTAACATCTCAGAAATCATCATCCTAATCATCATCGTCATCGGTTGCAGCGCCAGCATGTCCAGATGGACCAGCTCCAGAAGTACCGGCTCCAGAAGTATGCGGAGTGGCACCAGAAGTACGATACCAATCGTAAGCGTTCCCTGGCTGGAACAGAGAGTGGATCACCTCATCATCAATGCGGTAGCCAGAAACAGAAGGGTCTCGAGGTAGAGAGCTAGCAGAGTGATCCGTCTGTGCAAATCTCAGATCGACGAAGGAGTTGACAATAGCCTAGAATCGAGTCACGTTACGGAACTCATGTTCCCTGGACGTGTCAACATAGAATGACTGCAGATCTGATAGATGCTGATAAATAACCTCAAAGGACATAGGGTAAGACTGAGGAGGACCAAGTGCTGTGGGAGTAGGTACAGGAGGAGCAGGTGCAGTAGGTGGAGGAACAGTGAAATACTACGACGAGAGAGTTTGAGGAACTTGGGCTCAGGGTCCAGAGCACAAGTGGATAAGTCAATATCGAATCTCTAAAAGATGCGTGGGATGATCATCGCATAAGGGAGGTTTCGGTCTCTTTCACGACATCTACCCATCATCTGAATGTTAGTCTTAGGGACAGAGAAAGGAATCCCCTTAAGAATGTGATATAAAGCAGAAAGCTCAAGTGCAGTGACATCATCTTTTGAAGTAGATTTTGGAAGTAGAGTGGAATAGATGATGCGATGTAATTCATAGTTAAACGAGTTCAAGTTATTGGCCTTGAACTTTCCAGGACGAGCATGTGCGGGTGCACAAAGCTCATTCTTGAAACTAACGAGAGTCGTACCATCGGAGAAATCGAAATCAGTGATGTCATCGAGTGGGGCACCTTCGTTTGGAATACCAAGAATTTTTGCTAACATTTCATCAGTAAACTCGATATCTATCCCTCCGATACGTGTTCTCACAGTAAAAGTGTCTAACACGAAATTACAGTAAAATAGTCTAATAGTATTAGTGGTTATAGGAAATTGTAAAGTAGCAAAGTACTGTAACCCTAATGCCTCAAAGTAAGGATGGTGGACGGAAAAGACAGTCCATTTGCTCAGAGATCCGGTACAAATAGTATGCATAATGAAATCGGTATACCAAAATAGGGCTTTGTCGGGAGTTTTGAGATAAAACTCGTCCGATGCACCATCATCCAATTGGACCGGAGAAAAGAGGGAATCCGTATGCGGATCCGAAGACGATGCCTCTTCACTAGCATGGGTCTTCTTTCTCTTGAAAGGATTGAATCCCTTGGGCATTCTATCCCAAAAATAGAAACTCTAATAATTGGAAAGTGGAGGAGAGAAAAAATTATACCTTCCGAGAATTGGATATGCTGTAGAGGACAAAATTCTTCGCACGAATCCAAATTTTGGACGAAGATCTCCACGTGGATTGTAATAAGGAAGGTGGAGAAGAACTAGGGTTTTAGGGGCACGGCTGCTGCTATTTTGATAAAGTTTGGAAGAATAAAGAAGAGAGGGCCTCGGGTTCTGACTGGTACATATATATACCCAGCCGAATTCTAGCCGAATTCGGACCGAACTCGGGCAGAATTTGACAAGGGTTGCCTAGCTATATATATATATATATATATATATATATATAATTGTGGGGCCACATCTTTTTCATCAATTTATTTCAAATATTTAATTCAGAGTTTAATAATTTTAGATTTTAAATAACATAATTAATATTATTTTATAAATTAATATTCTTTACTCAGCATCTGTCTCAGATTAGCTGTAGGAGTACTGTCCCAGCTAACGGAGGTTCACCAGAGAACTCTTAATTACCGCTTCGCTTCGACCGTAGTCGTGGTGACAGACAGACTCTTTTTAGGCTTGTCTCGAAAATAGTTATTGAGTATCGAATATTAATTAATAAAACACAATTAATTAATATTATTGACATCTAAAATTCCTAATTCTTGACGTAAATAATTGAAACGATCTTCCGCTAGAGGTTTTGTGAGTATGTCAGCTAATTGATTCTGTGTGTCTATGTATACAAGGTCTATATCTCCATTTTGTTGATGATCTCTAAGAAAGTGATGTCTAATCTTGATATGTTTAGTACAAGAGTAACATACTAGATTCTTAGTCAAATTAATAGAACTAGTGTTATCACAGAAAATGGGTATGTGTGTAAAATACAATCCATACTCTTCTAAAGTTTGTTTCATCCAAAAAATTTGTGCACAACAACGTCCTGCGGCGATATACTCAGCCTCGGTTGTTGATGATGCAACAGAATTTTGCTTTTTACTAAACCAAGAGACTAGAGCTTTTCTTAGGAAATAACATGTGCTGCTAGTGCCTTTTCTATCTACTTTGCATCCGGCTAAATCAGCATCAGAATAACCGGTTAGGTCAAATGACGTAGTTTTGGGATACCATAAGCCGACGGAAGAAGTACCTTTAAGGTATCGAAAGATACACTTAACTGCGCACAGATGTGATTCCTTAGGATTAGCTTGAAAGTGTGCATATAAGCAAACACTAAACATAATATCTGGTCGACTAGCAGTTAAATACAGTAGGCTACCGATCATACCTCGATACTTACGTATGTTGACAGGTTTGCCTTGTTCACCAATATCAAGCTTGGTTGAAGTTTCCATTGGAGTGCTAAGTGGCTTGACTGCTTCCATGTCGAACTTCTTTAATAGATTCTTTGTGTACTTTTTTTGATTTATGAACGTCCCATTGTTGGTTTGTTTGATTTGCAGTCCGAGAATTTTTTTTAGCTCTCCCATCATGCTCATCTCAAACTCATTCTGCATACACTTTAAAAATTTTTGACAAAGAGATTCATCATTAGATCCAAAAATAATATCATTACACAGACTTGAATCAAAAGAATGTTGTTATTCAAGGATTTTATAAACAATGTAGTGTCAACCTTTTCCTTTGAAAACCCGTTATCAAGTAGAAAATAGCTTAGACGATCGTACCAAGCACGAGGGGCTTGTTTCAAACCGTATAAGGCTTTCTTCAACTTGAAAACATATTCAGAAAATTTAAAATCAGTAAAACCAGGAGGTTGAGCTACATAAACTTCTTCTTTTATAAAACCATTTAAAAATACGCTTTTGATATCCATTTGAAATAACTTAAAGTTATGAAAAAATGCAAATGCACATAACATGCGAATGGATTCTAATCTCGTAACTGGGGCATAAGTCTCATCATAGTCGATACCTTCTTCTTGATTGTTGTCACGACCCGCACCCGTTTTTTTTTTAAACGGATACGAGACGTGTCCAAGCCAGCCTACGCCGCAGTGTCGGCGGTAGAACGCTGTCACGGCCATGAAGATCAGAATCACAAAAAGATGCTCATTTACAACATTAATTTAATTTACATTGATCACAAGTTTTACATTTTGCAGAAAAATATAAACTTGTACATATAAAAGAATAACTACAACTCCACTATCTAACTAGTCTCTAGGCTTTTGACTGCAAGTATTCCCGTCTCTCCCTAAGCTAAGTGAATCCACGGCTAACCTGAAAATGTTGGTTTCCAGTCAGGAATGGAACGAGCACAATTCACAGAATGCAATTTCAAATAAAGAAGATGACTATAAAATAAAGGTTAGACATCAATCATGAGTTTTGAAAATAAGCAGTAAAGCCGTAAGAATAGACAGAAAATCAATAGTAGATAAATAGACACATATACTTTCCCCACTGTTAGAAGTACCTTTGATATGTGATCGGTCTCGGGACAATTATGCGACACGGTCTACACGGTCTAAAGTTACACGGTCTACAGTTACACGGTCTACAATTACACGGTCTACAGAAAATATTACAATAAAGAAACATTGTCTACAGAATAATAATCACGAACTACACAGATTAAATGCAATAAATAAATCACTGTCTATACGGTCTACTTTGCAATAAATAAATCACTGTCTACACTGTCTACAAGAAATAAATATAACACGGTCTACAAGAAAGAAATGCAACACGGTCTACACGGTCTAAGGTCAGATCACACATCGTTGGTACTTCTCATTTCCGACTCAACAATTTATAATAGAAAATAATCACATAACCAATGGCCAATCAATGAAATATAGTGAAAATCAATATCGAAATACAGACAATAAACTGTACTCGCTTGTGGTCCTGTGCTGGTGAAACCGATGATCCAAACCACTCAATATGCCACTATAGTCAAAACCCGTACAACAGTCTCTGGAAGCTGAAATAAATAATACCAATTATCTCAGAATAGTCCAATTAGCTAGGATTGCCTGTCCTTACGTCCAATTCTGGACACAGGGGCAAAACGGTAATTTCGGGCAAAAACGATGTCCGCCGTTGGACCCGCTTTGCACCGAAAATTGTGCCAGAGTCAACGGTCTCTAAAGTCGTCAAACTACATGTCTACGAATTCAGTTTTCTGATACGAACCCAACCGTATGTCCAAAGTTGGATTCCAGCGGACCGTACACAAAATCGCCCGTTGAGTGGGACCGTGGGGCCCACAAAACGACGTCGGATTCAACTGTCTCAGAATTGAACCAAACTTGGCATGCAGGACCAGAAAAATGATACGGTCCTGTTGGCGTAAGTTTCGTCTCGAACTGACGAACGTGCACAAAGTAATTGAGAAATTTGCAACTTGCACGATACGGTGAATTTTGACGGATACGCATCAAATTCGTCGCGCACACGCGACCAATTTGAATTCCGCCAAAGCCCACACGACCACAAAACCGTTACGCAGCTTTCGATGCTTTCGGTTCGCGACCACGTCGCCCGGAATGGCGGGACGCACGTCGTGTGGAACAATTTTCTAGTTTTGAAAACAGATTTTTGGAAAACTTTGGAATTCGATTTCTCGACGCGTGGTCGATGATTTTCGAATCTACAAAAAGGGTCGTGAAGTCCTACAGGTTGTCTATAATCGTGTTCAGGTGGAATTTCTAAATAGCTATTGGATCGATCGAAATTGATCCGCCAATGTGGGAGATTGGACAGTTTTGTACTCTGTTTTTGGACGGGTTTTTCGACAATTTCAACTCGATCTATCGAGCAACCTAGGTCTTCTAAAATAAAACGAATTGACAGGAGTTGAAGGGGGTTAGGTTGTCGGCGTACCTGCGAAGACGGCGCGTAAAACGCCGCGACGAGGCGACGGGAATCCTTACTCGAAGTAGGGCTCAAAGGCCGCTGACACTGCGCTGTCCTGTTGACTCCGCTGCGCGCGGGCGCGGCCTGGCCGACTCCGGCCGGCCGACGGCGACTCCGGCCGACGCGCGCTCGCGGGGGTGCGCCCTCGTGTGTGGGGGGGGGGGGGGGTCGACGGAGCACTGCTATGGTGTTAGGGTTTCGCTCCTCTCTCGATCTCGCTCTTTCTTATATATATATACTGCTGCGAAGAAAACTGAACTAGGTTCAGTTCGGTGTGGGGGTCTGCTCGGGCTCGAGCACCACTCGACCTTGGGCTGGGTTGGTTTGATGTTCAGCTGGCTGGGAAGTTTAGTCCTCTCCCATTAATATATATATATTTATATATATCTAATTCCCCTCTCATTAATATATATGCATTTATATATATATATATATATATATATATATATATATATATATATTAATCTAAACACATACACATATATAATGTCTATATTTGAATACACCTATATCTATATTTATATATAATTACCTATTTACCTGAATATATATATATATATATATATTTACCCGTATATATATTTACTTATACGTACACACATATATATAATTTATATATTTAACAAATATTTAGAAAATAATTACCAATTCCTAAAATAAATAAGAAAATATTTATACACAAGTAAAATGTCTACATGGTCGTCCCGGGTTCCACTACATGCTTACCTAGGCTGGGATTTGGTTCGGGTCCAGTTTGGACTAAATTGACACAAGCGTGTCTCCTACAAGTCAATAATATAATTTATAAGTAATTAAACGTTCTATAGGGTTAAGTCGCAACTTAGTCTGATTTTCCTAGTTAGGACGTCACTATGGCTTAGCTTTCCTTGGTAGAGCTAACACACTAGTCAAAGCACGCTACTGTACTATCCGTGCCATGATTCCTATTCACCTTGTATTCTAAATCTCAACTATGGCTAAAATTATCTACCATAATAATTAACTAAAATAATTATTTATAAAACTCTAAAATTACCATTTAAATCAAGAAAATATAAAAATAAAAAAATGTTCAAATTTTACGGGAAGAGGAGCTACAAATCTACCCACCTTAAAAATAATTTCGTCCTCGAAATTCTAATTCATAGCTATTCCTTAAAATCAAAGTCTACTATTACTTTAATCTCCTTAAATTTAATTTCTCAAAAATATTTCTATGACCTTCTCTAATCGTTGGTATTTACGAAATCTCGAGGACTTCTACCCACCTTTGGTCACACTACTCCCTTGAAACACAGGTTACTAAAACCATATAGTCTTCTAACAATTCTACCAAAACTATCTAGGACATATGGTACCTATTATCCCTCATATATATAAACAACCAATATTCAATAGTCAAACAATATATGCTATAATTTTAGGGATTTCTAATGAATCCTATATAGCATGATCGTTCATCACTCTGCAATAGGAAGGACAGAAGGATAAGGATGAATAATCGGAGGCAATTATGAAGTTTAAAGAGCGGTAGAGAATATACAATAATATAGGTAGAATAAGTGTTTATGAACCTATAGTCTTATTCTCTAGATTGGGCTACTCTAGTCCAGTCACCTGCTACATCGAAGAACCCTTCGCTCTTAGAGGGGTTTGCAATCCATGCAATACAGAATTTTTGTTCTCAAAATTCTAATTCGAACAAGATTCCATAATGGAACGGAATTTGGGAAATCAAGATTGTAATCTTTCCTGTGGTTATTTAAACACACAAGCAGGAGATACAATACAATACAAGATCGTATTGCAACTTCTAGGTAGATAGAATAAGGGTTACAAATGACTTCACACTCTAAGAGGTGAAGATTATATAATAGGTATAGGGACCTGTCTCAAATGGTTCAATTTTATAGTCCAAATATGGTGGTACGAATGGATGAGTTTTAATGGTTTCCCTACTTGGACATCAGTCGTCGGTTGGATGAACCTTAGACTTCAATCTATATTGACTGGACAAGATCCCAATGATAAAACTAGTTCTACTAGGTTAGGGTAACCTGGAATAAGTTGTCACCCAAATGGTTGAGCTAGTTGCTAGTCAGAATGGTTAGTTAGGTCCTTCAAGCCCGAAAATGTGCCTTCCGTGACTTTTGTGTTTAAGTAGCACGAGAAGACACAATTGTGTGGCACACTAGTGACGTGTGCGTAGTGGGCTTCGAGTGGATCACAACCATATATTGGGTCGAAAGGTTTAAGTCGAGGTCGAGTCTCTAATTGTAGTCGGGAAGTATACGGGTATTGTGGTAAGGGATATAGCTAGTCCCTTTTTACCTAAAAGTCGTACCCAAAAATAGAGTACAATAGGACGTGTTTGAGTAGGACATGATATACTTAGATGAAGGTAGACTCGTCTAGATCTTGTACATGAAATTTGTTGGAAGAAAACAGCTGGTCTCGTGCTCCGATTATTAATGACTCGGTCGGGGACACAAAATGATCTAGCTGGAAAGTGGGAGTCTAGTGGGCACTAATTATCACTCTAATAGAATTATTCCGATCAATCGGTAATCTTCACATATCCTAAAATTTTAGGGCTTACAATCTACCCACCTTGGAAGCTAGGATATGGTTTAGGAATAAAGATGTTAGAAGGGTTCCAAAATCCGGATACGGTTCCTCGACTCTTTGTTATAGGTAATAAGGCACAGCATAACGGTAACTAGTAGATATAAGTCAAGTCAAGGGTCGTTCCTTAATAAATAGAAAACGAGTACGTGTGTAATGACACAGGGTCGATAAAATAGAATAACCTACTCGCCCACAGTATCCATGAGTTATCGATGGGATAACCAACTCTAAGGTACGTCATATGAAAAGATTTCTAACGACTGGATCGTGAGTTTCTATTGGGGTCAAACCTGCCAGGCTACCGTCACAAGGGTTCTTGTTGAAGCAAGCTTCAAACAAAAGATTAGAGGCTCACAATATTTGGTCTCTGGAGGATAAGTAGTCTCCTAGGTTGGCATTTGGTCAAGGGGAAGGTCCTAATCATTCTCGGACTCCAATGACTAGAAGATCAAGGTAGTAGGTTTAGGGTCGCAGAGAGGACGAGTAACTTAAGGCAAGGTTCTAGTCACCTGGCTGGCCTGATGATAACTACACTTGTGTATACAACTACCATAGCCATGGGGGATACTCTGTATCTCTCTACCATCACGAGCTTTCGTCTTTCTAAATCGATAAAAAAAATACAATAAAGAATTCAAGGGAGACGTTATTGAATACAATTTCGTGATTCAAGGGCGAACATATAATTCAAGAGGAATTGTCAATGCAGTCGCGGTTGAGATCCTAGAGTCATCTATATCTCGATCCACGTAGGTTAATCAAATAAAGTACGAACCAAATGCATCATGGTTGATCAGACCATAATATACTGATTCTGATTAGACAATAAGTTAGTGGGCGTCCCCAATAAACATATGTCTTGAATCAAGCTCGATAAAGAGTAAGCTTGCAAAACTAGGCCGTGATAGCAACATTGGTCAAAATAGTCAAATTACAAGTACGCGAGAATTTGAAAGGAGTTACAAGTAGTTTGAGTTTTGTGAGAATCAAACCTTACCCGGCGTTCTTACTACTCGGTTATCCTACTATCTTCTTATCCATAATGCCTTGGCGACTAATGGGTTATGAACCTCTAAACTCTATATTCTAGGTAAACCTATTAGCGTCAAACAATATCCTCGTCGATAGGCCATAAGGACCACGGAATGCTAGATCGGGAGACACGCTACCCAAACTCACAGAACTTCCACTACTATTGGCTTCGGATCTTATAGAACATACAGGGCACTGTCCTATACTCCATGGTATCCCAAACTTGTATTCATGTTTGAAGTCATTTCACCGAGGGTTACGCCTTGCCCGTATACTCGAGCTGTGGTAAACCCTTGGATTCATGATTTCAGGGTGCTATGCTTTTCGATACTCTACCTTATATTGGCACAAGGGTTACGGTCAAAAGAGGACCTCTAGCCATAGTTTTAGAAATATTCTATAATCTATATTTTCTTAGACTAATTTCAATTCTAGGGGTCGTGTCTCGCCAGCGCGCTACTGGCTGCAGTGATTCCCTAGTCTCCAAAATTTAAATAAATGGCGACAGTGCGCTGCTGTCCTGCCAGTATGAGTCAACTAATATTCTCTTAACTATATCTGTAAAACTTTATAAACTTCTAGGGATTCAAACAAGGTAACCATAAAGCATAAGTATATGTCCTATTAGTCACAACCCTTGGAATAAAAGATTGAACATGGAGGAAATAACTGAAGACAAAGAAATACGAACACTCTAGTATCTATTTCGTGTGTATTCAAACCATGGAGAAAAACCTTGAATCAAAACCAACTCGAGGTTCATATGGGAATAACACTAATCAAAATTTATACAATCAATAATTCCTAGGGTAGATAGAAACTAAATAGGTAATTCGACGAAGATATAAGGATGATATCTAAGTGGCAAGAGAAGGATTTGCACCATTCATCAAGGTTAGATCATTAATTTTATGGAGTCCTGTCTTACCAAGTGAATAACCTATCCACATTGGATCATATCGTCATATCAAGAGAAAATAGGGTACTTATGGGGATCTGACAAGCTATCAAAATTAATAACCCTCATCCTAATTTGTATGGCCTAGACTACCCATCGGTAATTTCGTATAAGGGACTCCTAGTCCTAGTCACTCTCTTAAATTAATTTCGTGAATGAGCATTTCCTAGTCGCAGGCTCGCAATAGTACAACTAACTTAAGTACTATCACGAGTTCGCATGATTTGCGAAGACTGACCTGCATGGGCCACCACAAAAACTTGTCACGACCCGCACCCATTTTTTTTTTAAACGGATACGAGACGTGTCCAAGCCAGCCTACGCCGCAGTATCGGCGGTAGAACGCTGTCACGGCCATGAAGATCAGAATCACAAAAAGATGCTCATTCACAACATTAATTTAATTTACAATGATCACAAGTTTTACATTTTGCAGAAAAATATAAACTTGTACATATAAAAGAATAACTACAACTCCACTATCTAACTAGTCTCTAGGCTTTTGACTGCAAGTATTCCCGTCTCTCCCCAAGCTAAGTGAATCCACGGCTAACCTGAAAATGTTGGTTTCCAGTCAGGAATGGAACGAGCACAATTCACTGAATGCAATTTCAAATAAAGAAGATGACTATAAAACAAAGGTTAGACATCAATCATGAGTTTTGAAAATAAGCAGTAAAGCCGTAAGAATAGACAGAAAATCAATAGTAGATAAATCGACACATATACTTTCCCCACTGTTAGAAGTACCTTTGATATGTGATCGGTCTCGGGACAATTATGCGACACGGTCTACACGGTCTAAAGTTACACGGTCTACAGTTACACGGTCTACAATTACACGATCTACAGAAAATATTGCAATAAAGAAACATTGTCTACAGAATAATAATCACGAACTACACAGATTAAATGCAATAAATAAATCACTGTCTACACGGTCTATTTTACAATAAATAAATCACTGTCTACACTGTCTACAAGAAATAAATGTAACACGGTCTACACGGTCTACAAGAAATAAATGCAACATGGTCTACACGGTCTAAGGTCAGATCACACATCGTTGGTACTTCTCATTCCCGACTCAACAATTTATAATAGAAAATAATCACATAACCAATGGCCAATCAATGAAATATAGTGAAAATTAATATCGAAATGCAGACAATAAACTGTACTCGCCTGTGGTCCTGTGCTGGTGAAACCGATGATCCAAACCACTCAATATGCCACTATAGTCAAAACCTGTACAACAGTCCCCGGAAGCTGAAATAAACAATACCAATGATCTCAGAATAGTCCAATTAGCTAGGATTGCCTGTTCTTACGTCCAATTCTGGACACAGGGGCAAAACGATAATTTCGGACAAAAATGATGTCCGCCGTTGGATCCGCTTTGCACCGAAAAGCGTGCCAGAGTCAACGGTCTCTAAAGTCGTCAAACTACATGTCTACGAATCCAGTTTTCCGATACGAACCCAACCGTATGTCCAAAGTTGGATTTCGGCGGGCCGTGCACAAAATCGCCCGTTGAGTGGGACCGTGGGGCCCACAAAACGACGTCGGATTCAACTGTCTCAGAATTGAACCAAACTTGGCATGCATGACCAAAAAAATGATACGGTCCTGTTGGCGCAAGATTCGTCTCAATCTGACGAACGTGCACAAAGTAATTGAGAAATTTGCAACGTGCACGATACTGTGAATTTCGACGGATACGCATCAAATTCGTCGCGCACACGCGACCAATTTAAATTCCGCCAAAGCCCACACGACCACGAAACCATTACACAGCTTTTGATGCTTTCGGTTCGCGACCACGTCGCCCGGAATGGCGGGACACACGTCGTGTGGAACAATTTTCTAGTTTTGAAAACAGATTTTTGGAAAACTTTGGAATTCGATTTCTCGACGCGTGGTCGATGATTTTCGAATCTACAAAAAGGGTCGTGAAGTCCTACAGGTTATCTATAATCATTTTCAGGTGGAATTTCTAAACATCTATTGGATCGATCGAAATCGATCCGCCAATGTGGGAGATTGGACAGTTTTGTACTCTGTTTTTGGACGGGTTTTTCGACAATTTCAACTCGATCTATCGAGCAACCTAGGTCTTCTAAAATAAAACGAATTGACAGGAGTAGAAGGGGGTTAGGTTGTTGGCGTACCTACGAAGACGACGCGTAAAACGTCGTGACGAGGCGACGGGAATCCTTACTCGAAGTAGGGCTCAAAGGCCGCTGACACTGCGCTGTCCTGTTGACTCCGCTGCGCGCGGGCGCGGCCTGGCCGACTTCGGCCGGCCGACGGCGACTCCGGCCGACGCGCGCTCACGGGGGTGCGCCCTCGTGTGGGGGGGGGGGGTCGGCGGAGCACTGCTATGGTGTTAGGGTTTCGCTCCTCTCTCGATCTCGCTCTTTCTTATATATATTTATACTGCTGCAAAGAAAACGGAACTAGGTTCAGTTCGGTGTGGGGGTCTGCTCGGGCTCGAGCACCACTCGACCTTGGGCTGGGTTGGTTTGATGTTCAGCTGACTGGGAAGTTTAGTCCTCTCCCATTAATATATCTATATATATATCTAATTCCCCTCTCATTAATATATATGCATTTATATATATATACATATATATTAATCTAAACACATACACATATATAATGTCTATATTTGAATGCACCTATATCTATATTTATATATAATTGCCTATTTACCTGAATATATATATATATATTTACCCGTATATATATTTACTTATACGTACACACATATATATAATTTATATATTTAACAAATATTTAGAAAATAATTACCAATTCCTAAAATAAATAAGAAAATATTTATACACAAGTAAAATGTCTACATGGTCGTCCCGGGTTCCACTACATGCTTACCTAGGCTGGGATTTGGTTCGGGTCCAGTTTGGACTAAATCGACACAAGCGTGTCTCCTACAAGTCAATAATACAATTTATAAGTAATTAAACGTTCTATAGGGTTAAGTCGCAACTTAGTCTGATTTTCCTAGTTAGGACGTCACTATGGCTTGGCTTTCCCTGATAGAGCTAACACACTAGTCAAAGCACGCCACTGCACTATCCGTGCCATAATTCCTATTCACCTTGTATTCTAAATCTCAACTATGGCTAAAATCATCTACCATAATAATTAACTAAAATAATTATTTATAAAACTCTAAAATTACCATTTAAATCAAGAAAATATAAAAATAAAAAAAATGTTCAAATTTTACGGGAAGAGGAGCTACAATTGTATCCTTGAGCTACGAGCCGAGCCTTATTACGAGTCACTAAACCATTCTCGTTCAGTTTGTTTCGGAATACCCATCGGGTACCAATGACCGGATGATCAATGGGCTTGGGAACAAGTTCCTAAACTTGATTCCGTTCGAATTGGTTTAATTCCTCCTGCATAGCATCTAACCAAAAATTATCACTACATGCTTCTTCAATATTTTTGGGTTAAAACTGTGAAACAAAAGCAACACAAGAAGCTATATCTTTATTAGAGGAACGAATACTTACACCCTTGGTAATCTCATCAATTACCAATTCCTTTGGATGATCAGCCAAGAATCTCATCTCTTTTGGTATAGTCTCAGGATTGCTAGTTCCAGCTTCTTTGCTTGAAGGTTCATCTGATGCTTGATGTGATGGTTCTGTATCTCTGTGTGAAGGTTTTGAAGTAGCTGTACTTGGTATAATTATGTCTTCATTGTCATCATCGTCTAAGTGTTGATTTAGCTCATCAAACTTGACATTAATTGATTCTTCGATGATCATGGTTCTTTTGTTGAAGACTCTGTATCCTTTGCTCTTTGCTACATAACCTAAAAATATACCTTCATCGGCCTTTTCATCAAATTTACTCAAATTGTCTTTAGTATTAAGAATAAAACATTTACAACCAAAAATCTTGAAATATGAAATATTTGGTGTTCTATCAAACCATAGTTCATAGGGAGTCTTCTTCGATATAGGTCGAATTAGAACCCTATTGAGAATATAGCATGCTGTATTTACAGCTTCAGCCCAAAAGTATTTAGGTAGACTAAACTGGTTTATAATTACTCTAGCCATTTCAGATAGAGTTCTGTTCTTACGTTCCACAACTCCATTTTGTTGCGGAGTCCTAGGGCAATAGAATTCATGCAAATAACCGTGTGTGTCACAAAATTGCTTGAATTCTGCATTCTCAAATTCGTCGCCATGATCACTACGAATGCGAGTAATCATGAACCCTTTTTCATTCTGTACTTTCTTACAAAAGGTGACGAATTCTGATAATACATCGTTCTTGCATGTAAGAAAATAAAACTATGTATATCTAGAGAAATTATCTACAGTGACAAATGCATATAACTTGCCACCTAGACTAGCAATTCTACTGGGTCCAAATAAGTCCATATGCAACAGTTGTAAAGGTCTAGTGGTACTTACAGCATTCTTGGATTTAAATACGGATTTGGTAGCTTTGTTCTTTTCACATTCACTATATACCGTATCCTTCTTGAAAGAAATGTCCGGTAAGCCTCATACCAACTTCTTTGTAGATAGTCATAAAATTGTATCCATGTTTGCATGGCCGAGTCTCATATGCCATAGTTGACTCTCGATGCTTTTGGCCATCAAACATCTACTTGCTTTGTTAGCATCTTCCAACAAATAGAAAACATATATGTTGTCTTCCCTAATAACTTCAAATATAGTAATACCAGTAGAACTATCAACTATAGTACATTTATCTATGACGAAGTTAATACCATAATCGTGATCAGCTAAATGGTTTATGCTGAGCAGATTATGCTTTAACTCGGTAACTAGACATACATCTTTAATCACTGGATAGGGAGCCTTACCAATGTCACCGATACCGATTATGTACCCTCTTAAATTATTACCGAAGGAGACGTATCCTTCTTTATTCTTCTTCGACAGTGTTGCTAATAGTGAAGCGTCACCGGCCATGTGCCGTGAGCAACCGCTGTCGAGGATCCATTTGCTCCTAGCATGTGAAGGGCATCCCACCTACAAAATAATTTGCAGATGAAACTCTTGGTACCCATTTCTTGTAGGATCCTGACTGGTTAGTTTTTGGTATCCATACATAAATATTTAAATCTACTAACTTTCCGATTCTTCATGCAAAAGATATATGACCAATAAGGCCACAATAATGACATTTAGCATGTTGAGTGTTAAAAGTAGGGTGAGGTGCATGATTGGTAGGTTTTTGTTTTCTAGTATAGAAGAATGCATGCCTATTAGTCTTCTTGGGCATAGTTTTGGTATGGTTTGGTCTGACAGTATTGAGCGTGTTTCGATGATTCGGTAATTGACACGTGTTAGAATAGGAAGCAGCAACTTCAAACCGTTTTCCTAAACTAATTTTTAACTTTTTGGAAGTGTCACATAATCTAGTATAGTCAGATATGAGTGATTATAATCTGACCTGTGCACACTGGAGACTCTTTCTTTCCTTAGATAGGTCTTCCTTTAACTGGATGATAGTTTGGCCTTTTTCTTCGGATAGCTTAACAGTCTCGTGTAACAACAACTTAATAGAAGAAAGCTCACTAGAATCATTTAAAGAGTCATTATTTCTAACATGATCTAATTGGTCGGTAAGTCTTCCTAGTTCTCTTTGAGTACCTTCTTAGAGGTTTCATATTTACTACACAGTTTTCTGTAATCATTTAGCAGGTCACTGAAAGCCTATCCTAGTTGTTCAAAGGTAAAATCATCATAAGGATCAAATAGAGGATTAGTGATTACCTGATCGCAAGCCATCAAGCATACATTTGCAGCGTCATCTGATTGTTCATCTTCTGAGTCGCTGGCCTCACTTTCATGCCATATGCTTGTGTTGGCGTACTTCCTAGATATAGATTTTTTTCAGGTAGCCTTTGTCATATTTGCTGCTTTTCTTTGATGATGATGCTGTTGGACAATCTTTCTTCATGTGTCCTTTTTTCTTGTATCCGTAGCAAATAGGATCTTCTTTGTTGTTGTTGTTGTCTTTTGTTCTCCTGTTAAATCTCATGAACTTCTTGAATTTTTGTACCAGAAGAGCTTGATCTTCAGAGTCGGAGTCGCTGTCATCAGAGTCGTCTTCGACAGTTCTTCTATGTTGAGCCTTGAGAGCGATCGAATTCTTTGACTTCTCCTTTGGTGTAGCATCTTCAAAGTCTTGAAGTTCTAACCCATGAGTGAGTAGCTTACCCATTAGTGTTTCCAGAGACATTGTTGAGAGGTCGTTTCCTTCAATGATTGCTGTAGCCTTTGGAATCCAGTTCTTTGTAAGGACTCGTAGAGGTTTGTGAATCTTCTCATGGTTGCTGTAATCCTTGCCTAGTGAAGACAGAGGATATACAATATCCAAGAATCTTGTAAACATCTGAGTGACTGATTCACTTGGCTTTATTTTGAATGCCTCATACTCCTGAGTAAGTCTGTTGATCTTTGACTCCTTGACTTGTGTTGTTCCTTCGTGGGTTACTTCGAGAAGTTTCTATACTTCATTCGATATTGTGCAGGTAGACACCCTGTTGAATTCAGTTCTGTCTAAAGCACAAAATAGAGCGTTAATAGCACGTGCGTCAAGACTGGCCTTTTTTTTCATCCTCTTTATATTTGTCATGGAATTTTTCAACTAAAACACCATCAACATTAATACGAGGGGGCTTTTTATAGCCATCAATAACTATAGACCATAAGTCAAAATTAAGAGATTTAAGAAAGAAACTCATACGTGTTTTCCGATAAGTGTAATTTGTGCCGTCAAACAGTGGAGATCTGTTTGTGGCTTGGCCTTCACTTGTGAATTTCACAGTTGCCATGTGTAATATTGTGATCGATATAATAATTGAATATAACTACAATTTTGTCTTGCTTTACCTGTATAACCCGCTCTGATACCAATTGTAGGAACAAAATCGTAAAGCAGAATACTCCAGAGGGGGGTGAATAGAGTAGGCAGCAGAATATTGCTAATTAAAAAATTTGTTAGCAGTTAGATCACAGATATAATAATAATCACAAAATAAATGACAGTAATAAAAAGGTGATCAGAAGACAAATGCAAACATCGAGATTTATACTGGTTTTTCTCTTGTGAGGACTAGTCAAGTCAGAAGAACTCTAGCTTCCAGTTGAATCCACTATTAGAAAATCCCGCAAGTTTTCATACGAAGTCCTTGCAACTTCTACAGACACGAGCTTTGATACGAAGAACTTGTCCAACTTCAATTGTGAAGAGTTGTATCTTCAATCAAGCCTCTGATTACAATCGCTCTGAAACTTCTAGACCGTACCGTAGTGGCAAATCGACTAGAGGATTGTAACTGGCTTAGGATTTGTAAATGGAAGCTTTTTAGAACTCTTTGGAAGAAATGTAAGCTTTAGAAGAGAAGAGCTTGAAAGTGAATTGGTGATTTGAAATGATCGAAATCTTTCTCTATTTATAGTTTTTCCAAAGGCAGAACTCTGACAGAATTCGGGTAGAATTCGGACAAAAGTCTTTGTAACAAACCGCAACTGAAAGGAGACCAAGTTCAAAATCAAACGTTCAACTTGGCCAAACTCTGGCCGAGTTCTGCTAGGGTTCAGCCATTTGATTTTGAGAAAAATAATTTTGGCTTTTTAAAAAGTCCTTCAGAAGTTTTTTGTAAAAAGGATATTTTTCAAAAATATAGGTCATTTTTAAAAGGATAGGATGATTTTGAAAAACAATTTCGGACAGCCTATTTGTCAGTACGAGTTGGTGTATAATGTATTCCTAGACTCAATGAAATAAAAAATTATATTACTTTGAAGGAAATACATTCTGAATGGCAAATAACTTCGGTCTTGAACATAGTAGATATCCATCGTTGAGCAGTGTCCAAAACGTCGTAGGTAAACATCTGAATTGACTTGTATTTATATCGAGACTGTGTTTGATCAATTATTAAAATCAGGTTTGACTATGACCAATGGGCCTACAATTGCAACAAGCTATCAGACGATAATCATCAAGGGACGAGGCATTCTCTTTCTTCGGAATGAGAGAGAGATACGTGTGATTCAATTCCAGAAGCAATCTACCGTTAGTAAAGAAATCACTAACCATGCCGAATACCTGTCCTTTTAGCTCCTCCTAATGCAGTTTGAAGAACTTGCTACCAAAGCCATCGGGTCCTAGAGATTTATTGGGATCTGTCGATTTAATAATCATCTCCAACTCTTCCATTCGAATTGGTGCCAGTAACATTTGGTTTCCAAGAGGATAAACCAACTTCCTGCAGGTGTAACGATATAGTAAAGCGTAATACTCTAGAGGGGGGGTGAATAGAGTTGGCAGCGGAATAATGCTAATTAAAAAAATGTTAGCAACACAATCACAGTATATAATCACAGTTGAAATAATGTAAAGGCAGAGTTCAGAAAGCAAACGCAAAGACAGCGATGTATACTGGTATTCCTCTGTTGAGGACTAATCCAGTCGGTAGAACTCTTACTACCAGTTGAATCCACTATAGGAAAAATCGCAAGTTTTCTTACGAAGTCCTTGCAACTTCTACAACGCGAGCTTTGATACGAAGAACTCGTCCAACTTCAAATGTGAAGAGGTATTCTTCAATCAAGCCTTCTGATTACAATCTCTCAAAAACTTCTAGACCGTACCGCACTGGTAAATCGACTAGAGGATTGTAACTGGCTTGGGATCTGAAAATGAAAAGCTCTAAAAAACTCTTTGGAAGGCAGAAAGCTTTTTAGATAGAGAGAAGATTGAAAGTAAATGAGTGAATTGAAATGATCGAAATCCATCTCTATTTATAGGAATTCCAAAGGGAGAACTCTGTCAGAATTCGGGCAGAATTCGGGCAGAACTCGATGAGCAAATCTCGGTCAAATTCGCAACTGCAGGAGGACCAAGTTCCAGAGAATTCAAAAATCAAACGGCCACCAACCGAACTCTGGCCGAACTCTGGCCGAGTTCTGTCAGGGTTAGGTTAGGGTTTTAAAAATAGATTTTTGGTGATTTTTGAAAACCTTTTTGAAAACCTTTTTGTAAACATTTTGATAGGTCATTTTAAAACATTTTGAACTATTTTGGGGATAGCCTATTTGCCAGTACGACTCGGTGTACAACGTATTCCTAGACTCAAATAAAGTGAAAAATTATATTGCATAGGAAGTACAGACTCAAGTAGGCAAACAGATCTTCAGTCTTGAACGGAGTGAATATCCAATCTTGCTTATGTCCAAGAAGCTGAGATGTCCCAACAAGCTTCGTATATCCAGACAGAGTTTTGATCAATTATTAAAATCAGGTTGACCATATGACCAATGGGCCAACAATCTCCCCCATTTTGATAATTGACAAACTATGAATGATATAACATTAAGCTAGTTCGAAAAATATCAAAAAGTAGAAATTGTTCATAACCTGTATTTAACTCAAAAAAAATGTTAGATCATTTTTAATTTTCTTCCCCTTTGTCACTTAGCAAAATAATTGCACAAGAGAAGGCTCCCCCGCATTAAATGCAGAAGACTCCCCCGCAATCAATGCATAAGTAACAAATAGCGAGAAAACAAAATAAAAGAAATATAGTATAAGAATTAGAGATATAGCATCACAGGCATGTAATGTTTCTACAAATTATCATCACAGGCATGTATTGCTTCAAAAACATATAAAAAAAAATCTCAGGCATGCTATTTCACAGGCAGTTTAAAATGGAGAAGCAGTATAAAAAAATAGTGCTGAAACAAAATGCTGAAATAAACTGAGATGTCATAAATGAAACATCAAAAACATGTCCATGAAGATAAAAAGTACTGATATCAAACTACAAAGTACTGATAAAAAGTAAATGATAAAAACTTGGAATGTCGGAGCATTTTCAAGTATACAATAGAATATCACTAATAATCAAATCAGATCTCATCATCACTATCCTCATCAATATCATCAGCAGCATGGCCAGCATGACCGGAAGTACCAGCACCAGAAGTACCAGCGCCAGTAGGATGAGTAGGGACGCCAGCATAGAACTCACCAACGTAATCTCGAGGTGCACGATACCAGTCATAGGCATTACCTGGCTGGAAGTAGGCATGAACAGCCTCATCCTCACAGCGGTAACCCGAAAAAGCTGGATCACGAGGAATAGAAGCAGCAGAGTGACCAGTCTGGGCAAAACGCAGATCGGCCAAGGAGTTTGCCATCGCCTGGTAACGGGTGACATCGCGAAACTCTCGCTCGCGAGCCATGTCCGTCATCGAGACGTGCAAAGCTGATAAATGCTGATGTATGCCCTCAAAAGTCATGGCATACGGCTGATGTGGTGAAGATGGTGCAGTAGGAGGAGCAGGAGGTGGAGCTGAAGCAGTCCGGCTACGATAAGAAAGCTGGAGTAACTTGGGCTCAGAGTCCTGAGTACAAGTCGATAGATCGATCTCGAATCGCTGAAAGATACGAGGGAGAATCATCGCGTAAGAGAGATTTCGATCTCTAGCACGACAACGTCCCATCATCTGAATAATTGTCTTAGGGATGGAAAAAGGAATCCCCTTAAGAATATGGTACATGGCGGACAGCTCAAACGAAGTCACATCATCCTTGGAAGTAGATTTTGGAAGAAGAGTAGAGTAGATGATGCGATGCAATTCGTAGTTAAACAAGTTTAGGTTGTTAGCCTTGAACTTTCCAGAACGTACTCTGTCAGGTGCACAGAGTTCCGTTTTAAAACTCGTGAGTGTAGTGCCTTCGGGGAAATCGAATTCCGTGATATCAACTAGCGGTTCACCTTCATTGGGAATACCAAGAATCTCCGCTAGGAGGACATCATTGAACTCAATGTCTATGCCTCCAACACGTGTGCTCACGTCAAAAGTGTTAACTACGAGATTGCAATAGAACAATCTAATGGCATTAGTAGCAATTGGGAAGCACAGTTTAACAAGTAAGTGTAACCCTAATGCCTCAAATAAGTGACGATGATCAGGGAATACCGTCCATTTAACCGGAGCGCCGCTACATATGGATCGGGTGGAAAAGTCACCGTACCATAATAAAGCTTGATCGAGGGTTTGAAAGAAGAACCCATCGAAAGCGCCGTCGCTCTTTTGGACCGGCGAAAACAAAGAATCCGTGTGAGGATTCGAAGAGGACCCTTCCTCACTAGGAGTGGTCTTCTTCCTCTTAGACGGATTAAATCTAGGTGCCATTGAAATAAAAAGCACTAATTTTGAAAGGTGGAGAGAGAGGGAGTTATACCTCACGAAAATTGGATATGTTGTAGAGAAGAACGATCTTCGCACGATTCCAAATTTTGAAAGGATTTCACCAAGTAGATTGGAAGCAATAGATTGGTGAAGAACTAGGGTTTGGAGGTCGGGGTCGGCTGCTGCTGCTGTTGTAATTAGTTTGGAAGCAATGAAAGAGAAGAAGCTCTCGGGTTCTGGATATATACACAGATACCTACAACCGAACTCGGGCCGAATTCGGTCAGAGCTCTGGCCGAATTCGCCTAGGGTTCTTTCAGGTTGATTTTTGCTACTTCTTTTTCATTGACTCGTTGCAAATATTTAATTCAAAGTTTAGTTATTTTAGCCTTCAAATAACATAATTAATGATATTTTATGAATTAAATGTCGTTACACAGCGACTGTCTCAGATTAGCTGTAGGAGTACTGTCCCAGCTGGCGGAGGTTCACCGGAGAACTCTTAAGTACCGCTTCGCTTCAACCGTAGTTGTGGTGACAGACAGACTCTTTATTAGCTTGTCTCTAACACAGTTTTTGCATAATGATATATAATCATAAAATAAAATTAATTAATATTATTGACGTCCAAAATTCCTAATTCTCGACGTAAATAATTGAAACGATCTTCCGCTAGAGGTTTAGTAAAGATGTCAGCTAATTGATTTTCAGTATCTATGTACACAAGGTTTATATCTCCATTTTGATGATGATCTCTAAGAAAATGATGTCTAATCTCGATATGTTTAGTACGAGAATGATATACAGGATTCTTAGTCAAATTAATGGTGCTCGTGTTATCACAGAAAATGGGAATATGTGTGAAAAGTAAATCAAAGTCTTCTAGGGTTTGTTTCATCCACAAAATCTGAGCGCAACAACGTCCTGCGGCGATATACTCAGCCTCTGTTGTTGATAAGGCTACAGAATTTTGCTTTTTACTAAACCAAGAGACTAGAGCCTTGCCTAAGAAATGACATGTACCGCTAGTACTTTTTCTATCAACCTTGCATCCAGCAAAATCTGCATCCGAATAACCAATAAGGTCAAAGGATTTAGTTTTGGGATACCACAAGCCGACAGAAGAAGTGCCCTTAAGGTATCGAAAGATACGCTTAACTGCGGTCAGATGTGATTCCTTTGGGTTAGCTTGAAAACGTGCACATAGGCAAACACTAAACATGATATCTGGACGACTAGCAGTTAAGTAAAGTAACTACCAATCATACCTCGATACTTACGTGTGTCGACTGGCTTGCCTTGTTCGTCAGAATCAAGCTTTGTTGAAGTTGCCATCGGAGTGCCAATAGGTTTGACATTGTCCAGATCGAACTTCTTTAGCAAATCTTTTGTGTCTTGGCTTGATTAATGAACGTCCCATTGTTGGTTTGTTTGATTTGCAATCCGAGAAAGAACTTCAGCTCTCCCATCATGCTCATCTCAAACTCATTCTGCATACACTTAGAAAATTCTTGACAAATAGATTCATCAGTGGATCCAAAAATGATATCATCAACATAGATTTGAATTAAAAGCAGCTTGCCATTAAAAGATTTAATAAATAGTGTAGTGTCAACCTTTCCTTTTGAAAAACCGTTGTCAAGTAGAAAAGAGCTTAGACGGTCATACCAAGCACGAGGGGCTTGTTTCAAACCATATAAGGCTTTCTTCAACTTGAAAACATGGTCAGGATTTTTGAAATCCGTGAAACCCGGAGGTTGTGCTACAAAAACTTCTTCTTTTATAAAGCCATTTAGAAAATCACTTTTTACATCCATTTGAAAAAGTTTGAAATTATGAAAACATGCAAATGCACATAATATTCGAATGGATTCTAATCTCGCAACTGGGGCATAAGTCTCATCGTAGTCGATACCCTCTTCTTGATTGTATCCTTGAGCTACGAGTCGAGCCTTGTTACGAGTTACTAAACCATCCTCATTCAGTTTGTTTCGGAATACCCAACGGGTGCCAATGACCGGATGATCAATAGGCTTGGGAACAAGTTCCCAAACTTGATTCCGTTCGAATTGGTTCAATTCCTCTTGCATGGCATCTATCCAGAAACTATCACTACATGCTTCATCAATAGATTTAGGTTCTAGCTGTGAAATAAATACAATACTAGAAACAATATCTCTACTGGATGATCGAGTACTTACTCCTTTGGTAATGTCACCAATTACCAAATCTTGTGGATGATCAGCTGTGAATTTTAACCTTTTCGGTAGACTCTGTAGGTAGCTGGTTCCTGGATCTCCTCTAGGGAGTTCAGCTAGTGCAGAGCTTGGTTCAGGTTCAGCTGATGTTGAGCTTGATGTAGGCAGATCTTCATCACTGTCATCGAGAGTTATTTGGTTCATTTCATCAAAAGTGACGTTGATTGATTCTTCGATGATCATGGTATGTTTGTTGAAGACTCTGTACCCTTTGCTCTTGGCCGCATAACCTAGAAATATACCTTCATCGGCCTTTTCGTCAAACTTTCCTAAGTTGTCTTTAGTATTAAGAATAAAGCACTTACAGCCAAAAATCTTAAAGTATAAAACTGAAGGAATTCTATCGAACCATAACTCAAATGGAGTCTTCTTCGATTTGGATCGAATTAGAACTCTATTGAGTACAAAGCAAGCTGTATTGACAGCTTCAGCCCAGAAGTATTTGGGTAGGCTAAATTGATTTAACATCACTCTGGCCATTTCGGTTAGAGTTCTGTTCTTACGTTCCACAACTCCATTTTGTTGTGGAGTTCTAAGACAGGAGAACTCGTATATAAAACCGTGTGTGTCACAAAATTGCTCGAAATCAGCATTCTCGAATTCGCCTCCATGATCGCTTCTAATACGAGTGATCATGTAACCTTTTTCATTTTGTACTTTCTTGCAAAAGGCGATAAATTCGGATAATGCGTCATTCTTGCGTGTCAAGAAATATACCCACGTGTATCTAGAAAAATCATCTACAATAACAAATGCATATAATTTACCTCCGAGGCTAGCAACTCTGCTAGGACCGAATAAATCCATGTGTAGCAATTGTAGAGGTCTAGTAGTACATACTGCGTTTACAGACTTGAATGTGGATCTGGTAGCCTTGTTCTTTTCACATTGGCTGCATACCGAATCCTTCTTGAATGTTATGTCTGGTAAACCGCGTACTATCTTCTTTGTGGATAATCTTGAAATTGTATCCATGTTTGCATGATCGAGTCTCATATGCCATAGATGACTCTCATCACTTTTGGCCATTAAGCATCTACCTGAAATGTTAGCTTCTTCCAACAGATAGAAAACATATATATTGTCTTCCCTGATTCCTTCAAAGATAGTACTACCAGTTGAGCTATCAACTATAGTACATTTGTCTTTGCCAAAGTTGATACCATAACCATGATCAGCTAGATGACTTATGCTGAGCAGATTATGTTTCAACTCGGTAACCAGACAGACATCTTTAATCACGGGATAGGGAGACTTACCAACATCACCGATACCAATAATATACCCTTTCAAATTATTACCGAAGGAGACATAGCCTTCCTTCTTCTTCTTCGACAGTGTTGCAAATAGGGTAGCGTCACCGGTCATATGCCATGAGCAACCGCTGTCGAGGATCCATTTGCTTCTAGCATGTGAAGGGTGTTCCACCTACAAAACAGTTTGCAGATGAAACCTTTGGTACCCATTTCTTGTAGGGTCCTGAATTGTTAGCTTTAGGTATCCAAGCATAAATATTTAAATCTACAAGCTTTCTCATTCTACATGCAGATGATATATGACCAATGAGGCCACAATAATGACATTGTGCATGTCGAGTGTTGAAAGCTGAGTGGTGTGCATGGTTGGTAGGTTTGGGTTTTCTAGTATAGAAGAATGCATACCTATGATCATGTTTGGGCTTAACCTTTTGGGGTAAAGGTTTTATATGGTTTGGTCTGACAGTGTTTGGCTTGGAAATGTTCTGAATTCTCGGTAAGTGATACGTGTTAGGATAGGAAGCAGCAGGCTCAGGCTGTTTTCCTAACCTAATTTCCAACCTTTTGGAAGTGTCATATAACTTAGTATAATCAGAAGTGAGTGATTCTATTCAGATTTGTGCAGATTGAAGACTTTTCTTTTCTTTAGAAAGATCTTCTCTCAATTGGTCTATAATCTTGTCTTTTTCTTCGGATGACTGTTTAGTCTCGTGTAATAAGAGCTTTATAGAGGAAAGCTTACCAGACTCACTAACATTAGCTCTAACCTCAGCTAGTAGGTCGGTAAGTCTTCCTATTTCTCCTTTGTACTCTTTGAGTACCTTCTTAGCGGTCTGATATTTACTACGCAGTTTCCTGTAGTCAAGCATCAGGTCACTGAAGGCATCTCCTAGTTGCTCAAAGGTGAAGTCATCATATGTTTCTACAGGTTCAGTAGGTACCTGATCGATTGCCATGAAGCAGATGTTTGCAGCGTCCTCTGAATGTTCATCTTCGGAGTCGCTAGCTTCACTCTCATGCCATATGCTGATGTTGGCATATTTCTGAGACGTTGATCTTTTCAGGTTGCCTTTTTCATACCTATTGTTCTTCTTGCTCGATGATGAGTTGATGGGACAGTCCTTCTGCATATGTCCCTTCTTCTTATAGCCATAGCAGACAGCATCTTCTTGATACCAGTTGTTGCTGTTGTTCTCTTTGACTCTCTTCTCATGTCTCATGAATCTTTTGAACTTCCTTGCTAGGAGAGCTTGATCTTCAGCGTCAGATCCACTGCTGTCTGAGTCATCTTCAGCAGCTTTTCTGTGCTGAGCCTTGAGGGCGATAGTCTTCTCCTTGGGTGCAGGTTCTTCAAAATCTTGTAGCTCCAGTTCATGAGTGAGTAGCTTACCCATGAGTACTTCAAGTGACATTGTGGTGAGGTCGTTTCCTTCAATGATAGCTGTAGCCTTCGGAATCCAGTTCTTGGTGAGAGCTCGCAGGAGTTTACGAATCTTTTCGTGGTTACTGTAATCTTTGCCTAAGGAGGACAAAGGGTTTACAATATCCAAGAACCTCTCGAACATTTGTGTGACTGTTTCATTTGGCTTCATTTTGAACGCCTCGTACTCTTGAGTAAGTCGGCTGACTTTTGACTCCTTGACTTGAGTCGTGCCTTCATGTGTAACTTCGAGAAGCTTCCACACACCATTTGCCGTTGTGCATGTAGATACCCTGTTAAATTCTGTTCTGTCTAAGGCACAAAAAAGAGCATTAATGGCACGTGCGTCAAGACTGGCCTTTTTCTTTTCTTCCTCTGTATAACTGCTTTGGGGTTTTTCAACCAAAACTCCCTCGACATTTATACGAGGTGGCTTCTGATAGCCATCAAGAACAATAGCCCATAAGTCAAAATCAAGATATTTTAAGAAGAAACTCATCCGTGTTTTCCAATAAGTGTAGTTAGTACCATCAAACAGAGGGGGTCTGTTTGTGGCCTGACCTTCACTTGTGAATTTCATAGTAGCCATGTGATGTGCTGTGATCTAATAAATAATGAATAAATAATAGCACTGTTACCTCGCTTTACCGGTAACACCCGCTCTGATACCAATTGTAGGAACGATATAGTAAAGCGTAATACTCTAGAGGGGGGGTGAATAGAGTTGGCAGCGGAATAATGCTAATTAAAAAAATGTTAGCAACACAATCACAGTATATAATCACAGTTGAAATAATGTAAAGGAAGAGTTCAGAAAGCAAACACAAAGACAGCGATGTATACTGGTATCCCTCTGTTGAGGACTAATCCAGTCGGTAGAACTCTTGCTACCAGTTGAATCCACTATAGAAAAAATCGCAAGTTTTCTTACGAAGTCCTTGCAACTTCTACAACGCGAGCTTTGATACGAAGAACTCGTCCAACTTCAAATGTGAAGAGGTATTCTTCAATCAAGCCTTCTGATTACAATCTCTCAGAAACTTCTAGACTGTACCGCACTGGCAAATCGACTAGAGGATTGTAACTGGCTTGGGATCTGAAAATGAAAAGCTCTAGAAAACTCTTTGGAAGGCAGAAAGCTTTTTAGATAGAGAGAAGATTGAAAGTGAATGAGTGAATTGAAATGATCGAAATCCATCTCTATTTATAGGAATTCCAAAGGGAGAACTCTGTCAGAATTCGGGCAGAATTCGGGCAGAACTCGATGAGCAAATCTCGGTCAAATTCGCAACT
The DNA here is from genome assembly GCA_029216955.1 of Iris pallida. Taxonomy (NCBI): domain Eukaryota; kingdom Viridiplantae; phylum Streptophyta; class Magnoliopsida; order Asparagales; family Iridaceae; genus Iris; species Iris pallida. The sequence goes on along the minus strand of JANAVB010020598.1, from coordinate 294,209 downwards.
GCAGGAGGACCAAGTTCCAGAGAATTCAAAAATCAAACGGCCACCAACCGAACTCTGGCCGAACTCTGGCCGAGTTCTGTCAGGGTTAGGTTAGGGTTTTAAAAATAGATTTTTGGTGATTTTTGAAAACCTTTTTGAAAACTTTTTTGTAAACATTTTGATAGGTCATTTTAAAACATTTTGAACTATTTTGGGGATAGCCTATTTGCCAGTACGACTCGGTGTACAACGTATTCCTAGACTCAAATAAAGTGAAAAATTATATTGCATAGGAAGTACAAACTCAAGTAGGCAAACAGATCTTCAGTCTTGAACGGAGTGAATATCCAATCTTGCTTATGTCCAAGAAGCTGAGATGTCCCAACAAGCTTCGTATATCCAGACAGAGTTTTGATCAATTATTAAAATCAGGTTGACCATATGACCAATGGGCCAACACAGGTGATGTTTGAAAACAACAATATATAATCAAATTGATTAAATAACTCCTAATAGTGCCTAATGGCCTATGCTTGAAGTTCAATACACTTGGTGATCTCTTTCTCGTCTGGACCAAGTAGCTTGCCTATATAGTTTCAATGTTGGCGCTTTCGAACCAAGTCACAGAAAAATTTTGTGCAGCTGTCACCATTACGTAACCACGAGCATTTGGCACGTTGAACAACCTTAATCTCCTCTTACATGCAAAGTCGGCTCATGTCGCTGATCAAAATCCGCTCCTCATTGGCCAATGTGTTTTTATTGATTCTAGTTTGGGGTAATTTCTATAACACCCAGTTTCTAAAATGAGGGTAATTTTGAAATTTTGTAATTATAATTATTAATTAATGATATTTATTTCATATTAGAATTTTTAATGATTTTTAATTAATTTTAAACTATTTAAATTTATGACTTATGATTTTGGTGTTGTGCTAGTGATTAGTAGATACTGCCTACCCTAGAGACTAGCCATGTGATTAGGGTATTTTTTTGACATTTTTAGGGTTATTTGGATTTATTATAATTTATTAGAATTTATGGGAATTTTTAGGATTTATTTGGACTAGTTTGATTTTGGACTAGTTTTGACTCATGTAGACCAAACTAGGAACTAACCATAGTTAGTTGGGCTTGGTTAGGTCAAGTGGACCCTAGTCTAACCTAGTGTGACTCAAGTTAGTGGTTAGTGATTCATTAGAACTTGAATTAGGAATTTAGGAATCAAGTTATTTGTTAAATGGCTTGTGATTACACAAGTCATTTTGTGACTAAACTAGATAGGACTAGCCAAACCTAGCTCAACCCTAACCCAAAGCCAAGTGGCTAGCCACCCTAGCTGAACCTAGGGATTCCCCCATTATAAATACACTCCTAATTTCTAGGGCTAGCCTCTTTTAGGGTTCTTCAAAAGTTCTAAGGAAAGAGGTGAGTCCCATCTTCCTAAAATCCTTAAAAATTCATTTCAAATCCTTTTTCCTTCAAACCAATTCCATTAGGACCTAAATTTCTTCCTCTTGCTGCTGGAATTAATTTGGTTGCAGGAAGAAACAATTTGTGAGATTTGGAGGCTTGAGGAGTTCATTTCATTTGGGGGCTTTTCTACCCATTGTTCTTCAAGAGGTAACTTCTTCATTTCTCCGTGAAACTTCATGTAGTCTTCACCAATAGGAAGCCCTAAGAGCCCCCCTAATGCCTGGATAGGGTTCGTGTCCTGTGTCAGTGGTTTTGTGTCCGTTCTGGACACGTATCAGTCTTGTGTCATAGGTGTTCGACCAAATGCCTCTAAGAGTTCGACTGTGCTGTTTTTAAATTCTGATTGAATAGGATTGTAGATCCTTGTGTGCTCATTATTTTTTGTGAAGACACCTTGGTCGTTTCATGTCTGTGTCGGGTGCAAACCAGCCTGGACACGCGTGCGTGCACTGGCTCGGGACTGTGTTGTTTTCCCTGCTACTCGGGGCCAACAACTCGCTGGACACGACGACTCAGGCCGTGCCATTTGGCGTGGGCCATGGGGCCATGACTGACACGAGGCCCTCAAAGTTGGAGAAGCTCTCGTGTCGTGTCGGAGGTGTTCTCCAGCCCGCATTGGGTTGCACTGACAGTTTCAGCCGTGTTTTTGGTACACTGATACGGGTGGTTTGACACGACACAGGGACACTTCGACCCAATTCAGGGTGACACGTGGGTAGCCCTATGAGTGGCAAACCAGGGTTTGTGGACACGTGGCTTGGTTTGATCTGTGTTGTGTACACGAGACTCGTGCACACGTGCACGAGGACACAGCACCGTAGGCACTGTTTTGGTGCACTGTTGTGTGGACACGTTTGTGTCCAATTTCAGGGACACAAAAAACTTGTGTAGCATGCTATAAATGTATATTTATGTTACCAACCTTTTGATTTACATTTTAGAAGTTTCAAACCATTCATTCCTATTTTTTTTCCCTAAAAATCCTGATACTAGGTATGCTGAAATTCCAGTTTCAATATCTGACTTGAAGGTCTATTTACACCTAATTAAATGCTGTTAACTGTTAGTTTCAATCCCTAACATGTTCCTCCTATCAGTTATCTACCTGGGTGCAAGTTTTTGGATGTTTTGGTTGAGTTTTGAATTCAAATCCTGATTTCAAGAGTTGGGCTGTTCAGGAAGTCTGTGACTGATTCCTGAGTTTTCCTTGATGTTGTGAACTCAATTCTGGGTTCATAAGGAACCTGAGATAGGATGTTATGTTTAAATACAAACCTGGGATTTGGTGTTAACTAATGTTTTCCTGTCCACTGTTTTGATTTCAAATTGTTCTTGAATTGATTGATATCATAATTTGGACTGTAGGGATATGTTAATCTGAGAACTTCAACAGTGCACACTATTTTCCTGTATGATGTACACCCAGCCACACACTCACAGCTCACCCATGTTTCACTCACTCATGCATACACACCCTATATTGTTCCCTTTCACTGTTTTGGTATTTTCCTACACATATCAAAACCTGACAGCTACATGAGTATCACTAATCAATGTTAAACCTGAGATTGTGTATTGATTGGGGGCTATGTTGAACTCTTTTCTCCCTACTCACTGTCCAGGACTGTAGTTCAGTCCACCAAGTGCCCCTTCACTAAATTCTCTCTTCACAGTCACACACACCATAGATTCTAGCATTCACACCCACTTTTAATTACTTGCTGTACACTGTTTGTTTCCTGCAACATTGATACACATAATATCTTCTTTCACTGTCATATTTTCATTACCTGTACACACTGATTTAGCCTGTTTCCCCTGCTGTGCAGTTCACACCCTATTCCTGTTACAGCCTCACTCACACCCTGCTGTTCAAGCACTGTCATATTTATAATTCCTGCACACACTTTTTTAGCACTGTCAATACTGTAATGTACACACACACCTTGCCCTCTCTTTCTCTGATATGTTCCTGTTTGCACACACACATTATCATCCTTTCACTGTCTAGGATTCCTGTACACACTCTTGACACACACCATTTCACATAATACATACACAGGCCTACACTTGTTCACTGTTATATTATTTCCCGCACTTGGACACACACACACATGTTACTCTCTTCACTGTTCTGTTCTTCCTGTCCATATACACACACACACTGGTTTTAATTTCCTGCCTTGCAAATTCCTGAACACATTGACACACACACACCCACTAGCTCTCTCTTTCTCTATTTTAAGTATTGTGGTAGGCATATATATATGTATATATAGGATATTGTATGAGTGCCTATATATATCTATATATAAATTCCTTGTTAGTTATGAGATAGGTTACATTAGCCTAGAGGGTGTACTATTTGTGTGAGTGCATATATTGATATCTATACTTTCCTTGTTAGCTAATGTGGTAGATTTTACTTAGCCTAGTTGTGTATATTTGTGATGCTAATGTATGGGTGTTTAGTGAGATTGTGACTTGTTAAGAGTCTAGAAATTAGCTAGGCTATTTTATGATGTGACTAGTATAGGCTTGCTTAGCTTTGACAGGAATAGTGCTAGCTAGTAAGGATTGGACTAGCCTAGTTAGACTCAACTAGACTTGGTTGACCTAGTTTGACTTCTAGGGTTGACCAGAGTTGACCAAGAGTTGACTTTGGCCTAGATTGACTTAGAATCATGTAGAATATATAGTAGGACTTCATTATACCATTTTGGACTTGTTGTCACTTGTGCTGTTCTGAATAGGAGCCAGACACCACTCCTCGGACAGTACTTTTCAGTTGGACACTCAGATACCAGGCGAGTACATTCTCTGATCATTTCATATCCTGCTTAGAATTATTTTCCTGCTTTAAATTACTTTACTTGATACTGTCACGTTGGTAACACGGATTGGTACTATATGGATCTTTTCATGAGATGTTATCCCCCTCGGGAGCATCGGATACTGCATGTTTTGTGCGTTTCATGAATCATCACGTATCTCTATGCTTTCTCTGATTCACGAATCGCTTGTGACACATGTACTCTCATGTTCACAGAGCCATCATGAATCACCTTCACGTATCACTCATTTTATGAGCCATGTGAAGTTTTACGAATCTTAACATAACTTGAACAGATCTTTGTGTATCGATTGTGGATGGGGGAGTGGAAATAGACATGTGAATATTATCCTAGTAGCTGTAGTCATGAATCACTATCTTAGCTGTAGTCATGAATCTCCTATGCCATTCACATGTTTATATTTTACTCTGACTCATTAGTCACTATTAGCTCTCTATGTATAGTAGATATTTCTATTACAGTTTCTCTCTCTGTTTACATACTGTATTTCTTCAGTTCATGTATCTTACTTTACTGCATGATCATATTTTCTAACCTGCTATGATATGTTGAGATGTACTGTACTCGCTCCTGTCCTGACTGGACCTGTTGAAAATATTACAGAGGATGAGGAGGAGGCCCTATGTACCACCTATTACGGAGCAGGATTAGACGACACCTGCGACCTGGTTCCTCTGGAGGACCCAGCTGCAGCACAGGATGCTACTCCCAGAGTCTAGGCTAGATAGCTAGGCTTTAGCTTTTCTTTCAGCATTGTTATTTGAATTTCAGTTGTTGTTCTGAGATGTAGTTTATATTTAGAGATATGTTTTGAGCTGGATGTTCTTGAGTTGTTATCTTAGACACTTAGACTTTCTCCCTCTTATTTGTATTACATTGTGCTTTTGATCTCTGTATCTACCTTTACTATTCTGTATCTGCCTTAGATGTGATTGAGACTGTTCTGTTATGTCACCTCCATTCGGAGTGTATATACTGTACAGGTACCTTTTTATTGCTAGATGATTGACCTAGGACAGCGTTCTACCGCCGACACTGCGGCGTAGGCTGGGCGTTGTTACGTTCTCGTACCCTCACAGTGGGTGCGGGTCGTGACACATTTTTAGTGGTGGTCCATGCAGGTCGAGTTTATGTAGTGGTATTCGAACTAGAGTATCACTACAGCCTGCAGTGGGATTAGGATATTTTTGAAGGTACTCAATCACAAATAGGAAAAACTTTTATTCAGATTCTGTATATCTACATTTGCCGCTTATTGTCTTCCTTGAATTTAAACTGTCCTCCTTTGGTATTTCGTCTCATTCTCAGCAATTGTTTCCTTTTGATCTGTGTCTCCAGGATGGTTAAGATGCGATCGCATCGCCAGGGCCAGGGGGACGTCGATGAGAGGTCTGCCACCTCTCATGCTCAGCAGTCAGCCCCTGGTGCCGCAGCCCTAGTCATGCCAGCTGGGGTAGGCGTTTCAGCAGCTTTTGGAGGAGCCCCACCAACAGTGAGGCATGAGCCGAGTCCGGTGATTCTGGATGTACTTCTTCAGCAGCAGCAGCCACCTGCAGGGACGATTGATGCCGTTCAGCTGTTAGCCTTCTTCCGGCAGTACATGGAGGGTCAGCAGACCCAGCAGCATGGGAAGACAGCAGAGCTCGCACGAGGCATTGAGCTGGCGATGACTGCGGTAGAGAGAGTCATAGCTCAGCCAGCGGTAGCCCCGCAGCCGTACCAGCCACGGGAGAAGGGCATCCAAGATTTCCAGAAGATGCACCCGAGAGACTTCCGAGGGACAGAGGGGATCTTGTATGCCGATGAGTGGATCGAGCATATGGAGGAGATTTTCAGGTTGGCTGAGATCCCGACGAGGCTCCAGATAGAGGCAGCGGCCAGCATGATACAGGATCTGGCCCGTACATGGTACCAGACCGACTCGAGGGTCGGTACAGTAGGACAGACTTGGGCAGCATTCAAGAAGCTGTTCAAGGAGAAGTTCTTTCCAGACGCAGCACTGGGAGCCCTCGAGACCCAGTTCGAGGCCCTAGTCCAAGGGAACCAGTCTGTGGAGGAGTACGCAGGAGAGTTCTGCCGCCTGAGCAGATTTATGGATGACTTGTCCGAGACGACGAAGGCCCGGAGGTTCCGAAAGGGCTTGGTAAAGGAGGTCAAGTCCTACACCAAGAATGCCCGCAGCACTATATTTGAGGAGATCCTAGTGGACGTTTTAGCTGCAGAGGATGATCTTGAGCTTAGGCTCAAGAGGGGGCGAGACTCCCAGGGAGGCAGCAGTAGCGGAAGACCGGCCAAGAGGTCGCACGTTCAACATCAGTTTCAGCAGCAGTTCCAGGGTCACGGCTATCAGCAGGGACAGCAGCAGCCCAGACAGCATCAGGCACCCAGACAGCAGGCAGTCAGTTGCCCCTACTGTAAGAAGCCGGGGCATGGATGGGGTGAGTGCAGGAAGAGGCTGGACAGGTGCCTATTATGTGGAGCAGCGGACCACAGCTAAGGGAGTGTTCCCAGTACATAGGCACAGCACCAGGAGGAGGAGTCAAGGCTCCGGTAGGTCAGCAGCGGGGACCGTTACCGATGCAGCAGCAGAGGTTTGTACAGTATCAGCATCAGGCTGGAGGAGGCCAGCAGGGGCGAGCTTACGCCATGACAGTCGAGGATGCTCAGGCAGTGGGAGAGGTGCTTGCAGGTTCTGTTCTTTTCGATTCCATTTCCACCTTGCCTCAATATATCTATCTTGAAATCTAATTCCATCTGTTCTTATCTGCTTCCTTATCTGTTGATAAGTTTTGATCTGGCATTCTTTTCGATTTAATTTTTCTTCCGAGATGAATCATATGGGCTAGGTCACCCAGTTATGGAATCTAGAATCTTCGGTAGTCGTATTTAGCTGGCATAGTGAGGACATATAGTCAGATTTAGGATGTATTTCTCGGGTGTGGGAATTTAAGGTTTTCGCTGCCAAGCATGCGACAATGCGAAAATTTTAAATACCATAATTCTAGAGATATGTACCTTAGTCAAGGACTCTGTGATTATCGTAGCCTTGCTCACTAGCACGACGAAGATTCTGAGTGTCATGATTTTGGACAGACGCATATGATTATCTGACGGTATGTTTGAGACTTTGATTGTGGGGTATTTGACCTAGGAGACTGCTACCATCTTAATTTCGAGGACGAAATTTTTATAAGGTGGGTAGGATTGTAACACCCAGTTTCTAAAATAAGGGTAATTTTGAAATTTTGTAATTATAATTATTAATTAATGATATTTATTTCATATTAGAATTTTTAGTAATTTTTAATTAATTTTAAACTATTTAAATTTATGACTTGTGATTTTGGTGTTGTGCTAGTGATTAGAAGATACTGCGTACCCTAAAGCCTAGCCATATGATTAGGGTATTTTTTGACATTTTTAGGGTTATTTGGATTTATTATAATTTATTAGAATTTATGGGAATTTTTAGAATTTATTTTGGATTTATTTGGACTAGTTTGATTTTGGACTAGTTTTGACTCATGTAGACCAAACTAGGAACTAACCATAGTTAGTTGGGCTTGGTTAGGTCAAGTGGACCCTAGTCTAACCTAGTGTGACTCAAGTTAGTGGTTAGTGATTCATTAGAACTTGAATTAGAAATTTAGGAATCAAGTTATTTGTTAAATGGCTTGTGATTACACAAGTCATTTTGTGACTAAACTAGATAGGACTAGCCAAACCTAGCTCAACCCTAACCCAAAGCCAAGTGGCCAGCCACCCTAGCTGAACCTAGGGATTCCCCCATTATAAATACACTCCTAATTTCTAGGGCTAGCCTCTTTTAGGGTTCTTCAAAAGTTCTAAGGAAAGAGGTGAGTCCCATCTTCTTAAAATCCTTAAAAATCTATTTCAAATCCTTTTTCCTTCAAACCAATTCCATTAGGACCTAAATTTCTTCGTCTTGCTGCTGGAATTAATTTGGTTGCAGGAAGAAATAATTTGTGAGATTTGGAGGCTTGAGGAGTTCATTTCATTTGGGGGCTTTTCCACCCATTGTTCTTCAAGAGGTAACTTCTTCATTTCTCCCTAAAACTTCATGTAGTCTTCAACAATAGGAAGTCCTAAGAGCCCTCCTAATGCCTGGATAGGGTTTGTGTCCTGTGTCAGTAGTTTCGTGTCCGTTCTGGACACGTATCAGTCTTGTGTCATAGGTGTTCGACCAAATGCCTCTGAGAGTTCGACTGTGCTGTTTTTAAATTCTGATTGAATAGGATTGTAGATCCTTGTGTGCTCATTATTTTTTGTGAAGACACCTTGGTAGTTTCGTGTCTGTGTCGGGTGCAAACCAGTCTGGACACGCGTGCGTGCACTGGCGTGGGACTGTGTTGTTTTCCCTGCTACTCCGGGCCAACAACTCGCTGGACACGGCGACTCAGGCCGTGCCATTTGGCGTGGGCCATGGGGCCATGACTGACACGAGGCCCTCCATGTTGGAGAAGCTCTCGTGTCGTGTCGGAGGTGTTCTCCAGCCCGCATTGGGTTGCACTGACAGTTTCAGCCGTGTTTTTGGTGCACTGATACGGGTGGTTTGACACGACACAGGGACACTTCGACCCAATTCAGGGTGACACGTGGGTAGCCCTATGAGTGGCGAACCAGGGTTTGTGGACACGTGGCTTGGTTTGATCTGTGTTGTGTACACGAGACTCATGCACACGTGCACGAGGACACAGCACCTTAGGCACTGTTTTGGTGCACTGTTGTGTGGACACGTTTGTGTCCAATTTCAGGGACACAAACAAATTGTGTAGCATGCTATAAATGTATATTTATGTTACCAACCTTTTGATTTACATTTTAGAAGTTTCAAACCATTCATTCCTATTTTTTTCCCTAAAAATCCTGATACTAGGTATGCTGAAATTCCAGTTTCAATATCTGACTTGAAGGTCTATTTACACCTAATTAAATGCTGTTAACTGTTAGTTTCAATCCCTAATATGTTCCTCCTATCAGTTATCTACCTGGGTGCAAGTTTTTGGATGTTTTGGTTGAGTTTTGAATTCAAATCCTGATTTCAAGAGTTGGGCTGTTCAGGAAGTCTGTGACTGATACCTGAGTTTTCCTTGATGTTGTGAACTCAATTCTGGGTTCATAAGGAACCTGAGATAGGATGTTATGTTTAAATACAAACCTGGGATTTGGTGTTAACTAATGTTTTCCTGTCCACTGTTTTGATTTCAAATTGTTCTTGAATTGATTGATATCATAATTTGGACTGTAGGGATATGTTAATCTGAGAACTTCAACAGTGCACACTATTTTCCTGTATGATGTACACCCAGCCACACACTCACAGCTCACCCATATTTTACTCACTCATGCATACACACCCTATATTGTTCCCTTTCACTGTTTTGGTATTTTCCTACACATATCAAAACCTGACAGCTACATGAGTATCACTAATCAATGTTAAACCTGAGATTGTGTATTGATTGGGGGCTATGTTGAACTCTTTTCTCCCTACTCACTGTCCAGGACTGTAGTTCAGTCCACCAAGTGCCCCTTCACTAAATTCTCTCTTCACAGTCACACACACCATAGATTCTAGCATTCACACCCACTTTTAATTACTTGTTGTACACTGTTTGTTTCCTGCAACATTGATACACATAATATCTTCTTTCTCTGTCACATTTTCATTACCTGTACATACTGATTTAGCCTGTTTCCCCTGCTGTGTAGTTCACACCCTATTCCTGTTACAGCCTCACTCACACCCTGCTGTTCAAGCACTGTCACATTTATAATTCCTGCACACACTTTTCTAGCACTGTCAACACTGTAATGTACACACACACCCCTTGCCCTCTCTTTCACTGATATGTTCCTGTTTGCACACACACACATTATCATCCTTTCACTGTCTAGGATTCCTGTACACACTCTTGACACACACCATTTAACATAATACACACAGGCCTATACTTGTTCACTGTTATATTATTTCCTGCACTTGGACACACACACACATGTTACTCTCTTCACTGTTCTGTTCTTCCTGTCCATATACACACACACACTGGTTTTAATTTCCTGTCTTGCAAATTCCTGAACACATTGACACACACACACCCACTAGCTCTCTCTTTCTCTATTTTAAGTATTGTGGTAGGCATATATATATGTATATATAGGATATTATATGAGTGCCTATATATATCTATATATAAATTCCTTGTTAGTTATGAGATATGTTACATTAGCCTAGAGGGTGTACTATTTGTGTGAGTGCATATATTGATATCTATACTTTCCTTGTTAGCTAATGTGGTAGATTTCACTTAGCCTAGTTGTGTATATTTATGATGCTAATGTATGGGTGTTTAGTGTGATTGTGACTTGTTAAGAGTCTAGAAATTAGCTAGGCTATTTTATGATGTGACTAGTATAGGCTTGCTTAGCTTTGATAGGAATAGTGCTAGCTAGTATGGATTGGACTAGCCTAGTTAGACTCAACTAGACTTGGTTGACCTAGTTTGACTTCTAGGGTTGACCAGAGTTGACCAAGAGTTGACTTTGGCCTAGATTGACTTAGAATCATGTAGAATATATAGTAGGACTTCATTATACCATTTTGGACTTGTTGTCAATTGTGCTGTTCTGAATAGGAGCCAGACACCACTCCTCGGACAGTACTTTTCAGTTGGACACTCAGATACCAGGCGAGTACATTCTCTGATCATTTTATATCCTGCTTAGAATTATTTTCCTGCTTTAAATTACTTTACTTGATACTGTCACGTTGGTCACACGGATTGGTACTATATGGATCTTTTCATGAGATGTTATCCCCTTCGGGAGCATCAGATACTGCATGTTTTGTGCGTTTCACGAATCATCACGTATCACTATGCTTTCTTTGATTCACGAATCGCTTGTGACACATGTACTCTCATGTTCACAGAGCCATCATGAATCACCTTCACGTATCACTCATTTTATGAGCCATGTGAAGTTTCACGAATCTTAACATAACTTGAACAGATCTTTGTATATCGATTGGGGATGGAGGAGTGGAAATAGACATGTGAATATTATCCCAGTAGCTGTAGTCATGAATCACTCTCTTAGCTGTTGTCATGAATCTCCTATGCCATTCACATGTTTATATTTTACTCTGACTCACTAGTCACTATTAGCTCTCTATGTATAGTAGATATTTCTATTACAGTTTCTCTCTCTGTTTACATACTGTATTTCTTCAGTTCATGTATCTTACTTTACTGCATGATCATATTTTCTAACCTGCTATGATATGTTGAGATGTACTGTACTCGCTCCTGTCCTGACTGGACCTGTTGAAAATATTACAGAGGATGAGGAGGAGGCCCTATGTACCACCTATTACGGAGCAGGATTAGACGACACCTGCGACCTGGTTCCTCTGGAGGACCCAGCTGCAGCACAGGATGCTACTCCCAGAGTCTAGGCTAGATAGCTAGGCTTTAGCTTTTCTTTCAGCATTGTTATTTGAATTTCAGTTGTTGTTCTGAGATGTAGTTTATATTTAGAGATATGTTTTGAGCTGGATGTTCTTGAGTTGTTATCTTAGACACTTAGACTTTCTCCCTCTTATTTGTATTACATTGTGCTTTTGATCTCTGTATCTACCTTTACTATTCTGTATCTGCCTTAGATGTGATTGAGACTGTTCTGTTATGTCACCTCCATTCGGAGTGTATATACTATATAGATACCTTTTTATTGCTAGATGATTGACCTAGGACAGCGTTCTACCGCCGATACTGCGGCGTAGGCTGGGCGTTGTTACGTTCTCGTACCCTCACAGTGGGTGCGGGTCATGACACGTTTTTAGTGGTGGCCCATGCAGGTCAAGTTTATGTAGTGGTATTCGAACTAGAGTATCACTACAGCCTGCAGTAGGATTAGGATATTTTTGAAGGTACTCAATCACAAATAGGAAAAACTTTTATTCAGATTCCGTATATCTACATTTGCCGCTTATTGTCTTTCTTGAATTTAAACTATCCTCCTTTGGTATTTCGTCTCATTCTCAGCAATTGTTTCCTTTTGATCTGTGTCTCCAGGATGGTTGAGATACGATCGCATCGCCAGGGCCAGGGGGACGTCGATGAGAGGTCTGCCACCTCTCATGCTCAGCAGTCAGCCCCTGGTGCCGCAGCCCCAGTCATGTCAGCTGGGGTAGGCGTTTCAGCAGCTTTTGGAGGAGCCCCACCAGCAGTGAGGCATGAGCCGAGTCCGGTAATTCTGGATGTACTTCTTCAGCAGCAGCAGCCACCTGCAGGGACGATTGACGCCGTTCAGCTGTTAGCCTTCTTCCGGCAGTACATGGAGGGTCAGCAGACCCAGCTGCATGGGAAGACAGCAGAGCTCGCACGAGGCATTGAGCTGGCGATGACTGCGATAGAGAGAGTCATAGCTCAGCCAGCGGCAGCCCCGCAGCCGTACCAGCCACGGGAGAAGGGCATCCAAGATTTCCAGAAGATGCACCCGAGAGCTAGTCGCAGATGACAAACTCGTCGCCCTACGTCGCTGTTTGCGACGTCACCACAATGTCACTGGGTTGTCGTCAATTTGGCGACGGAGGGCGACGAATAGGAACGTCGCCAAATTAGCAACGTTGTGCGACTACGTAGCGACGTCGTTCCTTTTTATGTGCTGACATGGCATACATGCCACGTCAGCAGTTTAGCGACGTATGACGACCAAATTAGCAACGTTATGTCTATGACATATCAGTTACTGAGCGACGGATTGCGACGGATAGCGATGTAACGGCGCTAATTAGCGACGTCTGTTTACGTCGCTATACGTCGCAGAACGTCGCTATATGTCGCAGATATTATGAACAAAATTTAAAAAAATATGTTTGGTATTTTTGTGATGATGTGTGTCTACACAGACACACATCATCACAACAATACCAAACATATTTTTTAAAAAATTGGGCAGCACCTCCTTTGTATATCAGATCATCGCTTATAACCCAGCGTAGGTATATTTATCATCCCCGGTGCAGATATCACAAAGTAAATGTCACAAAGTAAATATCACAATAAAAATACTAATAAAGTAAATATCACAAAGTAAATATCCAACAAACATACATATCCATAATGGAGGGCAAATAAGAATGAAAATCAGTGTACAGAACGGTCAATGGGCTCATAGGGCCAATACATACAAAGATGATAAAAAAATCTACTGGATCACTGAGGACCCTTGCCGCACATCTGGGATAGCATGTACTCATACTGCTCCTGCATGAGCTGCACCGTAGGGGCAGTAGGAGGCAGTACAACATCTGGAGTCGGTGCCGTCGATAGACCGGGAGGACGTATCTGCTCCAGCTCTTGCAGTCGGACACCACGCGCAACAAGGGTATTCACCATCCTTTGAGTACTCTCCTCAAGAGAAGTATGTAGCTGGGTGAGTGAGGCAGCCATGGTCCTCTTTGATCCCTCCAGTTCGACCTGTCTATGCTCTGTGTGCTGCGTAGACTTGGTGAGCGTGTACAAGCTGGCAGCTGTAGCCTGCTGCAGACTCATCAACTCCTGTATACTGCGCTCGACCGCATCAAATCGTCCGGTGATCATCGGATCGTCGGATTGTCGCTCTGCGGTATGGTGATAAAAAATCTGCTGCTGTAACTCGCGATGCAGCTCGTCGATCTGATGACCAATATCTTGAGCTCGTGATGACGCCTGCGAAACTGGAGACTGCGCACTGATAGAGGGGGCCCGGGATGACTCTAAAGCCAAATAGCCGCCGTAGGATCCCGTACCGTAGTACGTACCCTTCTGAAGACCGTAAACGGCGGTCATCCAGAGGTCGTCCGGTGATGAAGCTGTAGGCGGCTGGAAGAAAGTACCAGCTCCTCCCTCTGTTGGCGCACTAGTAGCAGCAGCCGCCTCCTCTTGTAGCCGAAGAAACTTGGCCTAGAACAATGTTTGCTAACTTGTAAGTGTTTACTAAAGACTATATTGATATCTATTTTCCTATTTTCTAAATTATAGTAAATTAATATAAGAATAGAACGTACATATGCCTACGTCGCCCTCTCGTCAATGAACTCTCCAGCCCTCCGATGGGCGACCAGGAAGACGGTCACTATGTTCGGGTCCTTACCCATTTTTACCTGTTAAAACATATTATCTATTATTAGTATTAAACATTCTATCCAACTATATATAAAATGTCGTCCATCATTAAAAATGTACCAGATGACGAAAATGCTCTGTCATCGGAATGGAGCTACCACACCACTTACTGGCGCTCGACCGCGCCACCTTGGCTTTGTCAGACCGCTCCTGGTACCTGGCCTCGCCGAATCTAGCCTTCATCGCAGTCCACTGCTCTGGCGTGATGTCACGACCCGCACCCACTGTGAGGGTACGAGAACGTAACAACGCCCAGCCTACGTCGCAGTATCGACGTAGAACGGTGTCCTAGGTCAATTATCTAACAATATAAAGGTACCTGTACAATATATACACTCCGAATGAAGGTGACATAGCATTATACAGTCTCAATCATATCTAAAGCAGAATGATAAGATAGAAAGATAGATAAATACTGAAATGAGGAAATCTGCATAAATACAACCAAAGAGTCTAAGTGTGTAAGATAACATCTCAGAAAAATCCAGAAATACAAGTCTCAACTACTGAATATGAAAGAATATATACAACTAAGGTCTCAAATGACAAAAATAGTAAAACCTAAACTAGGGAGCCTCAGTCTCTATAGCTAGTGGATTCGATTGGAAGTCTGGGTCACAAGAGTCATCTACAGCTATCCCATAGTAGGTGTCTATGCAGGCCTCATCCTCATCCTCTGTAATATTTTCAACAGGTCCAGTCAGGACAGTAGCGAGCACAAAATATTTCACGCAGTTCATATCAAGTTAGGAAATATAAAGCATGCAATAGAGTAAGGTACAGAAAATGCTGAAAGAAGAATGTATATAAAAAATAGCAGAGATTTGATAATAGGAAATATCTATATATGATAAGTAAGAACTGTAAGAAACATGTGATTTAGAGTACAATATGGTTATGTAAACGGGTTAGGTTATACAATAAAATGGGACTCCTATGTACGTGGGTGTACAATGGACATATACAATTTCTTATAAATAGGATTGATCACATAACCATTTCTACTTTCCCTCCCCAATCAATACACAAGGATCCAATTCAGTTACGTTACCTTATACAATGGCTTGTACAATAGCTTGTACAATAGAGCTCAATATGATAATGAGAGTACAATATATACAATGAGTGTACAATGATAAGGGTATTCAATAAATACAATATGTTAGTGAAACGCACATCACAATATGTATTTAGTGAACACAAAGGAGATAACATCGCAAAAGAAGATCCATATAGTACCAATCTGTGATAACAATCATGTCAGCATCAAGTACAGTAATCTAGAGCAAGAATGTAAATCCAGACAAGTATTAAATGGTCGAAGAATGTACTCACCTGATAACCTGAGTGTCTGAAGAGAATATACTATCCGAGGAGTGGTGTCTGTCTCCTATAGAACAGTACAAGTCACTATAAGTCTAAAATGATAATAAGATGCATTACAATGCATTCTAAATGAATCTATGTCAATCTAGGTTAATCTAGGTCAAATTGGGTCACACTAGGTCATACTGTTCATACTAGGTCGTACTGAGCCAAACTGGATCATACTAGGACAACCAAGGTCAAACAAGGTCACAGGAAATCAATCCAAGTCAAACTAGGTCAAACGGGGTCAAAGGTTGACTTACAGTTAACTTTTGGTCAAAAAGTCAACTCTGGTCAACTCTGGTCAACACTGAGTCAACCCTAGGTCAAACAAGTCTAATATTGACCAACTGTTGACTTTTAGTCAACTGGTCAACTGGTTTGGTTTCGGTCAAATCTAGTCACTTATAGGCTAAGCTCGACTCTCGGTTGACTTTTGTTGACTTTTGGTCAAAATGGTCAACCGACGTCAAAACTAGTCTAGGAGCACTATATTTGATCATTACCAACCAAGGGAACCAAGTTCTAACCATGTCTTAAACTCTAAATCCAAATACCTTAGGTTCTAGGTATTACCTACATTACCCTTACCAAGGTAATCCCGATACCTTGCACATACCACTCTAACCTTGGAATACTAACCTAGGTTTCCTAGGATAGCTAGATACTATCCTATACTAACATTACCAACCATAAAATCCTAGTTCCTCGCTCATCTAACCCATCTATGATACATGTTGGTTATCCCAACCTCACCTTACTAACATAGCCTAATAATACCACATCCTAACTTCTAATTACCAGCTAACCACCCACACACTAACACTCACTCACTCACTAACTCCCTCACACATACAACATGAAGGCATGTAGGATATGGTAATGAATGGTATAAAGTAGGGGATGTGGACTGCACATATACATGGACTGAAGTTACATTAGAAACCTGGGACGTATTTCACTGTCAAGTATGACTGAAATGTATTGGTGGAATAGAGTGATTGTGGATAGATATGTATGGGTGTTATGTGGGTTGTGAAATAGTAAAATAGTGGACTGAATATGATGGATTATATGGACAGTTATGATGCTGAAATGGTATTGAAAATGAGGACTGTTATTGAAGGTAAATTGGACTGTATGAATGAAGTATGGGACTGTCTTGATGTTGGAAATTTAATGGACTGATCACATTAGGAAAAATGGACTGAACAGGGCTGGTTAGGGGGTTTAAGGACAGGTTTTAGGGTGCTATGGGACAGGTTTGTGGAGGTTAATAAGGACTGGTTTAGGGCTGTCAACATGGGGTTAGAAAGGGGCTAATGAGATATTAACGTGGACTATTTTGTGGACAGATATAGGGGCTGTACAAGGGCCTGTTTTGGGGTTGCTTATGGCTAATTTAAGGCATAAAAAATGGGATAAATAAGGACAGCTATAGGGGCTGTTATTGGCAGGCTTTTTAGGACTGATATGAAGGTGCAAATGGACAGGGTCATGACAGTTAATAACTGGTTTGGGACAACCCATGGGGGCTGTCCAAATGTGGACTGATATTGGATGGTTTATGGCAGCTATAAGGGTGTGTTTAAGGGCTGCTAATAGGATGAATGGGGACTGGTATAGGGGACAGTCAAGGGCTGTGTTTAGGGGCATGTATTGGACTGATTTTGGACTGCTTAATGGTGATATGGGGGATAGGTTTTTGAGGCTGTTTGTATCAGGTTTAGGGGGCTGGATTCAGGAGGTTTGGGGACAGAATTGGACAGGGTTTATAGGCTGGTTTTGTGGACAGGTTTGTGGCTGATTTTGTAGGGGTTCATGGCTGATATGGGAACTGGAATAATGTAGGCTGAAATGGGCTACATGGCTGTCTACTTTGGACTGCCATATAGGACTGGTAAATGATAGGAAAGGGGAGGCTATGGAGGCTAGTTTTTGTGGTTGGTTTGGCTTAACAAAGTGCTGTCAACTTGGACTGATTAAGGATGAACAAGGTCTGGTTTTGCACAGGTTTTGAGCTGAATTTAGGGGCTGAATAGGCTCAGCTATAGGGACTGTTATCTAGGGGCAAATGGACAGGTAAGGAACTGGGTTAGGCATGGTTAAAGGCTGATATGGTAACAGCTTGCATCTGGTTTTTAGGGGCTACTAATAGCCTGTCAAAGGAACTGAAAAAATGGTGGTTTGGGACAGCTACTGCAGCTGTTGCAACTGCAGTCCCTCCCCCATTTAACACCACTCTCTCCAACTCTATGTACACATACTCTATACAAACCAAACCCCATACTCTCAGTCCCTCTAATTTCTAATACAAAGACACACACTCAAACACCAAATCAAATCACCACTCTATACTCTCAATCCCATTCCCTCAAATACCTTCAATACACAAACTCACACATACAAACCCAACTACCATTCCCATTTCCCTCTTGGCCGAATTCTACACTACCCAATCTCAAATGAAAACACACATACACACCATTATCTATATACATATAAATAAATCACCAATATATATATATATATATATATATATATATATATATATATATATATATATATATATATATATTTCACCAATATATATATATATATATATATATATATATATATATATATTTGTTTATATATATATATATATATATATATATATATATATATATATATATATATATATATATATATATATATATATATATATATAATATATAGATTAACATATATATAATCAATATATATATACAATATATAGGTAAACCAATATTATACAATATGATACATAGTAAAACTCATCTCTAAACCAATGGAAATCTGGAATTTAATATCTAAACAACATCTAAACAATATCTATTAAATCTACATGTGTCCAAATAGGGGTTTTTCCACTAGGACACGATCCTACCCATAGGACACTCCTAAAAGTCTCCAAAAGGACACGAAACGGACACAAATGGAGACACAACCATGGGGGTTATTCCTATGGGTTCAAAATAGACCTATATGTATGAGAAAATGAAAAGGAGAAGGTATTTATACCTTCCGGTAGATCGAATCGAAGAAAAGCTTTTCCGAAGCGACACCAACACGTAGAGATTCCAAATAGACACGAACGAGCTCCGAATCCTCCCAAACTTGGCTAGCACCTTCTAACCATGGAGTAGAGGAGAAATAAAGAAGATTTGGTGGAAGAAGGGGTTGATTTGGAGATAAAATCAATGGGGGTTCCTCTCTAAATTTGGAGAAGAACAAAGGATAGAGAAATTAGAGTGGTTAATGACAAATGAACTCAAGCCTATCCCCCCTTTACTTGGTCGGCCCTAATGGGCTGATATGGACCTATTTACAATGTCTAAAATACCCCCCTTTAGCCTATTCTATTAGTATTAGGAAAATGGTTTAAATCGGGGGCTAGTTTAGTCATTATAACACACTAATCTAATCAAACCCTATCCATAAATAATTAGACTAACCACTAACTAAAATTAATATCATGTGGGCAATGTCTAACTAATATGTGGGTCCCACTAGAGTCAAAACTATCCCGGGTCCCCGTTTCAAGTCGGATTGAGCTGAAATTCGAACCCGACTTAAATAACCCCAAAATAATATTATAAATAAATAAATAATTTCAAAAATATTCAAAAATAAAAAATGATAAAAATACCCCTATTTCTGAAAACTGGGGGTGACAAATCTATCCACCTTAAAAAATTTCGTCCTCGAAATTAGAACCAACAATAGTAAAATATCAAAATCACAAGTCATGGCTTAAAATTTAAAATAATTAAAATCTCAAAAATCAAGCATGAATTAAATGACTAAAATTATAAAATTTAAAATTACTCTCAAATAGATGCTATAAGTCTATCCACCTTAAAAGAATCATCCTAAAAAATTAAAACAAAATAACTACTGAAAATCATACCAATCGATAATCGCATGCGTCTGTCCAATCATCATGATACTCAGAATCTCTGTCATGCCAGTGAGCAAGGCTACGATAATCACAGAGTCCTTAACTATGGTACATACCTCTAGAATTATGGTATTTAAAATTTTTGTATTGTCGCATGCTTGGCAGCAAAAACCTTAAATTCCTACACCCGAGGAATACATCCAGAATCCGACTATATGTCTTCACTATTCCTGCTAGCATGACCCTAGAGGATTCTAAAATCTCATAATCGAGACGACCTAGCCCATACGACTTATCTCAGAAGAAAATTAATTATAATGAAACACCAGATCAAAACTTATCAACAATGAGGAAACAGATAGGAATAGATAGAATTGAATTTCAAGATAGGTATAATGAGGCAAGGTGGAAATAGAATCAAGAAGATCAGAACCTGCAAGCACCTCTCCTACTGCTTGAGCATCCTCGGCTGTCATGGCGAAAGCTCGCCCTGGCTGGCCTCTCCTGGCCTGCTGCTGATGCTGTACGAACCTCTGCTGCTGAGTCTGCAATGGTGGTCCCCTCTGCTGTCCTGCCGGAGCCCTAGCTCCTGGTGCTACCTGAGTAAATGGTGACGGGTTCTTGGGACACTCTCTACACTGATGCTCCGCTGAACCGTTAAGAAAACACATACCCAGCCTCTTTCTGCAATCGTTCCACCAATGGCCTGGCATCTTGCAGAAGTTGCACACGGCATCCTGCTGATATAGTACCTATCTCTGTCCCTGATGCTAAGCAGGTCTCTGTTGCAGCTGATGTATCTGAGCCCTCGGCTGCTGGTACTGCTGCTGAAACTGATACTGAACGTGCAGCCTCTTGGCCGGTCCTTCGCTGCTGCTGCCTCCAACAGGGTCTCGTCCCCTCTTGAGCCTCAGCTCAAGATCTTCCTTAGCCAATAAAGCTTCTGTCAAAATCTCCTCAAAAGTGGCATCCATGTTGCCCTTGGTCAAGGACTTGACTTCCTTGACCAGACCCTTCCGGAACCTCTGGGCCTTCGCCGTCTCGCTCAAGCCCTCTACGAATCTGACGAGGCGGCCAAACTCCCCAGTGTACTCCTCCACTGACAGGCTCCACTGAACTAAGCTCTTGAACTGCGACTCCAAGGCTCGGAGCGCTGAATCTGTAAAGAATTTCTTCTTGAAGAAGCCCTTGAACTCCTCCCAGGTCTGTCCAGCTACCCCCACCCTGGGGTCTGACTGATACCAGGTACGAGCAAGATCTCGCATCCGGCTAGCTGCTGCCTTAATCTGGAGATCTGCCGGTATCCGGGCCAGGCGAAAGATCTCCTCTATATGCTCGATCCACTCGTCAGCATATAAAATCCCCTCCGTCTCCAGGAAGTCTCTGGGGCTCATCTTCTGGAACTGCTCTATCCCAGGTGTCTTCGGCTGCTGGACTGCTGGCCGAGCTGCGACTGTCGTAAGGGCCAACTCTATGCTCTTGGCCTGCCGGGTCTGCTGCATCTCCATAAACTGCTGAAAGTAGGCAAACATCTATGCCGTGTCCACGTATCCTGTAGGCGACGACTGCTAGAAAAGCACCTCTGGGATGACTGGGTCCTGCCTTCGAACTGGTGGAGGCATACCCCCTGCTGCTGGTGGAGGGGCTCCTTCGAACGTAGCTGAAATACCTACCCCAGCTGGCATGACTCGGGCTACTGTACCAGGGGCTGGCTACTGAGTATAAGAGGTGGCAGACCTCTCATCGGCGTCCCCCTGGCCCTGGCGATGTGATCTCGTCTCAACCATCCTGGAGACAGATCAAGAAAACAATTGCTGAGAATGAGTCGAAATAGCAAGAGAGGACAGTTATATTCAAGGGAGACAATAAGCTGCAAAATGTAGATATACAGAATCTGATTAAGAGTTTTTTCCTAGTGTGATTGAGTACCTTCAAAAATATCCTAATCCTACTGCAGGCTGTAGTGATACTCTAGTTCGAATAACACTACATAAACTCGATCTGCATGGGCCACCACTAAAAACGTGTCATGACCCGCACCCATTGTGAGGGTACAAGAACGTAACAACGCCCAGCCTACGCTGCAGTGTCGGTGGTAGAACACTGTCCTAGTTCAATCATCTAACAATATAAAGGTACCTGTACAGTATATACACTCCGAATGGAGGTGACATAGCAATATACACTCTCAATCATATCTAAGACAGAATGATAAGATAGAAAGATAGATAAATACTGAAATAAGGAAATCCACATAAATACAACCAGAGAGTCTAAGTGTCTAAGATAAAATCTTAGAAAAAATCCAGAAATACAAGTCTCAACTACTAAATATGAAAGAATATATACAACCAAGGTCTCAAATGACAGAAATAGTAAATCCTAAACTAGGGAGTCTCAGTCTCTATAGCTAGTGGATCCGACTGGAAGTCTGGGTCACAAGAGTCATCTACAGCTGTCCCATAGTAGGTGTCTACGCAGGCCTCATCCTCATCCTCTGTAATATTTTCAACAGGTCCAGTCAGGACAGGAGCGAGCACAAAATATCTCACGCAGTTCATATCAAGTTAGGAAATATAAAGCATGCAATAGAGTAAGGTACAGAAAACGCTGAAAGAAGAATGTATTTGAAAAACAGCAGAGATTTGATAATAGGAAATATCTATATATGATAAGTAAGAACTGTAAGCAACATGTGATTTAGAGTACAATATGGTTATGTCAACGGGTTAGGTTATACAATAAAATGGGACTCCTTTGTACGTGGGGTGTACAATGGACATATATAATTTCTTATACAATAGGATTGATCACATAACCATTTCTACTCTTTCTTCCGAATCACTACACAAGGATCCAATTCAGTTACTTTACCTTATACAATGGCTTGTACAATGGCTTGTACAATAGAGGTCAATGTGATAATGAGAGTACAATATACATAATGAGTGTACAATGATAAGGGTATTCAATAAATACAATATGTTAGTGAAACGTACATCACAATATGTATTTAGTGAACACAAAGGAGATAACATCGCAAAAAAAGATCCATATAGTACCAATCCGTGATAACAATCGTATCAGCATCAAGTACAGTAATCTAGAGCAAGAATGTAAATCCAGACAAGTATGAAACGGTCAGAAAATGTACTCGCCTGATATCCTGAGTGTCTGAAGAGAATATACTGTCCGAAGAGTGGTGTCTGTCTCCTATAGAATAGTACAAGTCACTATGAGTCTAAAATGATAATAAGATGCATTACAATGCATTCTAAATGAATCTAGGTCAATCTAGGTCAAATTGGGTCATACTAGGTCATACTGGCTCATACTAGGTCCACTACTAAAATATGATCTATTAGCGACGTAATTTAGCGACGGCGTAAAATTACGTCGCTATATATGGAATTCAGCGACTCCTTTATATAAACATCGCAAAACGTCGCTGAATAGCGACGTTCAGTGACAGGTATAAAATTACGTCGCTGAATAGCGACGTTACGTCGCTGGATTATTAAAATATGTCGCCAGTTTACGACGTTTAGCGACGTCCTCATGTGACGTCGCTAATATTTTTACTTAGGGCACAGCGTTTCATTTTTCCCATTCACTCAAAATTTCCAATTTGTCCCACTACTCCTTCCCCCCCCTCCGGCGATTCCTTCGGCGACCCCTTCCCCCCCGGCGACTCCCTCCCCCCCCCGGCGACTCCCTCCCTCTCCGGCGACCCGTACCCCCCCGTCGAGCTCCTCCTCCTCGAGCTCAGGTAAACCCTAACCTAACTCCTCCTCCTCCTCCTCCTCCTCCTCCTCTCCCACGGACACACACACACGCGGACACACACGCACACACACACAGAGACACACACACACACACGGACACACATCCACACACAC
Source organism: Iris pallida (assembly GCA_029216955.1). Lineage (NCBI taxonomy): Eukaryota > Viridiplantae > Streptophyta > Magnoliopsida > Asparagales > Iridaceae > Iris > Iris pallida. The sequence goes on along the minus strand of JANAVB010020598.1, from coordinate 270,517 downwards.
ACAGAGACACACACACACACACGGATCACACGGACACACACAGATGGACACACACACACACACTGGACACACTGTGTCATGTTGTGGTGGACACGAGACACTATGTTGGACACGTACACATAGCCTAGATCCTTTACCAACCATTTATTTTCCATTTTAACATGTTTTTATATATCAATTTCTAAATACCCTATGTTGACTGATACCTTGTTAATTTATTGTTTTTTTTAATTTTGAAAACCCAGTTTTGACAACCATTTTAACCTAGTTTAATGCTTTAATTTAGATGTTTAAAACCCTAGTGTAGTGTATCTATATGTGTACTGACTGAGTTTCAAGTATGGGATGATTTGGTTAGAGTTTTGGTTCTCGATTTGGGTTTGAGGTGAATGGATCTAAAATATGTTATAGAGTATGTAATGTTGTGTGAAATGAACTGATTTCCTTTCTTTTCCTTTCCTATTTGACTGAACACAGTAAATCCCCTTATTATCCAGATTGGACTGACCTATAGTTCATATCACTCACTCACTCACTCACTCACTCTTGCCTAGGTACACACACGTATATAGCCTAATACAAGCATGTTAGCCTCCCTCATATACACGTATATGTGACTGTCACATGTAACAGTCAACACACTCACCCCCCATTCACATGTGCATGTACACACACCACCCACTCTCTACTTCTCTCTCTCTCTCTATATATATATGTTTGATAGATGGTATTGTATACATATATACATAACTATATCATGTAACTCATATATGATATAGGAATATAGCCTATGTTAGAGTGTCTAAATATATGAATGCGTGAAAGTTGCCTTGTCTTGTAATATAGGCATATAGTATATACATGCCTATATATATATTATATGTATATATCTATATAGATATTACTTGTGTGTATGAGATAGCTTGAGTTGACTTTGGTCATTATTGGTACTTGAATTGATCGGAACAAAGACCCCCAATGTCGGTATCGGTCAATATTTGGTATCGGTCGGTATCGGATCGGAACATGCCAAACCGTATCGGTATCGGCCGTATCGGATCAGTATCGGCCGATACTTTAAAATTATATGAAATAGTAGTCACCCCCAAGGTTGACTATTTTTACTGAAAGTCAAAGTAGAGTAAACATCTGACCTAGTTGGACTAAGAGTTGACAAAGACAACTATAGGTCAACCCTTGACCTAGTTTGACCTTGTTTGACTTTGTTTGACTTAGCTTGACCTTGTTTGACTTTGTTGTCTTCATGTTTGTTAAATGACACCCAGATACTAGTTTTAGTTGTTTTAATGACACCCAGATACTAGTTTTAGTTTCAGTTTGCTCCAGGAAAGCCATCGGGTAAGATGAAAAAGAGATATCTGAACGAGAGCTTCCAGAAACGACGAGGGAGATCATGAAAGTAATGATACAATACGGAAGGTATTCAATGCTCCAGAAAAGCCATCGGGTAAGATGAAAAAGAGATATCTGAACGATGATGAGCTAAGGGCTGCTCAGGTGTATGTATTACTCAACTGCGACGAGGAGAAAGTAGAGAAACTGGAGGGGTAAGTAATTAATACCTCTATATTATTTTAATAGTGTTAATTATTATACTATTGTATTAATTGAACGATGTTGTTTTCAGCATATTTAATGATGATGTGAGGTCGGGTAGGCCACACATAACAAAAGAAGAACTAGAACAAGAAATGAGGCGTTATTTTCCATCATGGTTGAGTGCATATGTAAGACTTGATAACTCTGTAATTACCTTTTTGTATATGCACTTGATTGAGAATGAGCTTAATTGCTTCTTTCGTGGTATTTAGGTCGATCGTCCATACGCAAGACTTGAGAATGAGTCTATTAGAACGCTAGCCAAGGGACCAATTTATGCTGCAAAAATATGGCCAAGCTACTGTGTTAATGGGTTTAGGTTCAAGTCAACAACTTGCCCGATCAGAGACAACTTTGTGGATCTCGATTCCACCAAAAACAGCTGTTTGTGTATCAGATCTTCGAACTACAAAGATGTTGATGCGGGCAACGATTTCTATGGCGTGTTACGGGAGATCGTGGAGCTGACATATAGTTATGGAATAGGGCCTACTAAGATTGTGTTATTCAGGTGTGATTGGTTCGATCCGATTGAAGGTCAAGGTTGGAAAGTAGACAAGCACGGTCTTGTTGATATAAACTATCGGCGTCGATATCAAGCCTATGAACCATTTGTCCTATCAAGTCAGGCTCAGCTCGTGTACTTCACAAGTTATCCTAAACGGGGAACAACAACAAGGTCGGACTGGTGGGCAGTATGCAAGACCAAAGCTAGAAATACCTTTGAGGTTGACGATATAGCTTATCAACAGGATGAACTACCTCTTGTAACAAATATTATAGAAGTGGACACGACGGAAGTTCTCTATTACACATCAAATTGTGTAGAAGAAGTAGAATTATATGAAGAGGAAGATGCAGATGAAAGTGAAGATGTAGAGGAGGAAGAAGAAGAAGAAGAAGAAGAAGAAGTAGATGAGCTAAACGAACTAGATAAATTTTCAGAAGAGGATTAAATCTGTACGTTTGTTTTATCATCATATTTGACACTTTAGTGACACTTCTATCATATAAATCTGTGACACTTCAGTGACACTTTATTGACACTTTTATTGACACTTCAGTGACACTTTTTGACTATGATATTTTTCAAAAATCTGTGATGTCTATCATATAAATATATTTTTTTGTTTTATTGTCATATGTTTTATTGTCAGGTATGACTAGACCATCTGGACGACGCGGAAGATTATATATTAGGCAGCCCCGTCAGCCTCGGGCTGGGGATGGAGAGGGCAGTTCTGTACCATCATCCTCATCTCCGAGTACGCCAGTGTACCGTTCAGTTCCCGGTCCATTACCGGGACAGGGCAGTTCTAGCAGGTTGGTGACTCCTCCCTCGTCGTCCAGCCTTCCTGATCCCGCGTCCAGCATCCCTGATCCCCCGTCCAGCATTCCTACTGTCGACGGCTCTATGGAGGGAGCCCACGCCGATCATATGGAGGACGGCGATCAGACTGATCCTGCCCAGGCAGGAGGTGAGAGCGACCCTCCATGAGCTCCCCCGGGTGAGACGCGTATGGAGATTTGGACGGACGGGCCTATGCAGTAAGTTAATTAATTATTATATATTTCTCAAATGATTATATGTACATATATATTCATGAAAAATTATTATTGTATAGATATCGGCCTTCTGCAGTACAGAGACAGCTGGGGACATTTGTGAGGCAGAACTATGGTGGGCCTTGGCTCAACTACTCAGATGCTCCCGCAGATAGGAAGGCCTTTTGTTTCGCCCACTTCAAGGTAAAAAATTTGTTTATTTTTAAATTTTAATAATCATTTGTGTATATTATACAACTTTTGTATTTTACTTCTTGTAGAGGACCTATTTCTATCCACCACACCGGGCGGCGAGGATCGAGGGCCAATTTTCTGCCGTCATAGCCAAGCTCATCCGTGATGCGATCGACGACCAGAAGCGTCGTGATCGCTCCGGACAGCCGATCCAGGGTTGGATTACGCCAGAGCAGTGGACTGCGATGAAGGCTAGATTCAGCGAGCCCAAGTACCAGGAGCGGTCTGAGAAGGCCAAGGTGGCACGGTCGAGCGCCGGTAAGTAGTGTGGTGGCTCCATTCTGATGACGGAGTATTTTTGTCGTCTGGTACGTTTCCTATGACGGACATTAATTTATATATAGTTCGATATAATGTTTAATACTAATAATAGATACACTACAATAATTTATACTTTTTGCAGCAAAAAAATTCGTTGTAAAAGATGATTAATTTGTTACAAATAGGTATTTACAACGAAATATTTTCGTCATCCAATTCGTTGCCATAAGTGCGTACCAAAAGGTCTTTTGCAACAATTTTGTGGTTCGTTGCAAATGTAGCAACAAAATAGTTCTCGTTGTAAATAATGTTCGTTTGCAACAAACAATTTTGTTATAAATAATATTATTCGCGACAAATAGTTTGTTGTTTATAGTATTTTATGGCAACAAATAGGTTTCGTTGCATGTATTATTGTTTGCAACAAATATTTTTGTTCCTTATACTTTTATTGGCAACAAATTTGTCATCGCAAATACTATTCTCATTGTCTCAAAAGTTTGAAAAAAATCAAAAAAAATGAGTATTTTCAATAAAGAAATTTGTTGCAAATATTAGATAATGGCTGTTGCAACAAAATAATGTAGTGCTTCTAATTACTTTTCCATCACTTGGCAATTAAAAAGATTGATTCTAATACAAGGGTATATTAAATCTTGTTGCAACAAACAGTGAAACACCTTATTTTTTGGAATAACTCATTTCATTAAAAGAGTTAACATATTCACATTCTTTGCTAATAAAATAGTTGATACATTACATAAAGACAAGTTCTAAGACTTGTATCAAGTTTCTATTCAACAAAAGCTTAATAACAAAAATTCTATAATTTCATGTCTAACAAAAAGATGATTGTTCAGCTTCTGCTGTGATTGTAGAAGTTTTGTAGCTTCAGTAGCGATTTCATGTCCCAACCACCTATGGTAGAATCCTGAAATATTTGCTACTGCAAAAGTCTTTCCTCGAACATGCAAGACAACCTACAATGAATTATATGATAAAACATAAAATTAGAAATAAGTTAAAAATTGATCTAATACTGTATAATATATAAACAACAGTATTCTGTATATTATTTTAAATTAGACAATAGTATTGTATATAAGTGCATGAATAGGTGCAAAGAAGTGTATATATAAACAAGTGATAATTTGTCGAGAAAAATTACCTAAGTACTTATAACTCCAGTCTTGCATTATCAATTAGCAAAACAAAAAAGTTCACCTAATCATTATTTCAATATTCAAGCATAAAATGACCCACAAACTTTATAGCATTCATTATTTTTTCTAGTAATTGAAAATTGATTCTAAGAACTAATACAAAAATGTAGTAAATGGAAACATAAATAAGATCTTCTAATCTTATAGATATTGCATTCATTGCCAAAGTACCAAATTAAACTAAGAGAACAAACTAAACAAATGTAATAAAAACTTACCAGAGCTTAAGGTTGTGTGCCCCCAAAACGTGACATGAAAGTCTCAAACATTGTTCGCATATTGCCTTGCTCAACCATTAGTTCACCCATCTTATTCTGCACCACTCCTAATTCCTGTTTTGTACTCCCAAGCTCTTGTTTTGTAGCCTCTAGCTCTCGTGATAATTCTTCAGCTTTTCTCTCAGCTTCTTCAGCTCTGCTTCTTGAGTCTTCCATGTCTGAATATCGTCTACTTTGACGCGATGATGGACAAACCTCACCGTGTCCAACACCACGAACATATCCAGGCTTTGTCCCTAGCACTATATCACATATCTCATCCGGGGTGAGTATTTTGCCATCTGAAGTAGGTTGACATTTGAGCTCAATCATCTTCTCCTATATTTAAAAAGAAACATGCTATCAATATATGTTTTTCAACAAACACAAAGTATAAGTTAGGCTTATATTAAAGATACTTACATAATTAACTTGTGCAATATCGGATGTCCAGCCTTTGCTACTTTTGTGGGTTTCTCTGTATAATTCAATCCTATCCAAAGGAACTTCATTTTCTTTGTCTCCCTATACCATTTCAATTAAAATGTTATTTTAACTAAAAAATACACATATAGATATTTTTAATAAGTAATAATATAAATGAACATATTTGCAACACATACAAGCTCATAGCGCACTTGAACAAAGGACTTCCTTCCCGTGCAATGGTTCACTTTCAAGCACTTTCGATTATGGGTATTTTTTTCGCTTTGTTTCTGCAATTAAAAATGAAACACTAAATGTATACATAAAAGCTTAAGCGTGTAGAGGATGAATTTAAGAAGATAAGACAAGTAATCTAAATCAGATTAACCTTAATTAACTCACCAAGAATGCTGGATCCTCAAAGAGTTCACAACATATCTTCCAATCATCTTCTTTAATGTCATCAGGTGGATTTGATTTTGCTGCCTCAATAGATATTTTTTTGAATTCCTTATAATGTGCGTTGAGGTAACACCTATAACTCCGAAATCGTTGTTGTAAGTATTTTTCCGTCCCTTGTTTGACATTCCACTGAGACATGTCCATGTCAAAAACATCCTATATCATAGCACAAGAAAATATAGATAATTGATATAACAAGTATAATTTGTGAAGGCTTTGAGAAAGTGAATCTAGTATGATCTCACTTACTAGAATACGCCCATAAATGACTTCTTTGTCCTCGTTTGTTACTTTCTTCCATTTCTTAATTGTAACTGGTGCCAAACTTCGACATATAATTCCTAGCTCTGTAGCCCAGTTTGAAGACCAATTTCCCACAGGCTTTAAACATCCCGGAGGGAATACGATCTTTGCCTTTTGTCCCCTTTTCAAGAAGTTTTGCTAGTTATAGCCCTCGAGCCTTACCGCGTCCTTTCTTGGATATATTTGATGAAGTAGAACCTGTAAAAAAAATGAGAGGAAAAGGACAAAACGATATGCAAGTAACATAGATTAAGTTGAAAGTACACACACTATTGGACTCAAAGAAACAAAAGCTAATTAATTACCATATTCATTGTTATTTGAGCCTTGAGAGGATCGCGATAATTGTGGATCTGCTATGGGGTCAACAGATGCTAAATTGGAGGTTGATCGTGCTCGTGTCCCTGGTGCCATTTTAAATCAATCCTGCGACAATTAAATAGTTTTTTTCTAATATTAGAACATGTCATGTAAGGAATGAATGAGATTAGAACATACCAAGTAAAACATGAACATACCAAGTAAAGGTGTGAGTTTTTAAGTTACAAACTCTCATCATATTTCCACAGTATATTTGTTTTGTATTTTTACATCTAAACCTGTGTAGAATTCAGCATTCTAAATAAAAGACTTTTTTTGCACACATATGAATATGTTAAGACACGTTAAGTATATGGAGAACTTTGCACTGATTTGGCATAACCCTAATATATTTGGAGTGTCTATAGTATGTCTGATATGTATGCAGCAGATATACATGTGATAATGCAGCATTGATTTTGATGGGATGAAAATTTCAGTCATGGGCTGTATCCATGAACCTGTGGACATGGAATCATTGGTTTTGATTATCTCAGGTTCTCCTAAATTCATGTCAGTGTTTGAATCCATGAACCTGAATTGTATCGTTGTTTATCTCAGGTTCATGGATATCAAATAAAGAGAGGATGGGCTGTCAGCGTTCATGGATACAATTCATCCTCTCTTTATTTGATATCTATGGATACAATTCAGTTCATGGATACAATTCAGGTTCATCCAGACATGGATATCAAATAACGAGTCATGTTTTTTTTTCAGTCATGTTTTTGGGTATGGATACAATTCAGTTCATGGATACAATTCAGGAGTATCCATTTTTTTTCAGACATGGATACAATTCAGTTATTCTATTAGGCTCAAGGTCATCTATATAGGAAGAGTAATATGGTAGACTAGCTATTCTAACCAACTGGGGCTAAAGAACATAAAGAGCAAAAGGGATCAAGAATACAACTTATACAATGGCACTATTCTTAGGAAGTTTCAAGCATATCCTACACTCACAAACACTCCTGAGCACTCCACTTCAAAGTTCAAACATCATGCACTAATTCGATGGATAATATCCATCGCAACCTCTCCATCATAACAATTGATGATTGATATTTCCATTGCTACCTTAGTCTTATAATCATAAAATAGTTTCTCAACACACAGTACAAGTTGCAATATTGTTTAGTACAAGAGGCACCGACAGTTAATAGCATTATAAAAATTTGTTCTACGGCACGTGAAGGAAAGCAACATATTCATGCAAGGCTAGAGTTTTACTTAGGTCTCGTTGATAAATCAAGAGTTAGAGCAACTTCTTTTTGTTATGAGTACACTGATCCGCCTACATGGAGCAGTCCTATAAATGTAAAGTTTACACAATTAGAGCTTGTACTAAACTCGTGAACCTGACAAGACTGATGGTACAAGTATCAAGAGCTCTCCCTTATGCATGTGCACAAGTGAACATGCTGCTTTAGTTCTCTTTCATCATAAACTAACAATTGCAGCATGTGGTTTAATATGTCCTGTGTTCAAGGCATCTTAAATTCACACTTTGCAGCCTCTCCTTTCAGGTTCACTATTTCGTATTCATCAGAGATTATTTTTTCAAATATGATGGCTTCTACACAATGATAATAAATAGAATGTGCACTTTGCAAGGACAAGAACCAAACCTCTGAAACTTCTCTGTAGTGAACAAGAACAATGTGCACATATGCCCTAGAAAGGAAAAAAAATATATGCAGTTAGTAGCATACCATGTACTATGTCCCATAAAAGAGAGAAAAATAATAAGGGTAAATTTCAGAAATCCCTCCAAAACTTTAATTGCTTATTAAGCAAGTTTCCTACCGTTCAGACTTATCATCTAACTTCATTGTTCTCAAATTTCCCTCTTAACAGTTTCTAATAAGATTCATTGTTCTCAAATCTGTGTCAAATGACTTGTCTACTAAAGAAACCCGATTCTGTGCATCGAGCCCCAGTTTGAGTTCAAAAAATAAAAGAAATAAAAGGATTGCATAATCTCAAAATAACAAAATCGCACCTCATGCACCACGACACAGAAATAAATTAAAAATGACCCCTCTTTTAAGGCTAAACACAAAGCCATTTTATGGCTCAGTACTGAGGTAACAACCTCCTATTAAACTAAACAAACCAAATTTCAGACGTCCGTTGCTTACCTGGATCAGATGAAAAGCCAATAGCAACTCTGGTAAACCTAAAGGAAAAATTAGATATGGGCATCAAACCTAGTGTGAATCCAGAATAATAATTTAAAAAAGAAATGAAGGACCCCCAAACATCTTTTATAAACTAACCAAATCCCAATTTCATGCATCAATACAAAGATATAAGTAAAAGGAAAAAAAAGCTAATCAAAGCACAGACCCCTAATATGGACCAATAAGATAGCCTACATTAACTCGACCAGCAAAAGGAATGAAATAAAGAGAGGATGGGCTGTCAGCGTTCATGGATATCAAATAAAGAGAGGATGGGCTGTCAGCGTTCATGGATACAATTCATCTCTCTTTATTTGATATCCATGGATACAATTCAGTTCATGGATACAATTCAGTTCATGGATAAATTCAGTTCATCCAGACATGGATATCAAACATGACTGAATACAGTTCATGGATACAATTCAGGTTCATCCATACAATTCAGTTCATGGATACAATTCATCCTCTCTTTATCTGATATGTATGCAGGCAAAACTTTAAAGAGAAGCTCATAAAGGTCAGTATTCTACACAGGGAACAATTTCACGTATGTCCCTTAATTGGACTCAAGGACTACCTATTTGCTGAGCTAACTAAAACGTAATATCATGCATCAACCCCTCTTTTGAATCTACTAAACTGTGTCAAATGACTTGTCTACAAAAGAAACCCGATTATGTGCATCGAGCCGCAGTTTGAGTTCAAAAAATAAAAGAAATAAAAGGATTGCATAATCTCAAAATAAAAAAATCGCACCTCATGCACCACGACACAAAAATAAATTAAAAATGACCTCTCTTTTAAGGCTAAACACAAAGCCATTTTATGGATCAGTATTGAGGTAACAACCTCCTATTAAACTAAACAAACCAAATTTCAGATGTCCGTTGCTTACCTGGATCAGATGAAAAGCCAATAGCAACTCTGGTAAACCTAAAGGCAAAATTAGATATGGCAATGCCTACTTAAGTCCAAATAAAACAATTTAATATATCAATACTTAGTTACAAACCAGGTTCCGGGATAAATAATTAATTGTAATTCCGACACAATCTATAACCTAATACTCTAAACGAATTCCAATTAAGGGCATCAAACCTAGTGTGAATCCAGAATAATAATTTAAAAAAGAAATGAAGGACCCCCCAAACATCTTTTATAAACTAACCAAATCCCAATTTCGTGCATCAATCCAAAGATATAAGTAAAAGGAAGAGATGGTAGTACAAAAATCAATTCAGCACCTGTCTAAATGGTTCCTGAGAAACTTGTATCAGGAACAATAACCAAATTCTGTCAATTGGAGACCATAACATCAGTGTGTATACAAAAGTCTATGATAGCAGGAAGTCCAGTACTTAAGCAGATGAAAAAATATACTGGTTCAACATCTACCTGCAAAAGTTCAACTCAGGAACAGTACACCAATTCTCTATTCTAATTACAAATAAAGGGGCTACAGAAACCTTAAATTTGGAATTTCTGAGCAACTCTAGAGCCATCAACCATCCAAGAGAATTGAAGAGTATCCTTATCCAAACTCCCATACTGTGTGAGTCAAGAGTTAAATCTTCATAAATTTGTGATCTGATCTTTTTTTTCACCCTCAGCTCGGAGTGTTGAAGGTGAATGCACTCTCTAGAGGTGTTCCAAGGGTCAGGGTCATTGAAGGTTTGGACATTGAAGCAATCAGGATGAGCCGATCAGTGTGATTGATTGGGGGTGTTAAAGATTTAGAGGCATGAACATCCTCGATAGTGAAAATCTCAAGCAGGTTTCTTGTGGAATGGACTAAGCTGATGGCAGTGCAAACCAGGATAAATCTCTTGCCTCTCATGTCTTTACTTGCTTTGCATTTTAATAAATGTGATAGCTATAGGTTTTTTGAATTGAGTAAAAACTGTAAATTGGATCTCAACTCTATCTCTCCCCCCCCCCCTCTCTCTTCCTCTCTCCCCTAATGGTTGCCTTGTGATACATATATTGTGTGCGAGTATATTATATTGTCGGTGCAAATTGATATTTAAGATCTTTTAGAAAACAAGGATATTTACCTTTAACATCTTATTAGTTTTCATGAAATATTTGGCATACTAATGACTAGACATTTGCTAAAGTATGCCTACTTTCAAAGTAAAGCCTCCTGCTGGGCAAAGAAACAATTTCTATCTAGGTTTCCTCCACATTCAGTTTTTAAAAAGACTGGGCTCAGAGTTACTTAAGAGTTCTAAAGATTTCAAAATTAGATGATGGAAGTTCATGCTTATCATATGCTCTGGAATAATAGGTGTGGAACACATTTGTGCAATCAGTTAGGTCAAATATTAAAGTTAGATTGCTTGACCTAAAGTAGTTTCTGTTAGATGAAAGGCTTTCGAAATGGGGACGGAAGATCATTCTTATGAGAAATTTAATGGACAAGTTTCATTAGGAAGAAGCTCGCTGGAAAAAAAAACTCTTATAGCTAAAATGCCACTATAAAAGAGACAGATTTAGGAACTTTTAGCAGTGTTCACAAAAGTATTAGCAAGGTTAGGATACTACTACTAACACTATAGATGATAGGTTCTTTTAGATATTATCAAAACATTTGATATCATCCTAAAAGGATACAAAGGTTATGGTGACAAATAATATTGGCAAGTATTTCAAGAAAATGAACAGTCCAAATTTCAACAGATATCATTTTAACAGCATACTCCTCTATTTCTAACAATATCATTTTAACAGCATACTCCTCTATTTTTAAACTTAAAACTCAAGATAATCATATCTTAACTGTTGTTAGAGCTCAAAAAATGAAATTTTATAGACAGAAATAAACTGATAATTGTATTATGATCAAAAAAATCATAAATGCAATAAGATTATATTTTCAAAGCATAAACTAATTTCATCGATAGAAAGAACAACATATCGTCTATATCAGTGTCATGATCACTATGCATTGGTTCTCCCTTATCAGAGTAGTAGTCTTCAAAGGTATCATCTGCTTCAGAATGTTCATCATCGTTAATGAAATCATCATCTTCTAGATCTAATTCATTTGGATGGAGGCTGGTCACATCAATGGCATTTGAGACCACATCATTCCTTCCTAATGACAAATGTGGCACCTCTTCTTCAACATTTACATTCCTATCATTTGGTAGATGTTGTTGATAAGCCTCACCATCACCCGTCAATCTATCATCTTCTTCTCCCTCTTCTATAACTACCTCTGGAACATCATAAATGTTTCTTGTTGAGTTTTTTGCACGACTTGCCAGCTACCTCGTAATTTAGAATCACTAACATAAAAGACTTGTTCGGCTTGAGACGCTAGAACAAACGGATCATCCTTGTACCATTTACGGGATATATTAATGGAAGTGAAGTAACCATCTGTTTGGATCCCTGTCTTCTTATTTCCTACATCAAACCAATCACACTTGAATATAAAAACTCGATTCCCCCCCAAGTAGCTCAACTCAATAATTTCTGTTAAAGCACCATAGAAGTCAATGTCTTTTCCTTGGTGATCTTCCTTTACAACCACACCACTATTTTGAGTTCTACGATGTCTCTCCCGCTCCTTTGTATGAAACCTCATTCCATTAATGATACACCCTGTGTATCGTCTTGCTCGCTGATCAGGACCGCAAGCTAAGGAATATAGTTGATCTGTAGCTTCAGGTGATTTTTGTGCACGCAATAGTTTCATCTATCCATAAAAATTTAAGTAAATTAGTAAGAATAACCCATCAAAACTAAGTAAGAATGATAAGTGTTTACGTGTAAATTAAGCTAATTACCGATAAATAAGACTTACGCGATTTTCAAACCATTTTGGAAATAGTTGGTCATGTTTTTCCTGTACATTATGTGTGCTTTGTCTCTCAAGCTCGGCCATGTGTTCACTACATATATTTATAAAAAAATCAAATCATGATAATAATAAAATAAATTATTTGATGCCAGGAAGTAACGAGGATGAAATAACTCACTTTATATAATGCTCTATTTCATTGCAATTGTTCAAGACATACAACCGAGCCTTACTGTATTCTGTCATATCCATTTTCTCATAAACTTTTCTTGATCCTAAGGGACGCATATTTGCTGAAAAAACAGATATGTTATTATGCTTATCTTGACCTCCGTCAAAATTTCTTTCTTCTCGATTAAATATAGTCTCAACACCCTGGAGGTACATTGAGCAAAATGTAAGGCATTCACTATCAATGTAAGCTTCAGCAATGGAACCTTCAGGGCATGCTTTATTACGCACATATCTCTTAAGTGTGCATAAAAACCTGTTGACATAAATAAGCCTCTACATTAGTCACTGCATCATGTAAACTTGAAAAAGATATATGCATGTTCAAAAGGAAAAGTAATTTAATATAGTAAGTTAAAAATTACCTTTCTATTGGATACATCCAACGATAATGAACGGGCCCTCCAAGTTTTGCTTCATGTGGCAAGTGAATAGCTAGATGCACCATAATATCAAAAAATGCAGGTGGGAATATCTTTTCAAGCTTACAAAGTACTATGGCAATATCTTTCTCCAGCCGCTCTAGTACTTCTAACTTTAAAGTCTTGCAACACAACTCTTTAAAGAAAAGCTCAACTCAATTAATGTATTGCATATATCTTTACGCATATATCCACGTATTCCAATTGGGAGCAATCGTTGTAACAAAACATGACAATCATGACTCTTCATTCCTAAGAGTCTACAATCTTTAGTGTTCACACATCGAGATATGTTAGATGCATAGCCATCTGGAAATTTAACCAACTTCAACCATTCACAAAAACTCCTTTTTTCTTCAACAGACATTGTATAGTATGCTGGTGGCATCACAAATGAATTACCATCCTGTATTATGTGTAATTCCTTCCGTATGCCCATTAGTTCTAAATCTAATCTAGCCTTTACAGTGTCCTTTGTTTTTCCATCAATATTCATCAATGTTCCAACCACATTCTCACAAATATTCTTTTCTATATGCATTACATCAAGATTATGCCGTAACTTTAGAGTCTGCCAATATGGCAATTCAAAGAAGATACTTCTCTTTCTCCAATTCAGCTCATATATTTCACGCTTTCTCTTCTTGGTATTAGCTGGACCCTACCCAAATTTCATATTATTTAACCGATTAATCTGATGCAAGACATCAATCCCAGATAACTCCTTTGGTCGTAACCTCCGTTCCCTTTCGCCATCAAATTGATCACTATTTCTCCAAGCATGATTTTTTGGCAAGAATCGTCGATGACCCATATAGCATAACTTCCTTCCGTGCTTTAGTGATATTGAATAAGTGTCTTTATTGCAATTTGGACATGCTAGTTTGCCTTTTGTACTCCATCCAGACAAACTACCGTAAGCTGGGAAGTCATTAATAGTCCAAAGTAGAGCTGCATGTAATTGAAAATTCGTTCCGGTCGAGGCATCAAAAGTTTCAATACCATCTTCCCATAACTCTTTCAACTCATCTATCAATGGTTGCAAATACACGTCAATATCGTTACCAGGGGACTTGGGCCCTGGAATAAGCAAGGACATGAACAGATAAGTTTCTTTCATACACATCCAAGGTGGCAAGTTGTATGGAATAATAATTACCGGCCACATACTATAAGAATTGCTCATGTTCCCAAATGGGTTGAAACCATCACTTGCCAAACCAAGTCTCACATTACGAGGATCAATTGCAAACAAGCTATGTGTCTTGTCAAATTCGATCCAAGCTTCTGAATCTGCTGGATGCCTAAGTACACCATCCTCCTCAAGCCGCTTTTCCTTATGCCATCTCATATTTGTAGCCGTCTTTTTTGACATAAATAACCTTTGCAGTCTTGGTTTTAGGGGAAAATATCGCAAAACTTTTTGAGGTATTTTTTTGCGTCCACCTTCGTTAAATATATATCTAGGCTCATGACAGACAGGGCACTCATCTTTATCTTCGTGCTCCTTCCAAAATATTACACAATCATGCTTACAAGCATGTATGGCCACATAACCAAGGCCCAGGTCGCGCATTATACTTTTAGCCTCATAATATGACTTAGGCAATGTTTCCCCATCTGGAAGTGCATCTTTATACAACTCAAGGATCTGATCGAAGGCTTTGTTACTTAGACGATTGATTACTTTTAAATAAAGCAATTTTATTAGGAAAGATAATTTTGAATACTTTGTACAGCCAGGATAAAGTTCACGTTGTGCATCCCTTAATAAGGTTGAAAATCTCTCTGATTTCTTCTCTGAAGATTGTTGATTAGGATGAGTATTACTAGTTTCTGCTTGTTCCTGACTAAAAGCTACTTCATCCAAACTAGAATTCATAAATGTTCCGGCATGTAAGTCTTCAAAAAATCTTGCATCTCATGAATATTATCCGGTAGAGCCTCTTCTTCACGTGTGCCATCATCATCACTATCGTCATCAAGAATTGTCGTAGGTTCAAATTTTTCACCATGATGTACCCAATTGGTGTAAGTTTTAGTCATCCCTTTATCAAACAAGTAAGTTTCTACCACATTTATATGCTGGAAATACACATTATTGCAGTTACGACATGGACAACGAATCCTATTATTCTTTTGGGCAAACCTACTCGCTTGTTGTATAAAGTCTTTAACTCCTTGTATGTATTGCCGACAGGATTTATTTGTAAGCTTCACCCAACTTTTATCCATATTTGTGTTCCTAAATAAAAAACAAAAAAATTGAAAGCTGATAACAAAACCAAAAACTAAAAATACAAAGCAACATATAAGAGAAAGACAAATGAATGATAAATTGAGTACAAGTACCTATTTGTAATGGCCCCTTCCTTTGTTATGTACTGCTAGATTATTTGTATAAATATAAATTAGGTAAAAACAATCTTGTAATTAGCTTTTTTTGTATATTTATGGAAAACTTAAATCTCACAAAGATTTAAAAGAACTATTTTTTAACACAAGACCCCTCCAACTAGGATATTAAACAATGAATTAAAGAGACCAAGAAGCTACAAAGTATATGTTCCGTGAATAATAGATCATGTTACAATATCACAACTAAAAAGTATATAATACACAAAATAGAAATAAGTTAATCAAAACTGAAATAAAATCAATCAGATGTAATACTGATTTCTTCAGTCATATTTGGTATCATGCTTTTGAATTTCAGCAATATGTTCTGTAGGTAGCTCTCATAAAAAAAATTTGAATCGAGCAATTTAATTTAAAAAGACATGCACGTAATATTTAAACCTATTATATAGCAGTTATATCATAAATGTGTTTGCACAAAGGACTACTACCAATATAATACTTTCAATCTGTGGATGCTAATTGTAAACAGAAAAAAAAAAATAAAGCAAAACTTTGTCTCTCTTACTTGTTATTTGGAAAAAAATAACGACAACGTCAGTAATATATGCCGGAAGGATTTAGAAATGGTTATTCCTGAACAACTACTTCAAAATTAACCGAGATGATAAAAATGATTAAGAGAGTTGTAAATTGTCTTGAATATTTTTGGAAACATGAACAATTACCTCGCCGCGTCCAGAAAACGGCGCCGTCCAGTAAGCCTCTCTGCGACGTTGACCTGCTGTCAGCCTTGCCAAGCCGTTGCGCCATCCTTACGTCAACCATGCGTGCAACAACTTCTACCGGCAAAGGAGGAGGAAGGGAAGAGTGCTCAGAGAAGGAGAGAGAAGTGTGGAGCAAAGGGGGGGGGGGCGCCACCACTTCCTGTTGCTTCGCACGGCCTGGCCCAAAGAGAGAGAGAGAGAGAGGCGCGTAGAGGAGGAGAGAGGAAAGTGGAGCGGAGGGAGAGAGTTTGGTTGAGAAGATTTTTATTAAGAGAGGTGCGGGAGATTTCTGTTGAGATATTTTGGGGAAAAAAAAGTGAGGGAACTGAAATTTTAGGGGGAGGAGAATTCGCGGGTTTATTCTTGGCTGGGAATCCTCGGAAGAGGGAATGAACGGGTTTTAAGGGTTTTGTTGATGGAAAGTTTCGTGGGTAAAATTTTTTTTCCAAACCAATTTTAGCGGATTCTTTTGGAAAAGAAAATTAATTATGTTGCCAAAGGGACATTAATTTATTACAATGATAAAAATTTGTTGTCAAAAAAATAATAATTTTTGACATGATTAGGTTTTGTTGTAAATAATATTTTTTGTTGCAAATAGATTTACCACTATTTTTTGAGAATGAGAATAGAGTAACCCCAACTATGTTGCGACGAAATATTTTGAACAACATACTTTTTGTTGCTTAAAAATTGCAAATCTAAGTTTTGCAACAAATATATAAATATTGTTGCAATTAAATACTTTTTGCAACGAAACAAATTTTATTGCAAAAAGAATTGTTTCAAAAAGTTATTTTTTTTGTAGTGATAACATATTTTAACAGGTAAAGAAGGGTGAGGACACGAACATGGTGACCGTCTTCCTGGTCACCCATCGGAGGGCTGGGGACTTCATTGACGAGAGGGCGACGCAGGCATATGTACGTTCTATTCTTTATATTAACTGACTATAATTTAGAAAACAGAAAAATAGACATCAATATAGACTTTAGTAAACACTTACACGTTAGCAAACATGTTCTAGGCCGACTTTGTTCGGCTACAGAAGGAGGCGGCTGATGCTGCTGCTGCTGCTAGTGCGCAAGCAGAGGGAGGGGCTGGTAACTCCCAGCCGCCTGCAGAGCCATCGCCGGACGAGCTCTGGATGACCGCCGTTGGCGGTCTTCAGAAGGGTACGTACTACGGTACGGGATCCTACGACGCGTATTTGGCTTCGGAGTCATCCCGGGCCCCCTCTGTCAGTACGCAGTCTCCGGCTACGCAGGCGTCGTCACGAGCTGAGGATGTTCGTCGTCAGATCGAGGAGCTGCGTCGCGAGTTACAGCAGCAGATTTTTGATGCGGTCGAGCGACGATCCGACCCTCCGATCGTCATCGGACGATTTGATGCGGTCGAGCGCAGTATACAGGACCTGATGAGTCTGCATCAGGCTGCAGCTGCCAACTTGCAGACGCTCACCGAGTCTACGCAACGCACAGAGCGTAGACAGGTCGAGCTGGAGGGATCGCAGAGGAGCCTATCTGCCTCACTCGCTCAGTATACTGAGAAGGTGGTGAGTACCCTTGCTGCGCATGGTGAGCGACTGCGAGAGCTGGAGCAGGTACGTCCTCCGGGTCCATCGACGGCGCCGACTCCAGATACTGCACTGTCTCCGGCGCCGACTCCAGACATTGTACTGCCTCCTACTGCCCCTACGGTACAGCTCACCCAGGAGCAGTATGACTACATTCTATCCCAGTTGCGCGGCAGGGGTCCGCAGTAATTTTATTAGTTTTTTTATGACTTGTATGTATTGGCCCTATGGGCAAATTGTTTATTCATACACTGTTATTTATACACTTGGTGGGGGACTTTTTATCATCTTTCATTTTTATTTGACTCTATTGGATGTTTGTGAGGATGTGTGTCTGTGATATTTACTTTGTACTGCCTCCTATTTTTATTGTAATATTTACTTTGTGATATCTGCGACGGAATGACAAATATACCTACGCTGGGTTATAAGCGATGATCTGATATACAAAGGAGGTACTGCCGAAATTTTAAAAAAATATATTGTGTATTTTTGTTATGATGTGTGTCTGTGTTTACAGTGAATGTGAAATGCCGTGTTCGGAACCATCGACAGTTTCGATTACTGTTGTATATTTTATCTTGGATAGAAATAGCAACAGTTTAGGGTGCACTTCTGAGAGCTTCATTTTCACGTCCTTCACTTTCTCGGACGTCGTAAAGGTTCCCGAGAAGGTGAAGGATGTGAAGAGGAAGCTCTGAGAAGTGCATCATGAACTGTTGCTCTTTCTATCCAAGATAAAACATAGAACAGTAAGCGAAACTGTCGATGGTTCGAACACTGCACTTCACACACACTGTAAACACAGAAACACAGCATAACAAAAATATCAATTATATTTTTTAAATATTTTTTTAACATTAGCGACGTATAGCGACGTTCTGCGACGTACTGCGACGGCAAATAGATGTCGCTATACGTCGCTAACTAGCGACGTTACGTCGCTCGACGTCGCTAATATACGTCGCTAAGTTACCCACGTGGCCACGTGGATGCCATGCCTCGTCATCATTTATAAACTTTTGAAGCGTCGCTAGTGGTCGCTTTACGTCACAATATTGGCGACGTACTGATACGTCGCTCTCTGTCGCTCATTTGGCGACGTCTAGCGACAATGGACGCCGCGTCGCAAATAGCGACGTTCGGCGACGAAAATATCATCTGCGACTTGCCTATAAGCGACGTACGTTTTTCGTCGCTAAATACGTCGCAAATCATTTTTAGCGACGTATTTTCTGTATTTAGCGACGTCTCCTGACGTCGCTAATCTGGGTTATTTTAGTAGTGGTCGTACTGAGCCAACCTGGGTCACACTAGGACAACCAAGGTCATACAAGGTCACAGGAAATCAATCCAAGTCAAACTAGGTCAAACGGGGTCAAAGGTTGACTTACAGTTGACTTTTGGTCAAAAAAGTCAACTCTGGTCAACTCTGGTCAATACTGAGTCAACCTTAGGTCAAACAAGTCTAATGTTGACCAACTGTTGACTTTCAGTCAACTGGTCAACTCCGGTTTGGTTTCGGTCAAATCTAGTCACTTATAGGCTAAGCTTGACTCTCGGTTGACTTTTGTTGACTTTTGGTCAAAATGGTCAACCGACGTCAAAACTAGTCTAGGAGCACTATATTTGATCATTACCAACCAAGGAAACCAAGTTCTAACCATGTCTTAAACTCTAAATCCAAATACCTTAGGTTCTAGGTATTACCTACATTACCCATACCAAGGTAATCCCGATACCTTGCACATACCACTCTAACCTTAGAATACTAACCTAGGTTTCCTAGGATAGCTAGATACTATCCTATACTAACATTACCAACCATAAAATCCTAGTTCCTAGCTCATCTGACCCATCTATGATACATGTTGGTTATCCCAACCTCACCTTACTAACATAGCCTAATAATACCTTATCCTAACTTCTAATTACTTGCTAACCACCCACACACTAACACTCACTCACTAACTTACTCACACATACAACATGAAGGCATGGAGGATATGGTAATGAATGGTATAAAGTAGGGGATGTGGACTGCACATATACATGGACTGAAGTTACATTAGAAACCTGGGACTTATTTCACTGTCAAGTAGGACTGAAATGTATTGGTGGAATAGAGTGATTATGGATAGATATGTATGGGTGTTATGTGGGTTGTGAAATAGTGAAATAGTAGACTGAATATGATGGATTATATGGACAGTTATGATGCTGAAATTGTATTGAAAATGAGGACTGTTATTGAAGGTAAATTGGACTGTATGAATGAAGTATGGGTCTGTCTTGATGTTGGAAATTTAATGGACTGATCACATTAGGAATAATGGACTGAACAGGGCTGGTTAGGGGGTTTAAGGACAGGTTTTAGGGTACTATGGGATAGGTTTATGGAGGTTAACATGGACTGGTTTAGGGCTGTCAACATGGGGTTAGACAGGGGCTAATGTGGTGTTAACATGGACTGTTTTGTGGACAGATATAGGGGCTGTACAAGGGCATATTTTGGGGTTGCTTATGGCTAATTTAAGGCCTAAAAAATAGGATAAATAAGGACAGCTATAGGGGCTGTTATTGGCAGGCTTTTTAGGACTGATATAAGGGTGCAAATGGACAGGTTCATGATAGTTAATAACTGGTTTGGGACAGCCCATGGGGGCTGTCCAAATGTGGACTGATATTCGGTGGTTTATGGCAGCTATAAGGGTGTGTTTAAGGGCTGCTAATAGGGTGAATGGGGACTGGTATAGGGGACAGTCAAGGGCTGTGTTTAGGGGCATGTATTGGGCTGATTTTGGACTGCTTAATGGTGATATGGGGGACAGGTTTGTGAGGATGTTTGTATCAGGTTTAGGGGGCTGGATTCAGGGGGTTTGGGGACAGAATTGGACAAGGTTTGTAGGCTGGTTTTGTGGACAAGTTTGTGGCTGATTTTGTAGGGGTTCATGGCTGATATAGGAACTGGAAAAATACAGGCTGAAATGGGCTACATGGCGGTCCACTTTGGACTGCCATATAGGAATGGTAAATGACAGGAAAGGGGAGGCTATGGGGGCTAGTTTTTGTGGTTGTTTTGGCTTAACAAAGTGCTGTCAACTTGGACTGATTAAGGATGAACAAGGACTAGTTTTGCACAAGTTTAGGAGCTGAATTTAGGGGCTGAATAGGCTCAGCTATAGGGACTGTTATCTAGGGGCAATTGGACAGCTAAGGGACTGGGTTAGGCATGGTTAAAGGCTGATATGGTAACAGCTTGCATCTGGTTTTTAGGGGCTACTAATAGCATGTCAAAGGGACTGAAAAAATGGTGGTTTGGGACAGCTACTGCAGCTGTTGCAACTGCAGTCCCTCCCCCATCTAAGACCACTCTCTCCAACTCTATGTACACACACTCTACACAAACCAAACCCCATACTCTCAATCCCTCTAATTTCTAATACAAACACACACACTCAAACACCAAATCAAATCACCACTCTATACTCTCAATCCCATTCCCTCAAACACCTTCAATAAACAAACTCACACATACAAACCCAACTACCATTCCCATTTCCCTCTTGGCCGAATTCTACACTACCCAATCTCAAATGAAAACACACATACACACCATTATCTACATACATAGAAATAAATCACCAATATATATATATATATATATATATATATATATATATATATATATATAGAGAGAGAGAGAGAGAGAGAGAGAGAGAGATTAACATATATATAATCAATATATATATACAATATATAGGTAAACCAATATGATACAATATGATACATAGTAAAACTCATCTCTAAACCAATAGAAATCTGGAATTTAATATCTAAACAACATCTAAACAACATCTATTAAATCTACATGTGTCCAAATAGGGGTTTCCTACTAGGACACGATCCTACCCATAGGACACTCCTAAAAGTCTCCAAAAGGACACGAAACGGACACAAATGGAGACACAACCATGGGTATTATTCCTATGGGTTCAAAATAGACCTATATGCATGAGAAAATGAAAATGAGAAGGGATTTATACCTCCCGATTGATCGAATCGAAGAAAATTCTTCCCGAAGCGACACCTGTAACTCCACTTTTCCCAATTTTGGTGAAATTTAAATTTTTTTTATAAAAAATACTTCATATATATAGTTATAAGTATTTTTTTTGAGGGAATGAATTTGAAGCAGGAATTATTTTAAATTGAAAGTTTGTTATAACAAACTTTGGGGTCCACCATTTTGTTTTATAACTGATTTTTCTATCAACCCTGCAATATGTGAAAAGGAAAGGGGGGTTTTTGCTAAAATCTCATTGCGGGGGGACCTATAAAACAATGATTATGGCAGGGGGTGTTTTTGCAAATGTGCAAACTTTTCTTTTTAATTCTGTTGGAGAGAGAGAAGTTTTCAGAACTTATATTTTTTTTCCATTTCATTCTTCTGTTGTTCTCTCGTCCCCATTTTCTCGAGCCAAACCCTAAATCGACGAGCGGACTCCGGCGATTCCGACGAGCGGCGGTTTCAGGCGACGACGAGCGGCGACACCGGCGACTGAACGGCAGGGACGACTCCACACCCTCTCGGCAGCCTCCTCTTCCGAGCAACAGAGCCACTGTGGTAGATCCACCACACGGCGACGCGTTTTCCGACAAGCGGCGGTTCCTGCGGCGAGCTTCCCCGAGGACGCGACCACATCGGTGGTGGCGGCGACGACGATGTCGACGGCGATGACGATGGAGCCTCACTCCGGCGACCGATGCCTAGGCACAGTGGTACCTCTCCATAGCTGAGTTCGGCTGTGCGAGCTCATCTCCGGTGGCGACATCTCAGTTTCTCTTGATCTCCTCGACGACAGTCCTCTGTGTGCTCGAATTTTCGGTGAGCTTCCGATTTCCCCTCTGTTTTCCTTTCCGATCAATTGTTCATCCTTTGGTTAATTTCCAGATCGAGGTTGATCGATCTGTTCTCCTATCGCTGTGTGATCGCCGGCGAGTCCTAGCAGTCAACACCGTCCCTTGGGAGTCGATCGGATCCACACTTCTTCGTTGGAACTGAACAGATCTGGATCGGTAAGCAGTCGATCCATCTACCTTAGTTTTTTTTAAGTCTTCAATCGTCTGACCGATCGATCCGTTCTCAATTCTTCTGATACGTGTTTGTGTTCCGATTTAGAGTCGTTCGACATCAACGGTTGATAATTGCTAAACTAGTTGTGCGTGGGGAACCTTCGAAGAGCGATGTTATTTGATCGGATTTGGTTCGTGTCCTGAGCGAGGGCGTGTCGGATTCTAGAATTCTGGTCCCTCTTCTTATCAGGTAAAATCCTACTTTCTGCTTCCTAATCTATATCGTTTAGGTATGATTGTAATCCTTGTTTTGTGTTCGTTTTTATTGTGGGTGTGTGTTGCTTCGTGTCTGGGTTGATGTGGACTGTGTCCGAGTCTGGCGTGGAGTTGCCGTGTTCGTATCCAAGTTGGGATGTCGACCGTGTCAAGTGTGGCGTGTCCGGGTTAGAGTCAGCAATGGCAGGATCGGGGGAAATCTGAACTGGTTTTGGTTATGATAAGGAAATTATTTTTTTTTGAGGAATTAGCTTTTGTATATTTTTCTTCTGAAGTTGTTGTAAATTGATCTGTTGTTCTTTCCAATTTTTATTTGGTTTCTATTGTTGGGAACAGTTGGAGCCAGTGGTGTTCGTTTTATATATTTTCTTATATTTTGAGTTGCATAGTAGCTGTTAGATTCAAATGTGTATTTGGCCGGGGTTCTATATAATTTGGTGTGTGTTCTCTGTTCTTCTTCTTATCTGGGTATGGCTGGAGAGTGGAATTGTATTTAGCTTGGGTGATGCTGTTTTCTTTTTAGCTGGTATATTGTGCTAAATTAAGTTGTACTAAGTTTTACTAAGCAATAGTTTGTGTGTGTAATTTAAGTGATTGAGTTGAGGATTGGATATGGGGAGGAGCAGTATTCATGAGAAGATTTGGGGCAGATAATGGAATGTTCTAATGAACATCCAATGTTGTATAGCTAATTGAACGTTGGGTTCTATATATATGCTGGGTTGGTTTTACTGGGATATAGATGTATAATATCTGCTTGGATTCTTAGTTTTCGGATTCAAGTTGGTCCAGTAATAGTTGCTAGTGATCGGGTATGGATTGGACTGACAGCAAGTTGGTTTGAGTTTTATTAATCAAGGAACTGTGCGATGGACCAAGTCAATGTTTTTTTTTTAACGTTAAAGCAAATGTTGATGAGCTAAGGTTTGGAAGATGGTTGGGTATCCTTTGCAGGGCTTCGGCTTGATAAAACTTTGGTATGGGTGTTGCTTGGTTTGGCCAGCAATAGTCTGGGTTTTTTCTTTATTTTCTTGAAATGTTGATAGTAAAATCCTATAGTATGTTGTTATAATATATTTGTTAGGAATTGATATCTTAGTTATTATTAATTTTACTAAACTATTACTTGACTACTATTTTCTACATCCAGTTAACAATTCTAGAAAAGTCTAATATATATTGCTAAGGATAAGAGTAACATATAGATTGTTTCGTGTTTAGTTCTTATGAACTGATTTATTAATTGGACTTTAATTAAATGATTAGAGGTAAGAAGCCAATAGAGGTATCATGTTTTAAGTTTCTAACTAATTCTTGTTATGGAATAGCAAGTGTTTTAGTTTTATTTTAGCCAGTAAATATTTTAGTTAGTAGAACTGTAATTAGAAGACTTTAAATATTTATCCATTTTGATAATATAAACCATAGAATTATTCTAGATATATTTAGTGACCTATACCTTATTATTAGTTAGAGTAATTAGTAAAAACTATTAAATTAACCAACTTGTATCCATTAATCAGGTGGATACACAGATCAGCTTCATTACCCGTACTTTACTGGAGCAAGGCAAGTACATTCTATGGTCTTGTGCATTTCATTTTATCCTGTACTTTCTTGATTGACACGTTACAACACGTCATGTACTTTCTGGTGCTCATGTTCTCTTGTTCTTACTTGTACCTGGGGTGGGGAAATATACTATCTATGTGACCAATCCCAAGTAACAACTCAGGTGTGTTTAGCTTAGACCCCGCATCGTGCACGCGGGTCCTAAGCCGCCCATTCATGTGCTTTCATGTGCTTTCATGTTCTTACCCTAGCTGGTCACATATTTAGTTATATTTCAAATATAGTACATACATGTTCAGGAGATATACCTTGTACTTATTTCCTGTGATTCCATGATATCATGTTCTTTCAGGTGCTTACATATCATATACTTTCATGTTCTTACATACCATATTCTTTCATGTACTTTACACACCATGTTCTTTCATGTGCTTATACACCATGTTCTTTCATGTACTTTACATACCATGTTCCCTTATACTTTCATATGATGATGTTTTGTTCATTACCTAGAATTGTACTTTGCTCCGCTCCTGAATAGGATATATTGCAGGTATGCTTGCAGGACATTGTGCTACCTTATGGGCCAGAGCCCGGGGATCTTAGCTGAGCAGGATGGTCTTGACTTAGCTTGAGGTTTCAGGTTTAGACTGTTAGCTTTACTCTTAGATATTGTCTTTAGAATTCATGTACATTTCATTCTTGATGATTCGTACATTTATATACATAGAATTGTGGATTATGGTGATCATTCTGGGATACGTTTTTAGATGCTGTGACTGTATACTTTCATGTTTATCTGGTTAGTTTACCCTAGCTTGGTACAGCTTACTTCGTCGTGTCTAACGACGAAGGCTGGGCGTGTCCGACTCGTGTCCGATTATTCGGGAGCGGGTCGTGACATGTTTTTAGTGGTGGCCCATGCAGGTCTATCCTAATGGTACCTAGGACTTAGCGTACTATTGGGAGACTTGATTTACACTAGGGAAACTTGATCACAGCATAGGAAAATCGGGAAATAAGGGTATATCAGGTATATCAGGTGTATCAGGTATTTTAATATTCTATAAACACTTATTGTATGTAGGTCTAGGTTATTTTAACAGTTTTCTGTTTTTCAGATAATTCAAGCACGCGACACCGGAACGGTTGATCCACCTATACTTGAGGTCTCCAAGCTTCCACCCCGCAGGTCGTCCCTACTATCCCCATGGGTAGTACGTGGTTGATGGAGATGATTGAAGAGTTTCTTGATACCAGAGAGAGCAAGCCGTCATTTTCTAAGCCAGACTTGTGAACGCACTTTTCGAGCCAGAAAAGACTTATGCTTTCCAGACTTCCAGACCTTTGGACTTCTCCGACACCGAGCACATATCTTGCATCGAGGAGCAGATCGAGAACCTGGAGTCGCAACTGAAGATCATCCAAGTTTTGAAGGATCCGACTCCTCTGAAGACTGAAGCCACTAGCCAAAAGATCCAGAATATAACACAGACAATGGAATGAGATGGAAAGCTGAAGCACATGAGAGACATGAAGACTTATGACGAAGACAATAACTAGCTTGGATCCGCAAAGCATCGTAACACTCAGTCGGCGTTTCTTCGGTCATACCACCAGTCGCATCATCAGGAGCAGATCTCAGCAGCCAGCATGCCAGCAGTCATATATTCCTGCCAGAGCCCTGCACTTCAGCCCCAACGGGAGATCCAGATTCAGATCCAGCCGACGATCATTTACAATTTCTGCCACCTCTCAGGATGCCACAATGAAGAGTGCCACAAAAGATGGAGTCTTGCTTGTTCTACGGATCGTCTGCCCACCCAGTCAGGGATTGCCAGAGACCATTGATCACACTGCCCAAGGACGAACACGAAGAGCACCAAGACTACAGCAAGGGGACCAGCCTCTCTAGATTCAGCAACCACATGGAGTACTACCGCAGGGATCAACCTACGCCAGGACAATTGAAGAAGGTTAGAGAGATTTCCATTCCGGAGGAATACTGAAGACAGACTAAAGACCGAAGATTTTTACATGGTTGGGAAAACCATGTATCTTGATTAGCAACCTAGTTTTCTTAAATTTCTTTTAGCATCTAGACCATTTCTTGGAACTTCTTGTTTTCTATTTTGGAATCTTGGTTGGTATTCGAAACTTAACTCGAAATATTGTTTCCTATTCGTTGATTGGTACTCCTCCAATCCATTCTTTGTAACCTTGCTCTTTTCGAGATTCTACTCAGGAATTTTGTTTTCTATCCAGGACTAGTTACAATTTGTAAATTTTGTTTTCTTTCCGATGTTCAGTTTTCTATTTGGGGATAGTTGGAATTTGATTTTTATTCAACACTTGTTTCTATTCACCATTCAAGACATCGTTTGAAAACTTCGGTTTCGATCTGTTCCCTATGTGAGATTTTGTTTCCTACGTGGCTTGTTTTCTATTTGAAAATTTTTCTGTTCACAACTTTGCTTCAATCTTGTTCCTTATTTGAGTATCGCTTGTTTCATGGATAATTGTTTTTATTCACCCATTGATTTTTTATTTTTTTTTTACTCGTAACTTGATTCATTCGAGATTTTAAGATCCGGTTTCCTATTTCGAGACTTTATTTTGTTCGTGATTTTGTCTCCCATTCAAGATTTACCAGACTTTGAATTTCGGTTCCTAATCGCGACTCGTTGAGACCGTGTTCCCTAATCAAAATCTTGTTTCCTCGTCAAGATTTTCTATTCGAGATTTTATTTCCTTATTCACGACTTTGTTGATACTTGTTTTTCTATTTTTCTTTCACTGTGTACCTTATTGGAGAATTCATTTTCAGTTCAAGTTTTGCTCGAGATTCATTATTATTTGAGATTTTATTAAAGCTTGTTCCCAGTACGAAATTTATTTCATCTTGGAACTTGTCTCCTATCTGATACCTTGTTTTAGTTCATCCTTCGAGACTCTGTTATCCCTTCGGGATAATGTCCCCTATATGGAATCTTGTTACCATTCGAGATATCAGTTGAAATTCTGTTATAATTTGAAACTTCGCTCCCTGTCTGAAATTTTAAATCTCCCTGGTTGCCCTTTTGTACTCACTGATTTGATTCCTTGTAGTTTCTTAGTACCTAATAAATCCTTATATTCTAACAGTCAGGTAACTTCACCATTTCCGTGACTTGGACTATTGAAACTCATTTTGGATTCCTTGAAACTCTTTTGAAATTCCTAGGGATAAAGTCGAGAGGCTATTCGATGATCTACTGGGGCATGGCAGTTGTGCGCTGCAGTCATTATCTGGACTACGGACACTGAGAGTTCACTGCAGCCAGCAGCGCACTGGCGAGGCAGGAACTCTAAGTTGAAGTAATTTCAGACATTTATAGGTTTTCGGGTATTATTAAAACCTTGTCCAAAGTCTTCATATTTTGACCTCTTGAGTTGCTTTGCTAATAATTGTTTGAAATGGATAAAGTTGATAGAAAGTTCGGTAACATATCATTATTTGAGTCACGGAGCCAACGAGTTCACTGCAGCCAGGATACACTGGCGGGGCATAGATTTTAAGTGATGTGACTTCAGATATATATATGTTTCGGATACCATAGAGACTATATCCCCTTTTCATATGATTATGGATATTTTGAGAATCGCAAATCCTTGCATATTCACCTTGATAGTTTTCACACATCTTCTAAGCCTACCCTTACCGATTTCCATCTTCATTTATCATTGGATCATTCAATTCTCAAATATACGTTGCAGATTTTGATTCTGTTTCACTAGATGATTATTAGTACCTATATTGATCGTGCTTTGCCTGAACTTCAATTTTGATCCTACCTATCTAACATTGTTTTCCTATCATGCTAAATTTTCAATGGTGATCATACTTTCATGAATTTATTTCTCTGAAGTCGTAATTAAAACCCTTGACATTTTGTGCCTATTTAGACTCTTGATCATTGTTAGATCATGTTAATTCAGCTACCTGAATGAAATTACCATACTTTGTTTTAATTAAATTTTGCTTTTGATTGCTTAACCATGTCTACCGTACCTTTGAATTTCGAGGACGAAATTTTTCCAAGGGGGGTAGATTTGTAACTCCACTTTTCCCAATTTTGGCGAAATTTAAATTTTTTTTATAATAAATACTTCATATATATAGTTATAAGTATTTTTTTGAGGGAATGAATTTGAAGCAAGAATTATTTTAAATTGAAAGTTTGTTATAACAAACTTTGGGGTCCACCATTTTGTTTTATAACTGATTTTTTCTATCAACCCTGCAATATGTGAAAAGGAAAGGGGGGTTTTTGCTAAAATCTCATTGCGGGGGGACCTATAAAACAATGATTATGGCAGGGGGTGTTTTTGTAAATGTGCAAACTTTTCTTTTTAATTCTGTTGGAGAGAGAGAAGTTTTCAGAACTTATATTTTTTTTCCATTTCATTCTTCTGTTGTTCTCTCGTCCCCATTTTCTCGAGCCAAACCCTAAATCGACGAACGGACTCCGGCGATTCCGACGAGCGGCGGTTTCAGGCGACGACGAGCGGCGACACCGGCGACTGAACGGCGGGGACGACTCCACACCCTCTCGGCAGCCTCCTCTTCCGAGCAACAGAGCCACTGTGGTAGATCCACCACACGGCGACGCGTTTTCCGACAAGCGGCGGTTCCTGCGGCGAGCTTCCCCGAGGACGCGACCACATCGGTGGTGGCGGCGACGACGATGTCGACGGCGATGGCGATGGAGCCTCGCTCCGGCGACCGATGCCTAGGCACAGTGGCACCTCTCCATAGCTGAGTTCGGCTGTGCGAGCTCATCTCCGGTGGCGACATCTCAGTTTCTCTTGATCTCCTCGACGACAGTCCTCTGTGTGCTCGAATTTTCGGTGAGCTTCCGATTTCCCCTCTGTTTTCCTTTCCGATCAATTGTTCATCCTTTGGTTAATTTCCAGATCGAGGTTGATCGATCTGTTCTCCTATCGCTGTGTGATCTCCGGTGAGTCCTAGCAGTCAACACCGTCCCTTGGGAGTCGATCGGATCCACACTTCTTCGTTGGAACTGAACAGATCTGGATCGGTAAGCAGTCGATCCATCTACCTTAGTTTTTTTTAAGTCTTCAATCGTCTGACCGATCGATCCGTTCTCAATTCTTCTGATACGTGTTTGTGTTCCGATTTAGAGTCGTTCGACATCAACGGTTGATAATTGCTAAACCAGTTGTGCGTGGGGAACCTTCGAAGAGCGACGTTATTTGATCGGATTTGGTTCGTGTCCTGAGCGAGGGCGTGTCGGATTCTGGAATTCTGGTCCCTCTTCTTATCAGGTAAAATCCTACTTTCTGCTTCCTAATCTATATCGTTTAGGTATGATTGTAATCCTTGTTTTGTGTTCGTTTTTATTGTGGGTGTGTGTTGCTTCGTGTCTGGGTTGATGTGGACTGTGTCCGAGTCTGGCGTGGAGTTGCCGTGTTCGTATCCAAGTTGGGATGTCGACCGTGTCAAGTGTGGCGTGTCCGGGTTAGAGTCAGCAATGGCAGGATCGGGGGAAATCTGAACTGGTTTTGGTTATGATAAGGAAATTATTTTTTTTTGAGGAATTAGCTTTTGTATATTTTTCTTCTGAAGTTGTTGTAAATTGATCTGTTGTTCTTTCCAATTTTTATTTGGTTTCTATTGTTGGGACCAGTTGGAGCCAGTGGTGTTCGTTTTATATATTTTCTTATATTTTGAGTTGCATAGTAGCTGTTAGATTCAAATGTGTATTTGGCCGGGGTTCTATATAATTTGGTGTGTGTTCTCTGTTCTTCTTCTTATCTGGGTATGGCTGGAGAGTGGAATTGTATTTAGCTTGGGTGATGCTGTTTTCTTTTTAGCTGGTATATTGTGCTAAATTAAGTTGTACTAAGTTTTACTAAGCAATAGTTTGTGTGTGTAATTTAAGTGATTGAGTTGAGGATTGGATATGGGGAGGAGCAGTATTCATGAGAAGATTTGGGGCAGATAATGGAATGTTCTAATGAACATCCAATGTTGTATAGCTAATTGAACGTTGGGTTCTATATATATGCTGGGTTGGTTTTACTGGGATATAGATGTATAATATCTGCTTGGATTCTTAGTTTTCGGATTCAAGTTGGTCCAGTAATAGTTGCTAGTGATCGGGTATGGATTGGACTGACAGCAAGTTGGTTTGAGTTTTATTAATCAAGGAACTGTGCGATGGACCAAGTCAATGTTTTTTTTTTAACGTTAAAGCAAATGTTGATGAGCTAAGTTTTGGAAGATGGTTGGGTATCCTTTGCAGGGCTTCGGCTTGATAAAACTTTGGTATGGGTGTTGCTTGGTTTGGCCAGCAATAGTCTGGGTTTTTTCTTTATTTTCTTGAAATGTTGATAGTAAAATCCTATAGTATGTTGTTAAAATATATTTGTTAGGAATTGATATCTTAGTTATTATTAATTTTACTAAACTATTACTTGACTACTGTTTTCTACATCCATTTAACAATTCTAGAAAAGTCTAATATATATTGCTAAGGATAAGAGTAACATATAGATTGTTTCGTGTTTAGTTCTTATGAACTGATTTATTAATTGGACTTTAATTAAATGATTAGAGGTAAGAAGCCAATAGAGGTATCATGTTTTAAGTTTCTAACTAATTCTTGTTATGGAATAGCAAGTGTTTTAGTTTTATTTTAGCCAGTAAATATTTTAGTTAGTAGAACTGTAATTAGAAGACTTTAAATATTTATCCATTTTGATAATATAAACCATAGAATTATCCTAGATATATTTAGTGACCTATACCTTATTATTAGTTAGAGTAATTAGTAAAAACTGTTAAATTAACCAACTTGTATCCATTAATCAGGTGGATACACAGATCAGCTTCATTACCCGTACTTTACTGGAGCAAGGCAAGTACATTCTATGGTCTTGTGCATTTCATTTTATCCTGTACTTTCTTGATTGACACGTTACAACACGTCATGTACTTTCTGGTGCTCATGTTCTCTTGTTCTTACTTGTACCTAGGGTGGGGAAATATACTATCTATGTGACCAATCCCAAGTAACAACTCAGGTGTGTTTAGCTTAGACCCCGCATCGTGCACGCGGGTCCTAAGCCGCCCATTCATGTGCTTTCATGTGCTTACCCTAGCTGGTCACATATTTAGTTATATTTCAAATATAGTACACACATGTTCAGGAGATATACCTTGTACTTATTTCCTGTGATTCCATGATATCATGTTCTTTCAGGTGCTTACATATCATGTACTTTCATGTTCTTACATACTATGTTCTTTCATGTACTTTACACACCATGTTCTTTCATGTGCTTATACACCATGTTCTTTCATGTACTTTACATACCTTGTTTCCTTGTACTTTCATATCATGATGTTTTGTTCATTACCTAGAATTGTACTTTGCTCCGCTCCTGAATAGGATATGTTGCAGGTATGCTTGCAGGATATTGTGCTACCTTATGGGCCAGAGCCCGGGGATCTTAGCTGAGCAGGATGGTCTTGACTTAGCTTGAGGTTTCAGGTTTAGACTGTTAGCTTTACTCTTAGATATTGTCTTTAGAATTCATGTACATTTCATTCTTGATGATTCGTACATTTATATACATAGAATTGTGGATTATGGTGATCATTCTGGGATACGTTTTTAGATGCTGTGACTATATACTTTCATGTTTATCTGATTAGTTTACCCTAGCTTGGTACAGCTTACTTCGTCGTGTCTAACGACGAAGGCTGGGCGTGTCCGACTCGTGTCCGATTATTCGGGAGCGGGTCGTGACAACACCGACACGTAGAGATTCCAAATGGACACGAACGAGCTCCGAATCCTCCCAAACTTGGCTAGCACCTTCTAACCATGGAGTAGAGGAGAAATTAAGAAGATTTGGTGGAAGAAGGGGTTGATTTGGAGATAAAATCATTAGGGGTTCCTCTCTAAATTTGGGAAAGAACAAAGGAGAGAGAACTTAGAGTGGTTAATGACAAATGAACTCAACCCTATCCCCCCTTTACTTGGCCGGCCCTAATGGACGGATATGGACCTATTTACAATGTCTAGAATACCGCCCTCTAGCCTATTCTATTAGTATTAGGAAAAGGGTTTAAGTCAGAGGCTAGTTTAGTCATTCTAACACACTAATCTAATCAAACCCTATCCATAAATAATTAGACTAACCACTAACTAAAATTAATATCATGTGGGCCATGCCAAACTAATGCGTGGGTCCCACTAGAGTCAAAACTACCCCGGGTCCCCGTTTCAAGTCGGATTGAGCTGAAATTCGAACCCGACTTAAATAACCCCAAAATAATATTATAAATAAATAAATAATTTCAAAAATATTCAAAAATGAAAAATAACAAAAATACCCCTGTTTCTGAAAACTGGAGGTGACACGTGATCCAACCATGGATCGGCTTTCCGGAGCGATCACGATACGTCTGGTCGTGGATCGCATCACGGATGAGCTTGCCTGCGACGACAGAAAATTGGTTCTCGATCTTCGTCGCCCGGTGTATTGGATAGAAATAGGTCCTCTACAAGAAGTAAAATGAAAAAGTTATATAATATACACAAATGATTATTAAAATTTAAAAATAAACAAATTTTTAACCTTGAAGTGGGCCAACCAAAATGCCTTCCTACCTGCGGGAGCCTCTGAGTAGTTAATCTAAGGCCCACCATAGTTCTGCCTCAGAAATAACTCCAGTTGTCGCTGTACTGCAGAAGGCCGATATCTATACAATAATAAATTTTATGAATATATATGTACATATAATCATTTGAGAAATATATATTAACTAATTAAATTACTTCGTAGGCCCGTCCGTCCAAATCTCCATACGCGTCTCGTCCGGGAGAGCGCATGGAGGGTCGCTCTCACCTCCTGTCTGGGCAGGATCAGTCTGATCGTCGTCCTCCATATGCTTGGCGTCGGCTCTCCCCATAGAGCCGTCGACAGGAGGAATACTGGATGCGGGAGGAATACTGGACGCGGGATCAGGAATGCTGGACGACGAGGGAGGAGTCGCCAACCTGCTGGAACTGCCCTGTCCCGGTAATGGACCGGGAACAGAACGGTACACTGGCGTACTCGAAGATGAGGATGAGGGCACAAAATTTGCATCCCCAGCCCGAGGCAGACGGGACTACCTAATATAATATCCTCCGCGTCGTCCTCCTCTTGATCTAGTCATACCTGATAATAACATATGACAATAAAATAAATATACATATTTATTTGATAGACATCACAAATTTTTGAAAAATCTCATCGTCACAGACAAAAGTGTCAATAAAGTGTCACATATTTATATGACAAAAGTGTCAAATATGATGATAAAACAAACGTACAGATTTAATCCTCTTCTGAAAATTCATCTAGTTCGTTTAGCTCATCTTCTTCTTCCTCCTCTACATCTTCACTTTTATCTGCATCTTCCTCTTCAGATAATTCTACTTCTTCTACATAATTAAATGTGTAATGAGGAACTTCTGTCATGTCCACTTCTATAATATTTATTACAAGAGGTAGTTCATCCTCCTGATAAGCTATATTGTCAACCTCAAATGTATTTTTAGCTTTGGTCTTGCATACTGTCCACCAGTCCGACCTTGTTGTTTTCCGTTTATGATAACTTGTGAAGTACACGAACTGAGCCTGACTTGATAGAACAAATGGTTCATAGGCTTGATATCGACGTTGACAGTTTATATCCACAAGATCGTGCTTGTCTACTTTCCAACCTTGACCTTCAATCGGATCGAACCAATCACATCTGAATAACACAATCTTAGCAGGCTCTATTCCATAACTATATGTCAGCTCCACAATCTCCCGTAGGACGCCATAGAAATTGTTGCCCGCATCAACATCTTTGTAGTTCGAAGATCTGATACACAAATAGCTATTTTTAGTGGAATCGAGATCCACAAAGTTATCTCTGATCGGGCAAGTTGTTGACTTGAACCTAAACCCATTAACACAGTAGCTTGGCCATATTTTTGCCGCATAAATTGGTCCCTTGGCTAGCGTTCTAATAGGCTCATTTTCAAGTCTTGCGTATGGATGATCGACCTAAATACCACGAAAAAATAAATTAAGCTCATTCTCAAGTGCATATACAGAAAGGTAATTACAGAGTTCTCAAGTCTTACATATGCACTCAACCATGATGGAAAATAATGCCTCATTTCTTGTTCTAGTTTTTCTTCTGTTATGTGTGGCCTACCTGACCTCACATCATCATTAAATATGCTGAAAATAACATCGTTAAATTAATATAATAGTATAATAATCAATACTATTAAAATAATGTAGACGTATTGATTACTTACCCCTCCAGTTTCTCTACTTCATCATCATCGCAGTTGAGTAGTACATACACCTGAGTAGCCCTTAGCTCATCATTGTTCAAATATCTCTTCTTTATTTTATCCGATGGCTTTTCTGGGGCATTAAATACTTCAATGTTGTATCATTACATTCATTATCTCCGTCGTCGTTTCTGGAAGCTCTCGTTCTATTAGTTGCAACATGAGACTTGAAATACATCGAACAAAAGTTTGGAATCTCTTCGAGAATATAGGCTTCACAAATAGAACCCTCGACCCGTGCCTTATTTTTCACCTTTCTTTTTAGGTGATTCAAATGTCGCTCGAACGGGTACATCCATCGATATTTGACGGGTCCACCAACACGTGTCTCATAGGATAGATGAATCGGCAAATGCTGCATAGAGTCGAAGAATCCAGGAGGAAATACCCTCTCTAGCTTGCACAATGTTACCGCAATGTCCTTTTCTTGCTTTTCTAGACGATCAACGAGCAATTTCTTAGAACAAAGACCCCTGAAGAATATGCTAAGCTCCGTCAATGGATCCCAAACTGTCTGCGGTAAGAATTTTCAAAATACAATCAGAATTAATCTCTCCATGAATAAGTGACAATCGTGGCTCTTCATACCCGTCAAGAGAATAGAGAGGGAGAAGGAAAAGCCACATCAGCAGCTAGGGAGGAATTGGGGCTGCTTCCCTCCCAAACAGCAGCTATAGCAGCAGCAGCATGCATTAGTAGCAGCAGCAGCAAGCATTGGCAGCAGCAATAGCAGCAGCAACAGCAGCATATGCACCCCCCTTTAGCCCCTAAAACCCCCACTATATATATAACTATATACCCTTATATATATATATATATGTATATATACCCCTATATATATGCATATATACTCCTATATATATCCCCCTAAATAACCCTCCCAACTAGTCCTATGTGAGAGGATATGTAGAGTGGGATTTTGAGTGTGTGTGAGTGAATTAGAATTTAGTTAGAGGGTAATTTTGAGTTAGGAGTGTCGAAACGCGTCCAAATTTGAATGAGGCTTAGCTAATGTAAAATAGAGTTTATGGGTAGGCTCCTAAGTTAAAATCGGGATTTCGTTTGGGATTTGGAGAATGGTATCGCATGATATCATTGAGTATCTTGCGATACTCAAGATAATGGGTAAATCAACAACATGGACCGTAAGATGGACTGGATGTCCACTTTACCTAGAAAATTTGATAGGTAATGTTAGTGTAGGTTAGTATCCTACTACCCTAGGAAGCCGGAAGTGGAACTCCTAAGAAAAAAGCTACTAGGCCTTAGTGTTAGAGTGGGAAGGGTAAATGGGATAAGTAGGGATAATATCCATTTCTTAACATATGGGTTTGATACTTTAAGATTTGGCTAAAATTAGGA
Source organism: Iris pallida (assembly GCA_029216955.1). NCBI lineage: Eukaryota > Viridiplantae > Streptophyta > Magnoliopsida > Asparagales > Iridaceae > Iris > Iris pallida. The sequence goes on along the minus strand of JANAVB010020598.1, from coordinate 233,753 downwards.
TATTATGGTTGGTCATGGTTAGGAATAGTGGACTTGGACTAGTTTTGACCTTGGTTGACCACGGTTGACTATTTTGACCAAAAGTCAACCGTAGCCTAAAATTTACTAGAACTTGACCAAACTTGACCAGTTGACCCAAAGTCAACTGTTAGTCAACGTTAGTCAAGTTTGACCTAAAGTTGACCTAGAGTTAACCTAGGGTTGACCAAAGTTGACCAGTCGACCAAAAGTCAACTGTAAGTCAACTGTTGACTTAAATCAACCTAGTTTAATTTTGTTTGACTTACAATGACCTAGTTCGACTTTGTTAGCCCTAATATGACTTAGATTGACCCTGTACAATCTAGTTTGACCTTGTTTGACCTAGATTGACTTAGTTTGACGTGTCTTGACCTAGTTTGACTCAGTATGACTTAATTTTACTTCCAAACAATTATATTGATACAGTATTCCATCTATAGGTCCTCGAGGCACTGTTCTTGGACTCAGTCGACCTATCCGTCACATTACAGGCGAGTACATTCTCCGATATCTTTTCAATTTACGATGACTGTTATAATTCATGTAATTAGTGTAGATATGCTTGTTCTTGATACATTGGTCACACAGATTGGTATTCATGGATCCCGACATGAGATGTTATTCCTCGTTATCTTGGTATATCTTGTGCAAGCTCCCTTGTAGTTCTTGTGCAGTATATGGACACCGATTCTCGAGGAGACTTGCTCCCTTCTCGTAGAATCCCTTATCATAACGTGTCTTGCTTGGATCCACTCTACCAGTCGGGGACGGGGAGTACTAGTGTAGATGTATGGTCAATACCGCCTTGTATATCTTATGAACCTTGTGAATGCCAATCTTACACTACACGTATGATTGGCTAGATCATGACCTTGTGCAGACCCAAGCCGGCCATATGTTGTTGCTAGTACTCACACACCTAGATAGATGATTTTTGATTCTTGTACATGCCATGATCAGTTTTACTTGTCTTGTTCTAGCTCTAGATTTACAGCTTACCTTGCCATGATACTCACATGTACATTTCATGATTTTTCTTGTATATACTCTCTATTTACAGTCTTATAGCTTTGTCATATCTTGTGAACTGTAGTTAGTTGATTGTACTCGTTCCATCCTGACTGGATATGTTGACAAAATATTACAGATGCTGATGAGAAGGATTACTGTACCTACTACGGTCCGGATGACGTAGTGGGCTTAGACTTGGAGACCTTGGTCCAGCAGGGCTTAGCTCCGCCCGACGAGCCTCTAGCTTAGTTTAGTTAGAGTAGATATTTTGGACTGGACCTTGTCTCCAGCTTGCTACTTATGTTATGATATATATATTTTGGGATTGTATAACCATATTACTTTGGGACTCTCTTCTCTCTGTTGAGCTGGATATTGTACTTGTGATTTTTATCTATCTAGTTTTCGTGCCATGATTCTTCCTTCTAGATTGTGATTGAGTTTATCAGTATTTCATATTATATATCTCCGTGCGAAGTTGATAGGTTATTATATACTATTTTTTGGCTAGTAGACTAACAGCGTTCTACGCCATTTTTACGGTGTAGGTTGGGCGTTGTCACGCACTTGTGCCCCTACCTTGGGTGCGGGTCGTGACAGTGAGGATAGGACTTTACATCACATATTTACAACACAACAAAGCCCTAATCCTAAATCTAATTCATTCTCCAAGAAAACTCTCATTCACTCACGCTGCGCAGACGCAGGCACGCAGCTGTGCTCACTCGCTCACGTGCGGCCAGCCACCAGTCCCAAGCCTCCAGACCTCTTCTCCCCTCTCTACTCTCACCGGCTGTACCCACCAGTCCCGACTCCCGACCCCGAAACCGACAGCTCCTCTCCCTCTTTCACACACACACTCTCTCTCCCTAAAAAATTATAGAAAAGTGAGGCAGAGTCTCTGTTAGAGACTGCTTCACTAAAAGCCTAAAACTTAGTGGAAGTGGAAGTATAGAACTTTGGTAATAGTAAGTTAAATTTTGCATTGCCATTGAGAATCTGAGTTTGCATTTCCTTGTGGAAGAGTAGATTATTAAGCTTGAAAGTGTTGTACTATAAGTAAAGCTACAAAAGCGGGCTGACCAGCCTGGCCCGCGGCCCGCCGGTGGGTTGGACTGGACTAGGATTTTCAGGCCCGCCAAAATGGTGGGTTGGCCCACCCCGTCCCGTCAAATAGTAGATTTTGACGAGTTGTGAGTTGGCCCATCCCGTCAGCCTGTTTTGACAGTTCCAATGGCAACCCACAATAATTGATATTATTACAGAAATTTTCATAAAGGGAAAGAATTTTATCTAAATTATAAAAAAGGTGAGAAGTTTAAAGAAATTGCAGGTTGAGTAACAACGCGCCAGATGTGATGGCGCGCGCGACGACGCGCCATAGGTGTTGGCGCACGGCCAGGACGCGCCATGGGTCGTCGTGCATGCACGTCGAAGATAGTAGGGGGGTGTGGTCGAGTAAGTCGTATCTGCACGCCATGCCACCCACCCCCTTGCTATCTTCGGAGCGTGCGCCACGGCCCATGGCGCGTCCTGGCAACGCGCTATCACCCCTGGCGCGTCGTCGCGCGTGCCATCACCCCTGGTGCGTCGTCGCGCGTGCCATCACCCCTGCGCGTTGTTACTCGATCTGTAATTTCTCTAAACTTCTCACCTTTTTTATAATTTAGGTAAAATTTCTTACCCTATATGAAATTTTTTGATATTATTATTGACAGGCGCGTTGAACTAAAATTTTGTATTTTTATAATTAAGCAGACGTCATATACAACGTCACTGTGTGACGCAGGTTATCGAGTTGGACGCTACGTTGCTTTCACGTGTAGGGCCCACTTATACAGCTGCCTACCTCCAAAATATAACTTGACTCTGATCTATTTTTGGAACAATGATGTGTCCTCTCTCCAGTCAGTGAGGACCAAGAGCTTAAAAAAAAATTCAGAGAATTCTTATAAAATTTGCAAGTGGTATGTAAAGTCTTCTAAAACACATCTTTATGGATTAATATGTATTAGCCCATAAAGATATGTATTAATCGCTTGTATGATTTGCAGGTCTTCCCATGTGATGTTATACAGAACTTCCACTTGCAGGGAACAATTTTCTTTTGTAATAGTACAACGTGAATATAAATACAACATTTGGTAAACTAAGTAGTTTCTAGGCTTTGTTCGTTTCTAGGCTTTGTATGGATTGATTGATGGAGAAAAATAAGCATAGTTAAATGAGATAGGGGAGTCATGTAATGAATGGGAGGATGATTAATAGAAAAGGCTAAATTATAATGACATTTTAACTATAGTGTTAGGCCGTTTTTAACATATTAACTTTTTACTATTCGATTTGGCATCCAAACTTAATAAATTATTCTTTTAAAGCATCTTTTATCAAATTTGTAATACATCAAGACCACAACAAAAAGTATATTTTTGTAGTAAAAAAGTGCAATTTAAATACTTGTATTATCAGTCCGATATTTTTTTGAAATGGCCCCGATAAGTTTTAAAATTGACGAATTATACTTCAAAACAACAATTTATAAAATTGGAATGCCACAATTGAGCAGTAAAAAATCACTACCAAAATTTGTCGAATTAGCGACGCTGGAAAACGTCGCTAAAATAGGCAGATACGTTGATAAATCGAATTGGCGACGTAATTAGCGATGTTTCGACGTAGTCGCGATTTACCTAGTCGCTAAACACAAAAATGTCACAATACGTCGCTATTGCGACGACAATTAGCGACGTAGACGCGTCGTTGATATAGCGACTACTAACGACATACAGCGACTGTCTTTACCGACGTCACCTAGCGACGTTTTTGCGACGCCCATTACAACCATGCTGACCTGGTATATCAGGACATTAGCGACGTTTTGCGACATCGGCACATCGCTATATTACTGACACATAGAGACGTATTGGCGACGTCTATAGCTAAATGGCGGTTTTGCTAGTCAGCACGATAGCGACGTTTAGCGACTATCAGCGACGTGTTGACACGTATTTGGCAACGTTCCGATACTTATTTATCGACGTTTATTTTTGTCGTTGTACGTCGCTAAACGTCGCTAAACTGGGAAAAAAATAAAAATAAAATACAGCATTTGCAGCATTTGCAGCATTTGAAGCAGCACCTATAGAAGCATTTGCAGCAACATTGACCGGCCAATACAAGTCCTGGAGCAACCCTCCGTAGAATTTCCTGGGACACTCAACATCGGTAGAAGATAGTAGTAGCAAAACACAGATATATGAAAACATGTCAACAACAGTGTCAAAAAATATGAAACACAATCACGAACACAAAGTATCCAAAAATATAATACAATAACAATATATGTAGAAACACATAAAAGACCCAATAATGGGCCATCACACAACAATATGTCGACTACGGCTTATCAGGAGGAGCATCCCCGCTCCTGGAAAGAAGGTAAGAGTACTGCTCCGGTGTACGAACCACCGACGACGATGAAGGAGGAGGCAGTATAACCGCTGTAGAAGGAGGCAGTATAACCGCTAGAGAAGGAGGCAGTGTAACCGCTGGAGATGGGTCCGTCCGCGTCTTCTCTAGTGCTAGTAGTCTGGCGTTGTATTGTCCCATGCAAGCCGCTATCATAGTAACTGTGCCGTGAATGGACTCCTGCATCCCCTGTATGTCCCTCATGGTGCGCTCGAGCTCGTCAAAGCATGCGGTGACCGATACAGCGTCCTCTTGTGTTTGAGACCCTGACTGCTCAGAAATCCTCCTGTGCATATCATCTTGCAGCTCAGAAATCTGGCAGGCAAGGTATCCTCGACTCGGGCTGACTCGGCCTATGAGGGCTATGAAGGTGCACTGGCAGAGGGAGCCCTGGATGTCTGCATCGCAACAAATGCGACGTAGGACCCCGTACCGTAGTACGTACCCCTATGAAGACCACCAACGGCGGTCTTCCAGAGCTCTTCCTCCGACTGAGGCAGAGAGGGATGCGATGTACCAACCCCTCCCTCTGCAGGTGTACTAGCACTCGCACGCTCACATAGCCTAATAAACTCATCCTAGAAAATTATACATCTCTATAAATTGGCACTTACCTAAATTAGCCTAATAAACATCTAGAGTATTTAATTATTATTAACTATATGGTTATCTGTATATTCTTCAAGTTATGTTAAAATTAACGAAATCTAAATTAGTACTTACATAGCTCTGAGTAGCCCTCTCGACGATGAGCTTTCCGTCCTTCCGATGGGTGGCCAGGAAGACGGTCATCATGTTTGCATCCTCACCCCTCTATACCTGCGTGTTTGTTATATTTTATTCTTTATTAAAATAGAAAATTTTCTTTTCTACTATCAATAAAATCTTATATATTGCAATAAATTACATACCAGACGACGAAAATGCTCCATCATAGGAATCGATCCACCATACCACTTTCTGACCCTCGTCCTAGACGCCTTCGCCTTCTCCGACCGCTCTCTATACCGGGTCTCCTCAAATCGAGCCCTCATCGCGGTCTACTGGTCAGGCATGATCCAACCAGCAATTGTCTTTTCGGAGCGCTGACGAGCTTTCTGATCATCAATTGCATCACGGATCAGCTTGGCGGTGACGGCAGAAAACTCTCTCTCAATCTGCTCGGCCCGGTCTGTTAGATAAAAATAGGTCCTCTATAAGAATTTAAACTAAAATAATAAGTTCTAAAAAATGCTTAAAATTATATTAATCCTAATAAATTAACTATCTTTAATTACCTTGAAGTGGGCAAACCAAAATGCCTTCCTCTCTTCTGAGGCATCCAAGTAGTTCATCCATGGACCTCCATAGTTGGACCTCAGAAATGAGCCCAACGCTCTCTGTACCAACGAAGGACGATATCTGTATACAACGATAATTATATTCACGAATATATATATAAACGATAGTCCATAACTAAGGTATACACCCTAAAATTATGTCATCTGGAATTCTTACCACGCTAACCGGTATGACTGCAAGAAAATTCAAATTCTATAACTAGGATAAGCATATCTAAAATCAGGCTCTATGTCCTTGTCAGGCTAGCTTGTATGACGACGATAAATTCTAAACTCCATAAATAAAGCAGACATTTATCTTATCATAATATACCTAAATTCAATCCACAAAATTTATCTCGATGCAAGATCAAAGTCAACAACGAACATCAGGAATCAAAATCAACAACAAATCAAGAAAGTGTAAATAGAGGTAAGCGGGAACAGATTCAAGAGTTTTCGAACTAATATTCTCAGGGGTTATCCCTGGAATCTATCAAGAGTTTCTAACTGTGATTGAGCAACTCCTATCATAGCCTAGAACCTATATCGCAGGCTCGTAGCAGCGCTCTAAGTCAAGCACCACTACAAAATTGTACTAGTTGTGACTCTGACCTGCATGGGCCACCACAAAAATGTATCACGATCTGCACCCTGATTAGCGGCACAAGTACGTGGTTACGTCTAGCCTACACTGCAGAATCGACGGTAGAACGCTGTATAGGTCATCTATAAATGCTACAACCAGACAAAATATAAGGGGAATTGTCATCTCCGCACAGAGGAATAATATAGCATAACTCAATAACAAGACAAACTAGGATAGATAGCACGAAATAGAAATATAATAGAAAGGAAAACTGGAAAGGAGTTCAAGATCCAACACAAGCTCGGAGATATAAATACATCACAGAAACTCAAAATATAATATAAAAACTACAGTCTGAAAATACTAGCTGGATCGCAGTCCAGGTAAACCTATCTAACAGTCTAAGCAGGAACTATATCATCTACGGGCTCCAGGGGTAATGTCTCATCAAACTCTATCCTGGACATATCCGTAAAAGGTAGAGCAATCAGCTAACATATACTCTGTAAACATCAACGATTATCCTGTTAGAAAAATAAGCAAGTACAAACACTAACAGCAGTTCCATATGAATTGACAAATTCTATAGGAGACAATTATAATGAAATACAAGACAAAGATATAGGATGACTTGGGAGCAATTCGGAAGTCGAGTTACAACCCGTAAACCAAACAAGGATTGGGGTTGTAACCCTTCTCCCGAACAGAACTTAGCCTCCAATCAAGATATAGCATAAGATCATGTAGAACTTGTGAGTAATGAATATCATAACATGGTGAGAAAAGTACTGAATGTAGAACTGAGCAGGATATATGATGTGGTAAAATAAATATAAAATGTACCATAAATTATTAGAGCATTATGTGATTGGCTTAAGAAAGTTACAGGATAGGCTATCCACTTGGCCCGACAATCACAAAAAATTACTGGAAAGGGTCATGCCGGCCAACCTGTATAACAAGCACAAGAAATAAGATCTCGTTACACCCTACGTGAGGTGAGAATGGCGCAAGCACAAGAATATAGTGACAGGGTGGCTTTGATCACATAGCCCCTAATCATTTCCCATCCCCGAATAGTATAATGGATCCAGACATGACACGTCATGACACGGGATTCCCTAAGAGGATAGCTTCTCCCTCTCAGGAATCGATGTTTATGCATGTACAGGAAACAAGACAGGAAATGTACATATATACCAAGAAAATCCAGGAACAACATCTCATGTCATGATCCAACGTATATTAGTTCGTGAACCATCATGTCTGAAAATCAAGTAAGACACTACAAATGAATCAGATATAGCAGATATCAAGACAATGAAAGCTATCAATGAATTTACTCGCCTACGATCCTGAGCTGTCAAATGGGGTCGATGCTCAGAGTGATGTCACAAACCTAAAGGTGAGATATATATAAGTTAATTAGGATTCAACAGTGTTAGACAGGATTATATAGTATAACTTGTAATCTAGGTCAATCTCTGTCCAACTAATTCAAACTAGGTCACACTGAGTCACACTAGGTCAAACTAGGTCACACTGAGTCAAAGGTTGACTTACAGTTGACTTTTGGTCAACTGGTCAACTCTAGGTCAAACTAGGCTAATGTTGACCAACTGTTGACTTTCAGTCAACTGGTCAACTTTGGTCAAGTTCTAGATATTTCTAGGCCAAGTGTTGACTGATAGTTGACTTTTGATCAAGCAGTCAAACTTGGTCAACCGAGGTCAAAACTGGCCTAAGCATACTATTCCTAATATTTACCTACCAAGATACCATATATCTTGGTCAAACATGATCAATTCTAATTTAAGAATTAAATATCAAGTTGTACCTCGTTATTCGTACATCGAAACCTACGACACGCAAATCGAGATAAGATAATCAATGGTAAAATTAATAATCTTATCACAGTGATCCACATGACCATCTTCCCAATTTCAGCGATGTGAGATAACTGGAATCGACTGATCTCAGTTTTCGTTACACTAATTCTGAAATACGAACTTAATAAGAATTAATTGTAATAAAAGGTAATACACACAAAAATATCTACAAATATTGTCAGATGATGAAACAAACATCACCAACGTGTCCATAATAGTCAAATCAGCTAGGATAGCCTATCTATAAGTCCAATTTTGATACAGGAGCAAAAAGGTAATTTCGGGTCAAAATGGTGTCTGTGTCGAACCCGCTTTGTACCGAAAAATGTGTAAGAATACTAGTCCACTAAACCTAACAAATTATATGTCCACAAATCCAGAAAGATGGTACAAACCCAATGGTGTATCCAGAATTGGATTCCGTTGACCCGATCTCAAATTGATCCGTTGACCAGGACATTAAAATTTCGATTTGCACAGAAAAGCATATCGAAGCCAATGTCCTCAAGACTCAGCAAATTATATGTCAACGAGTCCAGAGTGGCGATACAAACTCAACGGTATATCCGAAATTGGATTTCGATTAGCCGGCATCAAAAAATCCCGTTGATCCGGATTGTAGGGCCCACTTTGTACCGAAATACGTGCCAGGGCCCACGTCCTCTAAATCTAACAAACTATATATGAATTCATGCCAGAACGACGCTATGAGTCTACTAATGGTGTCAGAAATTGAATTTGGAGTTCCGGGTTCAAAAATAGAATTTAACAAGTTGGAAATTGCAAATTTGGACGGCCAACTTTGGCGTCAAATTCAACCAATCAAACGTGCTCATAAAGAAACAAAACTTAAGGAGTAGAAAGAGGGTTATACTAGCTGCACATAGGAACCAGTGACATGCCAAGCGAAGCTGCGATGGAGGAGATACGAACCGACGAAGTTGTCTCCATAAAACTGTCCAAAAATAACACAATTTAAAGCGTCAACTTGGTGGCCAATTTTCATGTATCAAAGGATAAAATTAACTGACGAAACTTGAGCTGAGTGAAGAGCTATATACCGAGATTGTGAGGAGCAAAGAGTTCGCCGATACGACGATCGAATTTTTCGAAAAACATGTGCGAAGTCGCTGCGACTAGGCGCCATTTCTGGATCCATTCCGAGTGCGTCACGACGGGATTTCGTGTGAAATGCACGAATCGCCTCTAGATCGCATCGGGGAGGAGAGCGGTGGCCTGGGAAAGGCAGCCTGGGGGTGCGCCCGACAAGGGAGGCCGCTTCGGAGTTCGTCGGAGGTCGGGGGGTACCATAGCGGCGGCGGTTGGATGCACGGCGCACTGTGGCACCGCCACACGCGACAGATGCAGCCGCTACCACTGCTGGTTCTTGCTGCTGCTGCTACTGGTTCTTGCTGCTGCTACTGCTAGCTACGGTGGCATGGCGGTGGGGCGACGAGGCCGACGGCGGCGTACGGAAACGAGAGAAGAGGAGGAGAATGAGGAGAGGTGGTAGTGAATGGTGATGGTAGTAGAGAAGAAGAAGAGAAAGAGAAGGAGATCGGCCATTAAAAGTTTGAGTTTGACATGGGAAGGAAGAAGTAGCTGTGGTATCGGGTGATAAAGTAAGAGAAGAAGGATGAATGAAGTTGAAGATGATGATGATGCATGAAAGTGTCAGCCAAAAAAATGGAAAGGTGTTGTAGTAATAGAATAAGAGAGAGGGAGAGAAAAAGTAGATTTCTACCTAGAATTTAGGGCCGGTCATAATGAGGGGTGTGTGTGAGTTGTTGGCTGCCATGTGTGAGATGGGGGGTTAGAATTGATGGATAGAAACTAAAGGCTAGAATTTTAATGAGAATTAGATTATTCTCTCGGGATTTAAATCAAGGGGGTTGTCCAAGAAATATTTAAAAGAGGTAGACTAGAAATTTAATATTTTTAAAGGCAAAGAGAGTGAGGGTGTCATGAGGGAGGGTAACATGAAGCTTGGACTGGGTTTGGTTGAGCCGGGTCGGATCAAAACAGACTTGGTACAATAATTGAATTTAAATAGGTATTTACGATCATGGATAAATAAGTAACATGTGGGGGCTCAAATAAATGGGACACAAGTGTCATACGGGTAGTAGGCTTCATGTAGGCTATGTCCATATTTTGGGTTGACAGGTTTGGGTCGATGTCGGGTCCCGAAATTAAATTGGAAGTCAGATCACATTCTACGGTGGATAATTAATTGGCCTAAATTAACCCAAAAGTTGTGTGAAGCAAAAGAAGCATAAGATGGTGTGTCTGAGTGGTACACTAAGGTCAGGGATGTAGGGCGTCTTGAGTAGATCAGACACGAGAAGTTGGTTTTAAGAAAATGACTAGCCTTGTTATCCTAAATTAAAAGTCATAGTAACGTACATATGATGATCAAAGATAAATGTGAGAAAATAAATTAATAATTAATTTATGATCAAATGGTCTAAATTGATCCGAAGTTGTGTGAAGCAAAAAAGTACAAGGGAACAAGTTTGGATGGGACACGATATATCAACATGAAGGTAATCTTGTTTACTACACACTGATGAGGAGAGTTTCCAGAGATTGGCATCCCTGACGCTCCAGAAGTCAAAGTCATGGTAAAGAGCCTTAAATCAAATAATAATCAAATAATAATATCTATTGCAAATAATTGATTTATAAAATTGAAAAAAATAAGCCCTAAATTCTGGGGGCTTACAGACCGTCAGCCCAAATCTCCATCCTCGTCTCGTCCTGAGGTGCGCATGGAGGGTCGCTCTGGTACGGATCCGTACGGAAGGGAGTAGGGTCTACCTCCTCCACCTGCTCCCCACCCTCCATGCTGCCATTAGCAGTAGGAAGGCTAGGGGAAGGAGTATCAGCAATCGTGGAACTGCTCGTCCCAGGTGTACTGCCACCCAGGCCTGCGACCGTATGGTACAATAGAGTTCTCGGGTCAGACGATGGTCCGGAGCCGTCCTCTGGTAACGGAACTCTTTGTCCACCAAAGGATACCGCTCGTCCTGACCTATGTCCGTGTCATCTTGCTATGCCCCCGCGTCGTCCTTCCATGCTGATAATAATATATAATTAAAAATATAAATAAATACAATGACAGTTTAGAAATATCTGCATACATTGTAGTTCATAATTTAAGTTTACAAAAATCGAAATACTAATAAAAATGATCATAGTTAATAATTTAATATTACAGAAATATGAATACATTAAAATCATAGTTTCTCAATCATCCTCTGAAAATTCATCTTCTTCGTTTGCCTCCTCCTCCTCATCCTCTTCCTCTTCCTCCTCATCTTCACTAGCTTATCCTTCGTCTTCCCCTTCGAATAGTTGTACCTCTTCTGCACAAGTAGGCATGAAATAGGGAACTTCTGCTGAGTCGACATCAACTGTATTTGGTACAAGAGGCACTCGTCCTCCAGATAAGCCACTTCGTCGACGTCGTAGGTATTTCTGGCTTTAGTCTTGTATACTGCCCACTAGTCTTAACTCATTATTTTTCGTCTAGGATATGTTGTAAAATATACGAGTTGAGCTTGACTTGCTAGGGTAAATGGTTCGTATCCTTGGTATCGACGACGGTAGTTAATATCCACAAGACCATGCTTGTCAATTTTTCATTCTTGATCTTGTATCGGATCGAAGCAATCAACTTTGAACAACACGAACTTAGCAGGCTCTGTGCCATAATTGTACGTCAATTCCACAATCTCATGTAAGATGCCATAGAAATCATTGTCTGTAGTGACATCTTTGTAGTTTGTAGATTTGATACACAAGCAACTATTTTTTGTGGAATAAAGATCCAGAAAACTATCTCTGATACGAGCATTTGTTGACATGAACTTAAACCCATTCACACAATAGCTTGGCCATATTTTGACGGCATAAATTGGTCCCTTGGCAAGAGTTCTAATAGATACATTTTCAAGGGTGATGTCCGGATGATCGACCTAAACACAAGAAGATAAAAAATTAAGTTCAATGTTAAGTTATTTCTTGTTCAAATACATATGGAGGAAGATTCTAACTAGCTTCTTACATATGCATTCAACCAAGACGAAAAATGAAGTCTCATTTCTTCTTCTACTTCTTCATCTGTAATATATGGTCTACTTGACCTCACCTCATCATTAAATTTGTTGAAAACCAATAAATATCAGTCAATTAGTTAAATTATAATAACGTAATCAACAAATAGATGACTTGAACGTTGAAGATTTTCACTTACCACTCTAGCTTTTCCACTGCATCCTCCTCGCAGTTGATTAATATATATAACTGGGCAGCCCTTAGTCCCTCATCATTCAAATATCTTTTTTTCAGAAGTCTTTCCAAGTGCATTGAAGACTTTCAATAATACATCATTATATTCTATATCTCCATCATCGTTCCTCGGAGCTCTTGTTCTATTTGTAGCAATATGAGGCTTGAAATACATTGAACAAAATTTTTTAATCTCCTCAAGGATATATGCTTCACAAATAGAACCCTCTACCCGTGCTTTATTTTTCACCTTCCTCTTCAGGTGATTTAGATGGTGCTCGAACGGGTACATCCACTGATAACCGACGGGCCCACCAACACGTGTCTCATAGAAAAGATAAATTGGCAAATGCTCTATAGAGTCGAAGAATCTATGAGGGAACACCCTCTCAAGCTTGCACAATGTTACTGCAATGTCCTTCTCCTACTTTTCAAGCCGATCGACGAGCAACTTAGTAGAACAAAGATCTCTGAAGAATATGCTAAGCTCTGTCGATGAATCCCAAACGACCTGGGGTAAGAATTTCCAAAATACAATCGAGATTAACCTTTCCATAAAAATGTGACAGTTGTATCTCTTCATACCCTGCAGTTTGTTCTTCTTCGGGTCAACACATCTTCTCAAATTTGATACGTACCCATCTAGAAATTTTAGGCCCTAGATCTACCTACAAAGTCTACCTTTATCCTCCTTGTCCAGTAAGAAAATGGCCTTGGGCTGCTTATACTTCCCACTGCCTTCCTTTATCAAATGCAACTCTGGACGTCTGCATATTTCTTCTAAGTCCAATCTGGCCTTGGGATTGTCTTTCGTCTTCCCCTTTACGTCCATCACAGTATTTATTATATTGTCAAAGGCATTCTTCTCCATATGCATGACATCTAGGTTATGTCTGAGTAGATGGTCACTCCAATATGGCAGGTCCCAGAATATACTCCTCTTTGTCCAGTTATGAGTGTGGCCAAATCCATCACACTTGTATCCTGTTGTAGGCTCTTTAATAGCACTTGACAATTCTTTAACTTCCTTCCATATCGTATCCCCGGGCCACCATGGTGGTGGACTGGACTTCTCTACCACGCCAGCACGAAAAGCATTCATGTTCCTCCGGTACGGATGATCCTTTGGCAGAAACTGTCGATGACAATTGAAGAAGCACGGTTTTCCTCCGTGTTTCAAACAAAAAGCCTTAGTGTCACGACCCGCACCTAATATTTGGACGTGAGCCATGGGTACGTCCAGCCTACGCTGCAGAGTCGGCGGTAGTACATTGTCTAGTCATCTCCACATGTACAAATATAACTACGTAGTTATATACTCATTTGCATAATGTAAATCAAATCACAGATAGGACTAAATGAGATGAATTTTATAAATAGTTTGGAGAGATAGATAATGAATAATTAGACAAAACTCCAATATTGATCAAAATGTGCCAAATGTCATAATCTGCAAAGAAAAGAATTGTACTAGAGAACATACACAGATCAAAAATAGGGATAACATCTAAAAGTCTCAGCTAGAACAATCTATGAAAATACTAAGCAAATCTACTAAAAGCCATCTGTAGCAGACAACTCTGTATAAGCAGCCTCCAGCTCGTCCTGTGCTCCAAAATCAGGATCTGCAGTGTGCTAATAATATGTGGTACAAAAATCCTCTAATTTATCACCTAAAATATTGGTTATCCAGTCAAGAATGGAACAAGCACACAAACTGAAAAACTATCCGCAACATAATAGAGTTGACAGTACATGAATATAACATATGTGAAAGGGAAACAGAAAAGTAAGATGATGACATGGTATATCTAGAATAAAATATGAATCGTAGAATATAAATGTCAAATGGAAAGAAATGTGAAAGCATAGTGACATGACAAGTGGTGTAATATAAGGAAATAATAAAAGACAACTATCTAAGTGTGTTGAAATATCTGTTTCGATATATGAACGGCTAGGGGATAATCCTGCACCCTGCACGTGTCGTGTGTAGCTGCTATTCTCCACGAAAGACACGGGGGATAGAATGGGAAGTTCACACGTCTACTGAGATATTTTCTTCTCCCGACCAGTACTCATGAACTCAAACAAGTCACGAAAGAAGCTAAATAAGAGTATAATAAATGGGGGTTCATGATACTAACTCGTGTATCCATCGTGTCATCAAGCAAAGGAACATATGAATAATATATACTGAGCAAAACTATCAGAATTGGAAGCAGATCAGAAAGTGTACTTGCCTGTGGTCCTAAGCAGGTGGTACGAGTCAGATTCTGAGTCAAAGTTCACTGAACCTATATTTATGAATTAAATCTAAATTAATAAACAATCTTTGGTAAATAACAACCTTATCTAGTATTCAGCTGCTTTTAAGTTTACTATACATATTACATCTACCATCATTGTTCCCTGACCCTTTAACTTATCCTATATGGTTTAGAGTTCTACACCCCTTATTAAGCCTGTTGACTACAATACTCTTTAATTCTTACATGCCTTTATACATCAGGTTCCTAACTTCGATAATGCATATCTACTATCTAATTGAGTTAGTTGTTACACCATCCTACCCTCAATTGGTGCTACCCTCAGTTGTTACCCTCCTATTACTGAATGAAATATCATGTTCAAGTGTGACTAAACCATAGGCTGCCTAGAAATATAATGGGTAACAGGGGTTGGTTATTAGGACTCGGAGTCTGAACGTATGTCCATATGTGGACTGATCCAAATAGTGTGGGCAAGGTCATCAGGTTAAAGGCTAAACAAAAGTTCAAAGTTTAAATAACATTAGCAAATACTGTTTACCTATTCAAGGGCTGCTATTGTATATTACTGGACTGAACATTAGCTAAGGACTGGATTCGAAATACAAAACATAAATATACTTCATATAGGCTAGTCGAGCCTCCCTTCATTGCTGATACTAGGACTCTAATCCCTGAAACAAACGTCTAAACCCAAGAGTTTACTTGTACAGTCGCCTGAATTCCCTGTCCCAGGTTGTGCCAGTACAGTGTACGATAAATAGACTGATTCCTGATACTCAACCAGGATGGACAAGGCCTCATGACTGCCTGTCACGACCTGTACCCGCTTTTCGGATTCAAGTACGTGCTCAAGCCAGCTACGCATCAAGCAGACTCCAGCCCGACTCGAATACGTAAACGCTGTCAAGGGCATAGTAAACTGCCAAATCATGGCAAAACAAATCTATATCTCAAATCCACAGTGAATGTACGAAACATGAAAGAACACTATGGGTCGTGGTCTTTAGCCCACTAGCATAATTGTCCGATAAGATTCCAAGGAATATAACACGAGTCTATAAACTGAATCAATAAATAGGATAACACATGATAATGAAAGGAAATCACGAGCTAGATAATAAATGTAAAATCATCGATAAATACCTGAATCATGCATCACAATCATCTACCATCCCGCTCTGCTAACTAACTCCATGCAATCGCTAAACCTGAAGAGATCATCAGGTCCTCAGGAGACATAGCAAGATACATAAAAATATACCTATCTAGCAGTTTAATTATGCATAAATTATACACAGGATATAAGCAAGGACGAGACATACACATGGCAAAAGACTATGACCAAATTGCTAACAAGTGACTAACAACAAGTGGCTACTGACAGGTGACTATAAACTGGAATACAATGTAACAAGTGAACACGAGATCAATGGAAGACCAAACCCTCACCCCGAGTGGACTCTCTAGTTTGAACTAATCACTAACCCTCATTCCGAGTGTGGACTCTCTGGTTAGTTCACCGCAAGGCACCCTCGTCCCGAGTGTGGACTTTCTTGTGCAAGTACAACATCCTCGTCCCGAGTGTGGACTCACAGATGTAAACTGATCAAGACCAATACCCTCGTCCCGAGTTTGGACTCTCTGGTGCTAATGAACACGATAAACACCCTCGTCCCGAGTGTGGACTCTCTGGTGCAACTGATCAACCCTCGTCCCGAGTGCGGAATCTCTGGTTGAGGAAAACGATAACAAGGATTTAGCAGTTCAACTACACGTACTCGTTCTATGACACGACTCAAGCAAGGTACTGGTGAGAGAAAGTACGACTCAATCAAGTCCAATATAACTACACTGTCAAGTCAAGCAAGACCATAAACTGGTGAACACGCTATATAGAAAATAGATAAATCAAGCCAACTAGAAAGCTAATGATAACATACAAAATCTATATCAAATAGAGTATCTAATGATAATATAATAACAACAAGAATACTATAAACATGAAATTAAACTGCAGAGGAAGGCAAGGTATCTTGCCTGGTGGTAGCGCGAAGAACCAATAATATACCGTCAATTGGTACGCCATAAAGTCCAAATCTCACAACTGTCTCCGAAAGCTGAAACAGACATTGCTAACATTCTTAGAATGGTCAAATTAGCTAGGATTGCCTAGCCTTAAGTCTAATTTTGGACATAGGGGCAAACGGTAATTTCGGACAAAAACGGTGTCCGTCGTTGGACCCGCTTTGCACCGAAAAACTTGCCAGGGTCAACGGTCTCTAAAGTCGTCAAATTACATATCTACGGATTCGTTTTGATGATACGAACTCAACGTAATGTCCCATTATAGATTCTGGTGGGCCGTGCACAAAATTGTCCGTTGAATCGGATCGTAGGATACGTAAAACGGCAATCCGATCAACTGTCTCAGAATCAGACCAAACTTGACATACAGGACCAAAAAAATGATACAGTCCTATTGGCGCAGGTTTCGTCTCGATCTGACGAACGTGCACAAAGTAATTTAAAAATTTGCACAGAGGTCGATACGGTAAATTTTGACGGATACGTATCAAATTCGTCGCGCACACGCAACCAATTTGAATTCCGTCAAAGTCCACACGTCCACGAAGCCGTTACGCACCTTTCGATGCTTTTAGTTCGCGACCACGTCGTCCGGATTGGCGGAACGCACGTCGTATCGAAGACTTTTTTAGTTTTTTTAAACTAGTTTAACCAAGTTTTTCTTGATTTTTAGAATCAATTATCTTTCTGTATAATAAGCAAAAAATAGTTCTACAAAAAGTGTTCTAATCTCGTATAGGTGGTTGTCTAAAGGTTTCATCAGTTAGTTTTGGAAGGAGTTAACACTCTTAACGGAAAACGATCGCTAAACTTGGGTGTTTGGGGCACAGTCTCGAAACTGTCAAAAATAGTTTTTTGGGTTTTTCGAGTCTATTTTTTGACTTATTGGATCGATACCTCGAGGAAATACAAGGTGGGTAATCTAGAGGGTCGGGTAGGCTCTACACAGCAACTGGTGGAATCGAAAGATACTAAACGTGTGCAAAAAATCGATCAACAAAGTGGCATACCTTGTTGCGAATCAAAACATAGCCACTCTGTTTATGGCCGGATCTTACGGTATCGGCGACCACTCCGACGAGGCAGGTGGCGCGCACGACGGCACAAAGGGTGGGAGAGGGTCGTCGTTAGGTCTGGAACGCATGGAATAGGTTAGGTTTTGTTTTTCTCCTCTTGTCACGCCCCAGTACCGAAATACGGAGATGGACTAGGCCAGCTACTCCATATGAGGTATATAAACGTCATACGGCGATCGTGGCTGTCAAAAGACAAGGGGGTGCATGCTACAATCAAGTCTCCTATGGTCTCACAGAGCATCTTGGTCTCAATCAATCAAACAAGAAGCAGTAAATAATGATCATATAAGATAAAGCAGTAAGGCGTCCCCGACGCATCATCAAAATGATCATGGGAATCTAGCTTTATAAGTTAGCTAGTCCAGAGAGTCATAGGTACATAATTGTATTCAGCTGCAGTCTGATTTAATTACAAATTATGCAAGACAAAATATCCAGATTAGCCGGCTAACAGGTGCCGGTGGCTAAACGCCAGAACATAAGTAAAGATACTAGAGTGGTGGAGAAGAAACCCACTCAAGTCCTCTGCCAGCCATGCTCCTAGTATGCACCATTGACGTCGGGGAGGAAGTTTGGATCCTCAGACGCTGCTACGAGATCTGGCCAAACAAAACCAGCGAGGTCAGCCCCGAATAGCAAGTACCATAAGGAAGCACAAAAGAGTGAGATAAAACCCAAGCATAAATAATAATACTAGTAATAATAAAAGCTTCCGGTCGTAACCTCGGTCCACAGCCTGTCCTAGCACGATAGCCCAACCCAACAACCAAACAAGGACATGGGTTGGACCACGCACCATGACAGCCCATGTCCCTCGGCTACTAATGGAAGTTACAAGGCACAGTCAAGTCATTTTTCAAGCGGCCATTCATTCATGCGACTTTCTATATTTGGCGGAGTTATCCCCGCGATAATGATTAAAAGGAATCCTCAGATCGTGTCAACCCAGCAGGGCTAGCCAAACCATAAGACATATAGCAGATTGATTATGCACCGGTCCCCCGGAGGGCTACCGTGCTAAAACATATAACACATAGCTCGTAGGAGTCGGATATAGCCATCCGCTATAGGCGAGTGAAACCATATCCGTGGTGGCCAACCCGAAACGTCAGGACTGGGCCTGGGGTGGCTAGTATGGCACGATCTCGGGATTCTTCCCACCCAATGCATCTACCAAGTTAGTTGCCTAGTTAATCCCTAGGTTATCCTCGGAGCTCATATGTCGTGGTCTCATGCTCACTCCATTAGATGTCGTACATTGTACGAGTACCCCAAGAAGTGATCCTTACTGGCTCATAGAGTCATACGTATGTACCCCCTTCTTGGTGTAATGCGACACACAACACATACCACGTCATTGCTATTGACCAATCGCTATATAAATACTGGACTCTTGGAGGTACTGATATGTATCACATAAAAACACTTAGCACATAGGATAGCACATCGATGCTCACATAGATTGTACCTTAGTACACACATAGGATTATCCAGCATACACATAAGAGTTAGATCAGGAATGAAGATCAAAACACAAGAGAAATAGAACAAGAAGATACTATGCACTTAGGGTATGAAGAGCTCGCTAGTCATAAAGATTCTTGAAGCCAAGACAAAGATCTACAACTTTCATGTTGGGAGTTAGGAGAAATTCTGGCCACAATTCAGCCAAATAGGACTTGAAATAGCCATAAACAGCCAAAATAGGCAATATGCGGCACTATTCAGCACTATGCGGCACTATACAGCATCCTTATGCGGCTCGGCACTATGTGGCATCCTTATGCTGCTCGGCACTATACGGCACTATGCAGCATCCTTATGCGGCTGGACACTATGCGGCACTATGCAGCATCCTTATGCAGCTCGGCACTATACGGCACTATGCAGCATCCTTATGCGGCTCGGCACTATGCGGCATCCTTATGCGGCTCGGCACTATACGGCATCTTTATGCGACTCGGCACTATGCGGCACTATGCAGCATCCTTATGCGGCTCGACACTATGTGGTACTATGCAGCATCCTTATGCGGCTCGGCACTATGCGGCACTATGCAGCATCCTTATGCATTTCGGCACTATGCGGCATCCTTATGCGGCTCGACACTATGCGATACTATGCAGCATCCTTATGCGGCTCGGCACTATGCATGCGGTACTATTCATCGTCCCTACCAAAACAAGGACTGATGACATAGAAAATATCCAAATATTGTTTTGGCCATAACTTCCTCAAAATAAGTCGAAATCCAACTTTTCAAAGGTCAAAATTGTGTAGAATCGAATTTCCTACAACCTAGGACCATTAGTTTTCGAAAATAACCAAGTTTGATATATCAAAACCATGTAAATACATGAAACCCTAGTTTTAGAAACTTAGATCTACACCAAACTTGTCATTAAAATCAAAAACTCCAAGAACTAAACTTGTAGAGAATGGAAAGAAGAACAATATAGACAAATAATATCAAAAGAAAAAAAATCTAAAATGAAAAATGCATAAATCTCCACTTTTGAGTAAGTTGTACTTGCCTAAGGATGGTGGTTGAGAAAAATAAATGGAGGAGTCAATGAGGAGAGATAGTGAGGAAGAGAATATAAATAGGGGTTGGATTGGCTTAAGAAAATTCTAACCTCTAAACATGCTCTAACCATTCCACTAATTACATGCTTAAAAACTATATACAACTATTAAATATTAATAAATAGAATTATGTAGATGCTAAATACGGAATACCATGTACAAAATTCATGAAAGAATACGTCTATCGGGATCGGGGAGTGACATCTCTATCCTCCTTAGAAAAATTCCGTCCACGGAATTTCTGCCAAGACAAGATAGAGAAATTCGGGCAAACAAGGTGCAATTACAATATACACAAGCAACCTATCATTAGCAGTCATTGATCATATATTTTAAAATGGTACAAAACATGCATGTAATCGGATTACCAAGGCATGAGGAGAAACATACCTTCTGAGTCGAACAAGTACGGATACCGAGATTTAATCTCGTCCTCGCGCTCCCAGGTTGACTCTTCCGGAGAGTGATGGCCCCAAGCGACACGGACAAGGTTAATAGTCCGGTTCTTAAGCTCCTTCTCTCGCCGGTCCAAAATAGACACGGGTTGTTCCTCGTAAGTTAGATCGGTACCAACAACTAACTCCGAATGATCGAGGACATGACTCGGATCCGGGACATATCCACGCAACTAAGATACATGAAACACATCATGTATGCCAGATAGCGAGGGAGGAAAGGCAAGCCAATAAGCAACATCGCCTACCCGAGCGAGAATCTCAAAAGGACCAACGAATCTCGGACTAAGCTTTCCTCGGGTTCCAAATCTAATGACACCCCGAGTAGGCAAAATCTGCAGAAATACTTGGTCACCAACGCCAAACTCTAGAGGCCTACGATGCTGATCTTCCCAGTGTCGGTGTCTGTCCTGCGTGACTCGAAGTCGCTCTCTGATCAACTTGACTGTCTCCACCGTCTGCGTGATCATCTCTGGTCCCAACAATTTTTGTTCTCCCACATCGTCCCATGCCAGAGGGGACCTGCACTTCCTTCAGTATAATGCTTCAAACGGTGCCATCTGTATACTTGCCTGATAACTATTATTGTAAGAGAACTCTACTAAATAAAGATGATCTTCCCAAGTTCCGCCGAAGTCCAAAGTACAAGCCCGTAACATATCTTCCAAGGTCTGAATGGTTCTCTCTGATTGTCCGTCCGTCTGCGGATGATAGGCTGTACTGAACCTCAACTTAGTACCCAAACTTTGATGCAAACTTTGCCAAAAGTGAGAGGTGAACCGTGTGTCTCGATCTGATACTATGCTGACTGGAACACCTTGCTGCCTTACAATCTGCTTCATATACATTTCTGCCAGCTACTCAGTAGACTGTCCTACTTTGAAAGGAAGAAAATGAGCAACCTTCGTGAGCCGATCCACGATTACCCAAACTGTATTTCGATCGGTCGGAGATCTAGGTAAACCGGTCACAAAGTCCATCGTGATGTGATCCCACTTCCACTCCGGAATAGGAAGCGGCTGTAACAATCCTGCTGGTCTCTGTTGCTCTGCCTTCACTTGCTGACATACCAAACATTTGGATACAAACCTCGCTATCTTCCTCTTCATACCATTCCACCAAAAGTGTTGCTTTATATCTTGGTACATCTTTGTGCCTCCGGGATGAATGAAATAAGGAGAACTATGAGCCTCTGACATAACTTCTTGTCGAAGGTCTCCACCTGGTACATAAAGACGGTTTCCGAGCCTAAGTGTACCATCCTCATGGATTACTAACTCCTTCCTAAGACCTGACTCACACTCTGATCGAAGCTTCTGGATCCGCGGATCCTCTACCTTGGCTGCTCTGATCCTCTCTACTAAAGTAGACTGAATCTGTAAACTGGCCATAACTCCTGTATCTTGTGGCAAGATCACTTCAATTCCCATTTTCTGAAGGTCTTCCAAAATATGCCTCTGCGAGGTTAAAACAAATGCACCACCTCTCCTGCTCAAGGCATCTGCTACCACATTCGCCTTGCCTGGATGATATTGAAGATTTACGTCAAAGTCCTTCAGTAACTCCAACCATCTTCTCTGTCTCATGTTCAGGTCCCTCTGGGTAAATACATACTTTAAGCTCTTATGATCAGTGTAAATCTCTACTCGATCCCCATATAAATAGTGCCTCCATAACTTAAGCGAGAACACTACTGCTGCTAATTCCAGGTCGTGGGTCGGATAGTTCTTTTTATGGTCCCGAAGCTATCGAGATGCATATGCTATCACCTTACCATGCTGCATCTATACACACCCAAGTCCCTTTTTCGGATGCGTCACAATACACTGTAAACCCTTCCGATCCTACTGGATGTGTCAAGATCGGGGTTGAGATTAATCTCTTCTTCAACTCTTCAAATGATGTCTGACATTCTGCTGACCAAACAAACTCTACATCCTTATGCGTCAAACGCGTCAAGGGTGCCGAAATCCTTGTAAAATCTGCCACGAACCTCCGATAATAACCTGCCAATCCCAAAAAACTACGCACTTCTGCTACCGTCTTCGGAACTGGCCAATTCTCTACTACCTCAACCTTCTTCGGATCTACTGACACTCCTGCTCCAGAAATAATATGTCCCAGGAACGAAATATGATCCAACCAAAACTCATATTTACAAAGCTTCGTATAAAGTTGATGCTCCCTCAAGATCTGCAAAACTGTCCGAAGATATTTCTCATGTTCTTCTTCACTACTGGAATAAACGAGGATGTCATCTATAAACACTACTACAAACTTATCCAAATAGGGTAGAAAGATGCGGTTCATCAAGTCCATGAATACGGCTGGGGCGTTAGTCAGTCCAAATGGCATCACCAGAAACTCATAATGCCCATATCGCGATCTAAATGCTGTCTTAGGTATGTCCTGCTCCCGGACCCTTACTTGATAATATCCAGATCGAAGATCAATCTTAGAGAAGACGCAGGCCTTACTCAATTGATCAAATAAGTCATCAATCCTTGGTAATGGATACTTGTTCTTCACTGTTACTGCATTCAACTGCCGGTAATCAATGCACATTCGCATCGATCCATCCTTTTTGGGTACTAAAATCACTGGTGCTGCCCAGGGTGATTCACTGTCTCGGATGAACTGCTTCGCCTTCAGTTCTTCTTCATGCTGGTGCAACTTGTCCAACTCTGACTGCGACATCCTATAAACTCTGTAGACTTTAGGCTCCGTCCCAGGATTCAACTCAATGCAAAACTCCACATCCCTCACTGGTGGTAAACTTGGAAGCTCATTTGGAAATACATCAAAAAATTCTCTGACCACTCTTGGAATCTGTTCCTGCTCTGCCAATGATTCTGCAACGATGCCCTTGGGTCGATCCTCCAATGATCGAACAAAGACGAACTCCTCAACGCCAGGTACATTAAATACTACCCTACCTCTCCGACAATCTATAGTCGTATGACTGTCTCTCAACCAGTCCATACCTAGGACAATGTTAAAGTTGCCCATAGGGAACTCAATCAAAGATGCGGGCAATAATCGCCCACTCACTACGACCGGACACGCTAGGCACACTCTGCTAACTTCTACGAGCCCATTACCAGTGAGTATATTCATCCTCTCTGGCAATGCCTCGAACTCTAATCCAATACGTGTCGCAAATCGTGCAGATATAAAAGAGTAGGTAGCCCCCGAATCAAACAATGCTACTGCAGGAAAAGAGGTAACAGAAATATTACCTGCAACCACGTCGCCTGAAGCTAGTGCATCCTCCAGTAATAAGGTGAAGGCCTGGCCCTGGCCTTGCTGAGCTCCCTGGTGCTGCCTTCCTCGACCATGCGGTTGCTGCGGCCTCTGCAGGCCTTCCTGGTTCTGCGCCTGGTGAAACATCTGAGCCTGTGTCGGTAGACGCTGGGCTAGCGGCCTTACGGCCAATACTGGTCCTCGGTTCGGTGCTGCCCCCGGAGTTGGCAACGCCGAAAACTGTTAAACTGGCCCTCCTGGCCTCTGCATCATAGGACAATTGGCAATCCTGTGGTCTGGACTGCCACACCTCATGCATAATCCGTTAGCTGAACGACACACATCCCTAGTGTGCCCTTCCTTACCGCAGTAAGTACATCCAACGGGCGCCCCCTGACGCTGCTGCTGGTTCCTCTGTTGCTGATGCCGAGCTGGTGCTGTTATTTCTGATACCGCCGTCCTCCGCGGTGCTCCTGACTCATGAATACGGATGCCGGGTGCTGGCGCCGATGTTCGCTGTACTGCTTCTCTGCCCCTACTCTGGGGATGTGACCTCTTTTGGCCCCCATGTCGTGTCACCAACCTTTGTTGGGTGAGTTCATGCCTCCGAGCAGCCGTTAAAACGGCAACAAAAGTTTGATAGTCGTGCCCTTCTACTAGCTGTAGAATCTCCAAATGAAGTCCCTGCTGGAATCTCATAGCCTTCTCTGGCTCTGTAGCCACCATCGTTGGTGCAAACCGACTCAGTCTGCAGAACTTCGCTGCATATCCATCCACCGTCTTACCAGCCTGCTTGAGACTGATAAACCTCTGTTGTAGCCCATACCGTGCTACCACGCCAAAGTACTTGGCCTTGAATCTGGTACTGAAGCTATCCCAAGGAACAGGAGCCTTATTCCAACCTCTTTCGATGCCCACCAGTCACGGGCGAGATCCTGAAGTAACAGTCTGACTTGGTCAACCTTCTCTTCTTCGGGGACCTTAGCTGCAGTCAATATGGCCTCAGTATCCTAAAGCCATGCATCCGCCGTGATGGCATCCTCCGTGCCGTTAAAATATCTTAGATTAAGCTGACAAAACCTTCCTGACGCTCCTGAATCATTTTTGACACTTCTCTCAAGGGCTAATTGTAACCCCTGATTCAACAGCACATTCTGTTCCTGCTGCTGGGTCTGCTGTTGCTGATGGGCTGCCACCTGACGCTGCTGAGTGGCTAGGAATCCTTGGATGAACTCCAGGAGTGCTGCAGCATCAGGTACTGTCGTCGCTGCCAGTACCACCGGGGGTGCGAGAGTTTCTAGAACCTGCGGTTCTACCGGCTCTGATATAACTTCCACTCGGATTTGGTCAGGAGAAGGCATTCTTTCCGGCTGCTGCCCCCTCGAGCCTTGCTCTACTGGACGTTCCTCCATGTTGACCTCACCAGCTACTGAGAACGAAGCACCCCTATAGAGTAAGACACATGAAATCAAATGACAAGACGAGGAAGATTCGAGGATGCAATTCAAGTTATCAATCAAGGCGAGGAAAGAGAAATTGAGGCAAGAGATTCAAAGGGAACAAGTTTTGATTGAGACTCCTATAATAGTAACACCCCACAAGTCTAAAAATCAGACCTGCAAGGGCCACCAATAAAACCTTGTCACGCCCCAGTACCGAAATACGGAGACGGACTAGGCCAGCTACTCCATATGAGGTATATAAACGTCATACGGCGATCGTGGCTGTCAAGAGACAAGGGGGTGCATGCTACAATCAAGTCTCCTATGGTCTCACAGAGCATCTAGGTCTCAATCAATCAAACCAGAAGTAGTAAATAATGATAATTTAAGATAAAGCAGTAAGGCGTCCCCGACGTATCATCAAAATGATCATGGGGATCTAGCTTTATAAGTTAGCTAGCCCAGAGAGTCATAGGAACATAATTGTATGCAGTTGCAGTCTGATTTAATTACAAATTATGAAAGATAAAATATCCAGATTAGCCGACTAACAGGTGCCGGTGGCAAAACGCCAGAACATAAGTAAAGATACTAGAGTGGTGGAGAAGAAACCCACTCAAGTCCCCCGCCAGCCATGCTCCTAGTATGCACCATTGACGTCGGGGAGGAAGTTTGGATCCTCAGGCGCTGCTACGAGATCTGGCCAAACAAAACCAGCGGGGTCAGCCCCGAATAGCAAGTACCATAAGGAAGCACAAAAGAGTGAGATAAAACCCAAGCATAAAATAATAATACTAGTAATAATAAAAGCTTCCGGTCGTAACCTCGGTCCACAGCCTGTCCTAGCACGATAGCCCAACCCAACAACCAAACAAGGACATGGGTTGGACCACGCACCATGACAGCCCATGTCCCTCGGCTACTAATGGAAGTTACAAGGCACAGTCAAGTCATTTTTCAAGCGGCCATTCATTCATGCGACTTTCTATATTTGGCGGAGTTATCCCCGCGATAATGATTAAAAGGAATCCTCAGATCGTGTCAACCCAGCAGGGCTAGCCAAACCATAAGACATATAGCAGATTGATTATGCACCGGTCCCCCGGAGGACTACCGTGCTAAAACATATAACACATAGCTCGTAGGAGTCGGATATAGCCATCCGCTATAGGCGAGTGAAACCATATTCGTGGTGGCCAACCCGACACGTCAGGACTGGGCCTGGGGTGGCTAGTATGGCACGATCTCGGGATTCTTCCCACCCAATGTATCTACCAAGTTAGTTGTCTAGTTAATCCCTAGGTTATCCTCGGAGTTCACATGTCGTGGTCTCATGCTCACTCCTTTAGATGTCGTATATTGTACGAGTACCCCAAGAAGTGATCCTTACTGGCTCATAGAGTCATACGTATGTACCCCCTTCTTGGGATAATACGACACACAACACATACCACGTCATTGCTATTGACCAATCGCTATGTAAATACTGGACTCTTGAAGGTACTGACAGGTATCACATAGGAACACTTAGCACATAGGATAGCACATCGATGCTCACATAGATTGTACCTTAGTACACACATAGGGTTATCCAGTATACACATAGGAGTTAGATCAGGAATGAGGACCAAAACACAAGAGAAAATAGAACAAGAAAGTACTATGCACTTAGGGTATGAAGAGCTCGCTAGTCATGAAGATTCTTGAAGCCAAGACAAAGATCTACAATTTTCATATTGGGAGTTAGGAGAAATTCTGGCCACAATTCAGCCAAATAGGACTTAAAATAGCCAAAAAAGCCAAAATAGGCAATATACGACACTATTCAGCACTATGCGGCACTATGCAGCATCCTTATGCGGCTCGGCACTATGCGACATCCTTATGCGGCTCGGTACTATGCGGTACGATGCAGCATCCTTATGTGGCTGGACACTATGTGGCACTATGCAGCATCCTTATGCGGCTCGGCACTATACGACACTATGCAGCATCCTTATGCGACTCGGCACTATGCGGCATCCTTATGCGGCTCGACACTATGCGGCATCCTTATGCGGCTCGACACTATACGGCACTATGCAGCATCCTTATGCGGCTCGGCACTATGCGGCACTATACAACATCCTTATGCGGCTCGGCACTATACAACATCCTTATGCCAAAACCAGGACTGATGACATAGAAAATATCCAAATATTATTTTGGCCATAACTTCCTCAAAATAAGTCGAAATCCAACTTTTCAAAGGTCAAAATTGTGTAGAATCGAATTTCCTACAACCTAGGACCATTAGTTTTCGAAAATAACCAAGTTTGATAGATCAAAACCATTAAATACATGAAACCCTAGTTTTAGAAACTTAGATCTACGCCAAACTAGTCATTAAAATCAAAAACTCCAAGAATTAAACTTGTAGAGAATGGAAAGAAGAACAATATAGACAAATAATATCAAAGGTAAAATCTAAAATAAAAAATGCATAAATTTCCACTTTTGAGCAAGTTGTACTTGCCTAAGGATGGTGGTTGAGGAAAATAAATGGAGGAGTGAATGAGGAGAGAGAGTAAGGAAGAGAATATAAATAGGGGTTAGGTTGGCTTAAGAAAACCCTAACATCTAAACATGCTCTAACCATTCCACTAATGACATGCTTAAAAACTATATGCAACCATTAAATATTAATAAATAGAATTATGTAGATGCTAAATACGGGATACCATGTACAAAATTCATGAAAGAATACGTCTATCGGGATCGGGGAGTGACACCTTTCGATCCCTCTCTCTGTTATATATACGAATATATATATAAATGGCTGGGTTTCTACAGAGGGTCGGGGCCTTGTGAGCTTGGGGAAACTTGGTTGTGTCCTTTTTGGCTGTGGGGGTTTAGTTGGGCTGGGATGTGGGCCCTGGCCCGAGCTCAGCTGGGCTGGGTTTGAGGATTTTTTTCTTTTGTTTTCCAAGCCTATTATATATGTATACTTTTTCACTTAACAAAATACCAAAAATTGGCTTTTGAAATAAAATGAAAAAAAGTACAAAAGTACAAGTTGATTCTGGGAAGTATTGCTTTAGAAATCTGATCTGAGAACGATCACTTTGTTCCTAGGACCACACGATGATGATGAAGAGAACTGCTTGTAGAAGATGAACAATTGGAAGAACTAAGTCACCAGAAAGGTATCGACACAATGGTACTGATGGCACAGTCGAATGCTTTCCTGCTTTGCTTCACTCTGTTCTTGAGAAAAAAAGTTGAAGAAATGCTTCTGGGAAATATCACTCTGAAAGTATGAGTTTTCTCAGACTCTTCTTCTCTATGTATATGTTTTTTATTTTAAAAAAATAAGTCTATTTATAGACTAGACCCTCTGTACATAAAAAGTAACATAATTGGGTTTCGATGCGAGTAACTGCCACCCACGATTGAAAATCAACCTCTATGCGTGGTGACACGTGTCCTATAACTTCAACAATATGGGAGGTTCACGTACATACGTTCCTCGATAAGTGTGGTATGAAAGCCACGTTTGCAGACCATGTTCTCACATAGCCAGAAAAGATTGAGCGTAAAACAATCCAAAACAAACTTCCTGCGTAAAGCAGCAAACTGAGCGTAAAGTAACCCAAAATAAACTTACTGCGTAAAGTGGCTAAAAAGTAGCCTTGAGCGTATAGCTAGCTCAAATAAACTCTACGCACACAAAAGTAGCTGAGATGGCCTTGAGCGTAAAAACTCAAATAACTTTCATGCGTAAAGGAAGCGGTATCTTCAGCGTAAAGTAGCCCATCAGCACACTAAATTACAAGCGTTGGGTTTGGTGAAAAATCTTCTTGGCTTCTGTACAATATTCTGTCAGAAAATCATTCTGTCAAAACAGTATCACGCGCATTAAATGCGGTCTGGATAGCCTGTCTCTCGCGTAGAGTCTGAGGATGCGTAAGGGAACTTGCGTAGAGTTAAATGCTGTTTGATCTCTGCGTAGAACTTGAATCTGACTTAGTTTGACTTGCGTACTAATTTTGCGTAAAGCTCTCAACTTTTTTGACTTGGTCTATGAAGTTTATTTATGCTTCTACAAGACCCCCTTCATAGTTTTCAAATTTTTTCTAAGATTTAAAATACTTTGAACAAAAGCGTAAAATTCGGGATATCCAACAGTCAGCGTAAAATTTGGGATACCCAACAGTAATCTCAGAAGCGTAAAATTCGGGATACCCAACAGTCAGCGTAAATTTCGGAAATTTGAACCGATTTCAAATTTTTTTATAAATATAGCTTCGCTGATAGAGAGATAACTTTACTCATCTCTTGCAATCTCTTTCTTCTTTGATCTTGTCTTCGAAATACCAGTTCAAACAAATGGCCCCAAAGAGTAAGACTACCGTCGGCGCTAAGGGCAAGAAGCCCGCCGTTGCTTCGTCGAGGAGTGAGCATACAAAGACCACCGTCACATCATCGGAGGCAACCCAGAAGACCATCCCCGCTGAGGCTCCGGCTATGATAGGTAGAACCCTATCTAATTTGGCCAGGGGTTCATCGGGGAAGAAGAAGAACTGAACCCTAAATTTCACGCCTACGTTTATACGTGTCAGCGTAGAATAAAAACCACCAAATATGCCCATGTTTATACGTGTCAGCATAAAAATAGGAACAACAGAATACGTCCACGTCTATACGTGCCAGTGTACAACAGAATACACCCACGTCTATACGTGCCAGCGTAAAATAGGAACAATAGAATACGCCCACGTCTATACATGCCAGTGTAAAATAAGACAACAAAATACCCTCACGTCTATACGTGCCAGCGTAAAATAGGAACATCAAAATACACTCACGTCTATACGTGCCAGCGTAAAATGTAAAGCGTAAAGTTAAAAATACGCAAATCACCCACGTTCATATGTGTCAGTGTAAAAGACCATATGTTTTCATGCGTATAATTTTTACTTTTTTGAATAGATAAAAGTACGCGTAAAAAACTTTTATTCATACGCTGCATCAACTTGGAACATTCAAAAATCCTTTACACACAAATCTTCTCTTGCGTAAAATAGCACTTGCGTAGAGATGAACAAACTTAGGATATTTTCCAATCTTTTTGAAAACAGAGAATGAAAAATTTCAAAATCCTTACACACAAACATGTACTTGCGTAGAAGCATTTGCGTAGAGATGTATAAAGATCAATTCTGAATTCTACTAACCTGATTTCTTTTTTGTTGATCTTCTTTTTTTGTAGTGGACTTGCAGATTCATCCTCTCTCTGAAATCTTTGGTTCCCCAACTGGTATCTTGGGTTCTAACTATTTGGAGAACCTGTCTCATGTTGAGTTCCCACAAACAGACAAACAGTACCGTGAAGAAAGACAACAACTAATAGCTGCTCAGGGAGACAGGATGCTGCTGACTTTGATAAACGGAGAACTGTTGACATCGCTGGATGGCCAATAGTTTTTGAAGCATGCCTTCATGTTTGGAGACGCTATTGACTTCAAATCTCAAACAAATCCCAAGAATGAGTCCTGGGTATTTAGATTTGGGGAAAGAGCGATGTACCTTCCGTCAATGTCAAGGGATTATCCCCTATCTTCGTTTGTTCACGCCACCCATACAAGACATATGATCTGGAACCTGACTTCCAACAGTCACGGTAGACCAGGAAAAATCATATTTAAGAGAGACGGGTCCAACCAAATGGGCTACCAAACCAGTACTCCCAGTGGTGGTATTGTCCCTTTCGTTGGTTTACTGCCTGGATTCACCCCAAGCGAGGATTCATCTCTGATCCAGCCAGTGCAGATACCAATTTTCATAAACAAGTTTATGAACGTCTCAGTGCTATATCCCCAGGTCAACCCTAGGCTTCCAGGGTGGATGACCCCGCATAACAAGAATTGGATTCAACTCAGTGCCTGGGTCATAAAGAACTTTGAAACAGAGCTACGAGTCATTGGGCTGTTTGAAGCAGTAGCCTCTACCAGTCAAGGCGTACCCATGAATAATAATCTATTCTTAGCTCTGATGGAGTTGTACATCAGCTCGACAGGGACTTTTGCAATCCCAATAGGAAAAATAGATTTTGTACTGCATGAGATGCAATTCATCTCTAAGCTGCCAATGGAGAAAGCTCCATATGAAGAATACGTTCCCTCCAACCAGGAACTAGAAGAAATCAGCCAGAAGAATCCTGGTTTAGTCAAAGTGTATGAAGAATTGATGTGCCATTATCTGATTTATACCACTATGTATGAAAGTGGGTCGCATTTGGCATATACCAATAAATAGACTACCTATCTATTCCACCATAAGAATAGAATATCCAAGGATGACAAAGAAAGATTCTAAGGCAACAAGGCTCAATCCATCAACCCTTGTTCAATTATTCTTTCGGATTTGATCCACGGTTGGATGATCACATATAAGTCTCCGGACAAGCATCTGACCACCAAGACCGTGGAATTCCCTGCGGGGACTGAAGTTTTGAGCTATCTGAAATATGGCAGCCGAAAGATCTAAAAGGAAGCCTTGTTGGCGGGCTTTCTTTCCCTTTGGCTGCGAAGATGGGTTGTACCAGGGACTGGTACGATTGACAGAATTTATCGAAACGTACTATGGCCAGTAATACGTTTGGTGTTCAAGGCCAGACTCAGCCTATTACCGGCAATGGTATGTCGAATAAATGCTGATCTGCGAGCATTTGGTGAGGAGTTGATTAATAATGCTCCCTACCGTAAAGATTTTCTCAGGGTGGAGATGCCCTACACTTATTTAATGGGCTGGTTACTGTATCACAACTGCAGTTTATTGCCACCAGGCCCCGAAGATCCAGCGGAGGTATTCCTCCAGAAGTTTTATAAAGCCACGTGGGTTGCGACTTCAGTGGCAGATACCCGAGCAGTACTAAACTTCTCTCGTGGGTGGAACTTCTTTTGCATACGACCGCCAGTTCTAGTCGACTGCTTCAGTGTACAATTTGAAGATGTAGGTCAAGGTAGGACCGAAATGCCTGCGTCAGTCTTTAACTGGCTAATATGCATCAGACCATCACATCTGATGTATAGAACTGATGATGAATGCGCCATAGAACCGTACCTGTCCAGTCGGTTCGCTCTCAATTTGGGTATGACCAACTTCACGTTGGTAATCCCTCCACCACCTTCAACCATTATAGAAAGTTATTTTATGGTGCAAGGGCATGGAGGTATTTCAGCGCTGGATGTACCGGTGCTAAATTCGTGCGTCAACTGCCACCAGTACAACTGAGCTACGAATGCTTCATTTGTATGCTCGTTTCTATGCCTCTATCCGTTCTTTTACAAATGACTACAACATGAAAGGAAGTCTTCGATGGGACAAGGAAGAAAATGTCGAAGGACCAGTTATGGTACCTTCGGACATACATGACGATGCTGCTGTTCCAGATGAATATCTAGAAGCGATCCCCATGGGAGTTGGAGAGGCACCAGCAGGACCCATCATATTTTCTACCTCTAAGAAGCATAAATCCGATACAGCGGTTGCTTCCCGAGTAAAGAAGAAGAAGGTCACTGTTAAAGGGCCATCCAGACAGAGGGCTGCTACTCCGGAAAGAGAGAATCCTGTTGAAGAACCTCAAATCATTGCATCTTCTTCAGTTCAACTTGGAGAAGGGTCTTCATCATCCCAACCAGCAGCAACAACAGAGGTTATGGGGCTCCTATCTCCTGGACGACTCAGCACTTCTGCGTATCTAACTTCTCCAAAGAAGGCTGCAGTTGATGAAGGCACATCTACAGCTCTTGCTAATGATCCGGAACCCATCCCTTCGGATGAACCGTGTCTTGAATTAGAAGATGACGACTGGGATATGGACTATTACTCACTCTTGTCACATCCTGTACCTACTCCAGTTAAAAATAAATTACACAAAATTTTATATATAAAAATATATATTATAATCTTGTATATTGACTATTTTTTTTAATCTTTGTAGGTGTCATCATTGTGGCAAAGCCTGTTGCTCCTCTTCCTCCTCAAGAGACTATTCATGAAGAAGAAATAGAGTCTGAAGGAGAGAGTTCTTCTTCAAAAAAAGATTCTACTTTGAAAGAATGTTCTCCATCTATGGAGATACAACAAGTGCCTGTAGTAGAGGCCCAGCAAGAATTTTCTTCTCTTGCTGAAGAAAAAAAAGAAGAACTAGCTGCAGAAGAACCGACTGCAGACGGAGAACCAGCTACAGATGAAGAACCTGCTACAGAAGTACCAGCTGCAACTGAAGTACCGTCAGAACTCGAAAGTCCTGCAGCCAACAAAGGTGATGAAGACATTGTCAACCTGTCAATTGAAGTCGGAGACGTAGTAATAGCACCCTCAGTTGTTGCTACTGATCTGGTGCAAGTTCTTGAGAAGACAGTGTCTGAACCTGAATCAGTCATTCGCACCGCAACAATCACCGCTACCGAAACTTAAGTAGTTTTAGCTCCAGAAACGGCAGGAGAAATAATACACACAAGTGCTGAAGATATTGTCCCTAGAACTCCTGGGGATCAATCAGCCATGGTAGCAAAATCAGCTATGGCTTTAGCTCAACTTTCTACCAAGGCAACGACAACATTCGCTCCCAGTCTTCAGAAGAGGGATTTGGTAGAACTTGCTGCCACACCGAGCTCTAATGCAGAAGGGCCTAAATTATGAAAGCTTGAAAGCTGCAATTGCTCCCACCATTGAGAATTTTGCTATGTTCAACGATACTGAAAGAGCAGCAGCTCTGAAGAAAGTGGTGGAAGGACTTGAACAGCCTATTAAGGAATATCTAATGCTGTCAAATGAAACCCTTGAAAGTCTCATCCAGACCGAGTATGATGCTTTATCAGCTGAATACATCACTTGGGAGACTATTTTCAAGGAATCTATCCTGGACTACAGCAACAAATTTGCCAGGGAGAGAGCTTTATTGAATGAAGCTAAACCCTGCTGGAGATACATAGAAAAGCCTATGAAACTTCAAACATGAGAATCCATCAACAAGATGATAGAATTCGTGAAGTTGAGGCAAAATTGGCTCGATTGAAAGCAGAGAGAGAGAGAGCAGATGATTGCAGCTCGAGACAAACATCTGACGCAGAGCTCAATATTTGAAGAGAAAGTCTTTGGTGCTGAAGCTGCCATCAAAACCCTTGATAAAGCCAAGGATAATATGATAGTTGCTTTCGCCGAACTCTCGCATCTTTGTACTGCAGAGGCTCGTCACACCATAGCTACTACAACTGTATTGAGTTCTCGTGAGAAGCATTTGGCAGAGCTGCAGAAAATGCTTGAAGATATATCTGCTCCACCTTAGGAAATAAAGAATTTTGTATTATGTCTTTTTTTCTTTTGCTGTAATATTTTAAATCATGCAATAAATGAAACATTTTTTATTTAAAATAGTTATGAGATAGAAAACAATTATCAGAGAAAATAATATGAACATGATAAGTTTTCAAAACTCAACAAAGCAGATTATATCTATCCAGAGGTAATGTGGACATGATAGATAACAAATTTTGTTCTCTTTTTAGAGCATACAATACTATCAGAGGTAATATGAACATAATAGATCGTAATGACTCAAAAAAATAGATTAATATCTATTCAGAGGTAATATAGACATGATAGATGAATAAGGAAAAGAAGTAGATTTAATATTTATTCAGAGGTAATGAAGACATGATAAATAATAAATCTTTTTCTTTCTGAAATTAACTGGTAAGACAGAAAATCAAAATTCACTTTTAGAAGAATAAATAAATCATCAGCTTAACCAAACCTTGGTAGCTGGGGAATAAAGAAGAAATTCAAATGTAATATTTTTTCAAGAATTTTCCATTAATTGGGATCATAATCAAATCTCCATTAGGTTTCGATAACCTATAGGCACCATTGGAGAATACTGTCTCAATTACATAAGGACCTTCCCATTTAGCTTGAAATTTTCCTTTGCTCTTATGAGTCATAACCATAGGTCTTCGGATAGCTAGAACTAGCTCACCGACTTTGAATACCCTCTCTTTAACTTTCCGGTTGAAAGCTCGAGATATACGGGCTTGATATAGCTCGATGTGCTGTTGTGCTTGAAGACGCTTCTCGTCCAGACCTTCAAGTTCTTGGAGTCGTAAGCGATCATTATTCTCTGTAGTTAGCTTATTAGCAATGACTATTCTAAGAGACGGGATCTGGATTTCTAGTGGAAGAACAGCCTCACATCCGTAAACCAGTGAGAATGGTATAAAACCAGTGGGAGTTCGGACTGTTGTTCGGTAAGCCCATAAACATTCTCCAAGTTTCTCATTCCAATCACGTTTATTAGAAGAGACAAACTTTTTGAAAAGTTTAATAATCGTTTTGTTGAAAGCTTCGGCCAAACCATTGGCAGCTGGATTGTAAGCTGTAGAAGCCAGATTTTGGATCCGATTCTTTTCCAAAAATCTATAAAACGCCTAACTGGAAAATTGTGGTCCATTATCATGAATTATCTTTCGGGGAATCCCAAAACGATAAACGACATGGTGTTTGATGAAACTAACCACATTAGACGTTTTTACTTCAACAAGGGGAACTGCTTCCGCCCATTTAGAGAAATAATCCATTATGGCCAAGATAAACTGATGTCCTTTGACAGAAGGAGGATTAATCGGACAAATAATATCCATGCCCCAAGCTTCGAAAGGCCAATAAGCTACCCTAGGATGTAAGAATTCAGAGGGTTGACGAATAGAATCAGCATGAATCAAACATGCTTTACACCGTTTGGCATAATCCACAGCATCTGCTATCATAGAAGGGAAATAATAACCCATTCTATGAATACGATCATGTAAGTTTGGACCTGGTTGATGAGCACCGCAGACTCCATCATGAGTTCACGAAGTGTTTGCTTAGCTTCGCTCTCTGAGAGACATCGCAGTAAAAGTCAATCATAAGAACGATGATATAACATATGCATAGAAGAATCATAGTAAAAACGAAATGATCGTCTTTTGATTGACGCAGCTTCCTTTGGATCTTCAGGTAAAATCTCATAGACTGCATAATCAATAAATGGACTTCTCCAATCTTTTTGCTGAGAATTTGATTCATTAACATAACTTCGTTCGATATACAAATTATTCTTGACACAAAATAAGTCTCGATCCAACAAAGTGATGGTATTTTGTCTTCTGATTGGAACTGCTAAGTCTGCAGCTAGACTAGCAAGAGCGTCAGCTTCCAAATTTTGAGATTGAGGTACGAATTCAATGAAGAATCCTTTCAATGAAAGGACCAATTCTATTACCACTGGATGATAAGGAATGAGGTCAGGATTCCTGACTTCATATGTCCCTCTTACTTGATTAACAATCAGCTAAGAATCCCCATATGCTTCCAAGAACTCAATATCCAATTGTTTTGCTACTTGAAGACCAACTAGCAAAGTATTATATTCTTCCACATTATTGGAACATAGTTCATTGAGGGAATCAGCACGATATATAACCAGTTTATCAGGAGAAACCAAGACAATGCCTACTCCAAAGATAATATTGCCTTTAGGTTCAACCCGCGATGCTCCATCAAAATATAATTGCCAAATGTCATCCTTCAAAGTTATTTTGCAATCTAAGACTTCATCTGGAATTTTCTTATATAGCTTAGAAGTTTCAGGTATATGGTGAGCTGCTAAAAAATTAGCTAATGCTTGACCCTTCACTGATTTTTGAGGTACATAGACCATGTCATATGGAGTAAGCAACATTGCCCAGGTAGCTTACCGGGAGTTAAGAATACTCGACTTCTTCATCAATACCCGAATAGGATTTATTCTGGATATGGCATGAATAGTCTGCCCCGACACATAATGTCGCATCTTTTGAACGGCAAAAACCAAGGCCAGACATTCTTTTTCTACAGGAGTATACCTGTGTTCAGCTCCAACCATCATGCGGCTAAGATAATAAATTGCTTGTTCATGACCTCTATCACTTTTCTGTGCAAGAAGAGCACCGAGAGAATGATCCAATGCTCGAACATATAACAGAAATGGTCTTCCCACTACTGGAGGTACTAAAACTGGTGAATTTGTAAGGTACTATTTGATGTCATTGAATGCTTGTTGGCATGCTTCATCCCAAACAAATGACACAACCTTCTTCAATAGATGAGAGAAAGATTGACATCTCCCAGAAAGATTTGATATAAATCTCCTGATATAAGCAATGCGACCTTGGAAGCCGTGTAGTTCTTTTAGATTGCGTAGAGGACGCATTTCACGAATCACTTTGAATTTATCAGGATCAACATGGATACCTTGAGAAGTGATAAAAAATCCCAAAAATTTGCCACTAGAAACCCCCAAGAAAGACTTAGTGGGGTTCATTTTTAGTTGATGTTGACTTATCAACTCAAACACTGTCTTCAAATCTTGAATGTGATCATCCTTTAATCGACTTTTGACAGCTATATCATCCACGTAACATTCAACTATTTTTCGTATATGTCCTTGAAATATATTGCCCATGGCCCTTTTATATGTAGCATCGACATTCTTTAAACCAAAAGGCATAACTGTGTAGCAATAAACTCCAAGGGGTGTACAAAAAGTAGTATGCTTTTTATCTCCCGGATGCATCTTAATTTGATTGTATCCTGAAAATCCGTCCATGAAAGACATGCGTTCAAAACCACATGTATTGTCTATCATGACATCGATGATCAGAAGTAGAAATTCGTCTTTTGGACAAGCTGCATTGAGATCTCAAAAATCTATGCAAACTTGGACTTTTTTATTCTTCTTCATGACAGGAACAATATTGGCAACCCAGTCTGGGTATTGTTCTTCACGAACAAAGCCACATGTGATCGGCTTTTTGACTTTTGCTTTAATTGCATCCATCATGTCTGGTCAAAAACGTCGCTGCTGTTGTTTTACAGGTTTGGCATTAGAAAGAATATTGAGTTTATGGGTAGCTATTTTAGGATCTAGACCTGGCATATCCTCATAGCTCCATGCAAAGATGTCAATATATTCTTTTATCAGCTTTATCAACTTTTCTTTTTCATCTTCAGAAAGGTTTTTGCTGATAAATATTGGCTTCGACGTAGTTTCGTCTCCAACATCAATTTGGATAATTTTATCTTCTGTAGGTGGTTGTCGTTGTTCAAATTGAAGCTCCCACTGAGTATCCATTTGTTGGGCCCAAGGATCATTTTCAAATAGTTCAAACTCATCCTCGATTTGAACCATATTAACTGAAATGGTATGTTCAGATTTGACATATTGGACTCCTTCAGAAACGAAGGATTGTAAAAAAATGGAAGAAAATTCTTCTTCCATATCTTCATTCAGAATGTAGGACGTATCGTATCCCATATTTTGGATAATCTTAAGGGATTGTTGACTATATCTGTAAAGTCTGATTTTTCCTTTATCCTTCTCTTCGAGAATATCTGTCTAGATAACTGGAATATTTCTAGCCAAACCAAACACAATTTGACGCTTGTTTTTTATTAGACGGGATCACAAAATAAGAATCTTCGTGACGTCTATAAGCCACACAAGCTTGTGATGATGAGGCAACGGGAAGAAAATAAGGAGTAGAAGTTAGGAACATCTGAGCATAGGGCCCAACATCTACATTAGAAGGAAAAGAATTCTCTTTATGATTAATATATAAGGTTTCCTCTGTATTTATGTCAATTTTATGTTGATGACTTTGATTATCACCAGATAAAGTCATTCTTTCAATAAATTTGACAGCCATATACTCCAAAAGGAAATCTTCATTAAAATAAGAAGGTACAGAATGGTCAATATTTACATCATTGACAGATTGATTACTATATTTTGGATTAATCATTAACGGACTACCATCCATCTTCAGCGTAGACTTTCTAAGGTTAATGACCAGTGGTTCTGGATCAGTTGTACGAGAAGTACGTCCTTTAACCTTGATCATGAGAGGTTGAACTTGGCTCTTGGCTGGAATTATCACAGATTCCTCAGACATAGCTTGAGTCCTTCCTTTAACCTTAATCATCAAAGGTTTATTATTACCAGGTTGGGATTGAATTCGATATTTGACCTTAATCATCAAAGGTTGATCTTTCGAAGGCGATTGGTCCTCTAGAGGTGATCGATCTTCAGCCATATACGATATCTCCTTCACATGCTCCTGTGTATAGAGTATCGAATTAGAGAAATAGGCTTCAACACCTTTGAAAGGATTGAGATCTGCAAATTCAGTCTTCACAGTTCCCTGAGAATCCATATATTTGAAGCACTGATGGAGAGTTGAAGGAACAATATTGTGCTCATGTATCCAAGGTCTTCCTAGGAGGATATTATAAGATACGTCTGAGTTAATGACATAGAAACTTGTCATGGTTCGAAGATCACCTATTTGAATCTTCAGACGAATCTTTTCCAATGGTTTACTCCTTCCAGAGTTGAAACCAACAATTGTCGTACTAGTGTAAGTCAAATCACTAGTTGGAATCCTCAATGGTCGTAGAATAATTTGGAGAATAATGCTAATGGAAGACCCAGGATCGATGTAAATCCTATCAATTTCAGTAGAGTCAATATACCCTGTGTAATATAGAGACCTGTCGTGTCTATTATGCTTCAACAATATATCTTCTTGTGTGAAGGTAATGTTAGAAATTGGTTCCATCACACTATAACGTTGGGGACACGACACTGGTATATTGTCAGGACTTTTAAGTTGAGATAAGCATGAATATTCCTGTAGCAAAGCTTCGCTCAAAGTTTCTCGACTTTCTTTAGAAAGACGAAGTAACTCAAAGATAGAAAGTCTAGCCGGAGTATTGGCTAATTGGGCTAGAATGTCAAACTTGTAGGGTTTCATCACCCCATGATTCGAAGCAGACTTCAGCGGGACGTCAAAACGAACAGCTATCTATTTTCCTTTTTCAATCGCTGATGGTTTAGAAGGTCCTGACTCAGCAGGAATAGAAGATGGCTGAGTTGGTAGTGTTTCAGCGACGTCGTCCGCTTCTTTGGAAGTTCTCTCATAATTTTTGTGGCACTCTTTCCAAGGTCTCGTACCAACAAAAGTTTCTTCTTCAGACTCATGAGAATGAAGTACCATATTACAAGATTTAGTCTTCTTTTCCTTAGTCTTCTTCTTGTGAGGATTTTTATGAAGGACCTCGAATCCTAATCCGACGGTAGATTTTTGATCTTGAATTTGTAAAAAAACTTGCATTTCTTTATCATAGTTCAAGCCTTCCACTTTTTGATAGTCATAGCCCATCTTTTTTCATGAGATGGACTGATTGTTGACTGTATATGTGCCACGACCCGCTCCCGAATAATCGGACACGAGTCGGACACGTCCAGCCTTTATTATTAGACACAATAAAGTAAACTGTACCAAAAGCTAGGGAAATCAAACCAGATAATTAAGACAAGTAAAAATCACAGCATCTATAACATATCCCAGAAAGATCACCATAATCTACAAATCCAGATATCATAATGTACCAGAATCAACAGGAATAAAAAGTGCTATGAACTCTATAGTCAATATCTAAAAATAAAGCTAAGTAATCTAAACCTAAAGCCTCAAGCTAAGCCTCATCCTGCTCAGCTAAATCCTGGGCTCTGGCCCATAGAGTAGAATGATGTCCTGCAAGCATACCTTCAACATATCCTATTCAGGAGCAGAGCAAAGTACAGTTCTAGGTAATGAACAAGACATCATGATATGAAAGTACAAGGGAACCTGGTATGCAAAGTACAAGAAGGAACATGGTATATGAGTACATGAAAGAACATGGTATGTAGGAACATGAAAGAACATGGTGTGTAAGAACATGAAAGAACATGGTATCTCAGGAATCACAAGAACTAAGTACATGATATATCTCCTGAATGTGTGTACAATATTTGAAATATAACTAAGTATGTGACCGGCTAGGGGCAAGCACATGAAAGCACATAAAAGCATATGAATGGTACGACTTAGGACCCGCGTGCACGATGCGGGGTCTAAGCTAAACACACCTGAGTTGTTTCTGGGGTTTGGTCACATAAATAGTATATTTTCCCTCCCCAGGTACAAGTGATAAGAACAAAGAACATGAGCACCAGAAATGCATGTCATGTTGTAGTGTGTCAATCAAGAAAGCACATGATATAATAAAATGTACAAGACCGTAGAGTGTACCTGCCTTGCTCCAGGAAAGTACAGGTAGGCAGTAGAGCTACATATCCTCCTGTATTTTAAATGATGTGTACAAATTGGTTAATTAAAACTCACTAGTTAACTTCTAGCTAACACCTTAATCACTAATAATTTAATTTAACCCCTTGCTAACCCAGACTCAATTAACCATCCTATAAAGTAATAGTTATTATAGCATTACTAAAATACCCTTATTGATTCTATTTACATATATATAAAACATACTAAGACTTGCAACATGGATTTAGAATTTAATTAGAAAAATATAACTTGGCAACCATATAACTTTGAGTATTACTGCTACCCTTAGTTTAAACTTAAAAACTTTAATTTCTACCATAATCAATCTCAAAACTGGTTTTTATTACAAGAGTCTATCCTTGTCATTAAAATACTTACTCCAAAAACAAGATATCACTATATTTTATCAAAAACCTCATTGTCAAGTTGATCTCAGCAATTAATCAGTATAGCTACTCAACCAACCAAAAATAACCATTCCAACCAACCTCCCACCTGTGCAACAATTATTCAGAAAAATAATCGAACTTCAAAATTTATTCAACACCTAATTGCATTGTCTCCTTCTACCAGACACACTATAAGTTGTTTGGGACATAGTTAAAGGTTTCTCCAATTGCTGAACCAACATCATTCCAAACCAACACCATTCCAACCCTACTGATTGACTATACTTAAATTCAGGCTTACACAAAGAAAGAGAATGATAATAAAATTAATTACAAAAATAGTAAAATAGAGGAAATAATGAATCTTCGCAGAAAAATGGTAGCAGCTCCAACACAAAACCGAACACGGCCGACACGCACTAATCGACTGCCACCAAGTCCACAAGCACAACACTGACTCTAACGTCTCCCAGGTTCATCAGTTCAAGATACTTGATGCTCCATAATAGATACGGCCCAATCGAGTCGTATCTAACTCGACACACATCATCACGACTCCAGCGGATACGAACACAAGCAGCACAAAAGCTGGGCACAAACACAACCGACATTACCCCTTCCCAAAAACAACCAAACAGAATACCTAATTGAAAGTAGTTACCTGAAGAAGAAAACACAAAGAAACTCGGCTTCAAGGTTCGGCACTCCACTGCTCCCAGAGTTAAGTATACTAGCAACAATATACGGACATGGCTATTCAATCTGATACAAACTCGTGCTCCTCTGAAACATCACGCAACAATAATCGATATAAAATTAGGAAAATTAGACTCCAGAATAGAATGTGGAACTAAGCAGAAAGTAATGGCAGAATCAAACACATCCAACGACTTACACGAAAGTAGACATAGAACTCCCATAATTCAATCAAGAAATCAAATCAAGCTCGAATTCAAACTCTGTTCGAAATTATCCAAAAAACCACAGTACTTCATCAAGAACACCAAACTTCTCAAATGTACAGAATTTCAAATCAAGGAGTTGAACTGATCATTCAAATTGGAAATCTACAAATCTATAAGAAGAATGTGTATCGAATGAAGTACTTACTGAAAATTGAAGGCTCGAAGGATACAAGCACGAACAGACAACTATCGCCCCGATCCGTCGGCTCTACGTATGCTGATAAGGTCAGGAGAATGGATCCAGAAGATCAAACCGATACTAAAACAAAACTAGAAAGAACTAGGAGAAAAACAAGTTGGAACTCACCACCGGATGGGTCACGAGTCAATTGTACACTCTGGGTCGTCGGAGACAAAAATCTGAGTCAAAGTCGAGCACCATCGGGAAGAAGAGACGTCCACTGTCGTGGAAGGAAACTCGAAGGAACGTCGAAACACGCATCGCCTACTGAAGAAGGTTGCCTCGCTGTCGAACATCATTGTCGGATCTGGCCATAAACTCTCGAATCGTGAGAGAAGATCTCAAAGAAGATGGCTCTTCACCAGAAGTTGAGTCGAACTTACCTTGTCGTCGTCGCCATATTCGATTGCTCTGTCCAAGCACCGTCGAGAGGGTATAGAGTCGTCCCCGCCGTTCAGTCGCCGGTGTGGCTCCGTCTCGTC
Organism: Iris pallida; assembly: GCA_029216955.1. NCBI lineage: Eukaryota > Viridiplantae > Streptophyta > Magnoliopsida > Asparagales > Iridaceae > Iris > Iris pallida. The sequence goes on along the minus strand of JANAVB010020598.1, from coordinate 189,745 downwards.
ACCGCCTGAAATTGTCGCTCGTCGATTTAGGGTTTGGCTCGAAAGGAATTAGGGACGAGAAGAACCGAGAGAGAAAAAATGAAATGAGAAGTGTTACACTCTCTCTCCTCCAGATTGGTTTTTAAGAAAAAGGATGGAAATTTTACAAAAACCTCCCACTTTAACTAATTACAAAATACACCTCCCGCCATGATTTTTATACAAAAAGCCCCTCTGCCTTTTCATTATTACAAAAATGCTGAAAAAATCAGTTTAAAACTTTTTGAAAGAAAATGAGGGGACCACAAGTTGGCTGTAACAACTTTTTGAAATTAAAAATTGCTCATAAATCAAATTCCCTCCAAAATAGATCGTCAAAATTATTAGTTAAAAAATATTAACCTTTTATTTTAAACGTAAATCAATAATAATTATTTTTAGAAATCAATTTTTCTCAAAAAAATCGAGAAGTGGAGTTACAACATGTGAGTGGTAGCGGACTTTCAACTGATGGTCCAACAGAGGAAGAGGGAACAGAGACCTCTATATGGACCTTCGGGATAGGAGGTAAAATCGCTATAGGAGCTCTCTCATAGGCAGCAAAAACTTGTTGTACCCTGTATAAAAGGATACTATTCATTGCTAACCATTGCCGATGAGTAAGTTTGAGTTTGGTAGGAGGAGCCAAACTTGGAGGGCATATATTCAAACCCCTTAGCCTATCCTCCAAAGGAATGTCGTCCCATAAGATGATCCAAATCATCAAAATCTGGGGTAACAACATGAGAAATTATATTGTAGGTTTTAACTTTTCGACCTTTCTTGGATTTTAAAGTTTTAGTTTCATCCTCAATTTTAGGTACTAAGTCAGGGTGTACCCACATAATTTCAGCATTTTTTAATGTGAAAGGCAATAGTCCTTCACTTTGCTCTCTAGCTGGTGGAAGATTCACAATCTTCATTGTCGCCTTCGAAATTGGGACAATCCCATCTGGAACTTGCTGTGGAGAAAATCCTCCAAATTGAAGAGAAATTATATTAGTTGTGACTGTATGCTCATCATAGTTAAAGCTATGGCTAGCATTTATCAACTCTTGAATCTTCTTCTTCAAAATATAACAAGCTTTAGTAGGATAATTTATGTATCTATGATAGATACAATACTTGGGATTATCAGTCAGGTTCACCTCATTAGGTCATTTTGGTTCTGGAATCTGGAGTTTGCCACTCTTCACGAGACATTAGAATATCCCTGGGATATCACTGTCATCGAAAGGGTATTCTTCTTTCAGTTTGGAAACTCCGGATTACTTGGCATCGTTTTGGGTATTGAAAGGTTCACCACTAGGGTTTCTTTCCCTTTCCCATTGCAATTGCCAGAATTGTTACCTGAAGAGGTTTTCTTTCCTTTATCTTCTGAGGCGAAGATCATCCCATGTTTATGAGTCAACTACCATTGGTCTCGGCTGAAACTGCTGCTATAATAAACGAAGCCCAATCTGTGAATTAAGAGCCTGTAAAAACAGCAATGGTTGTTCGCAGATTTATTTTGCATGTATCAATTAATGCTAAATCTGGCATAATAGGAGGCATTTTCAAAGTAGCCTGTGGAAAACATTCAATAAACGTCCGAGTATCTTCTTTCTCTTTTTATTTAATTTCTATTAAAGAGGACATATTCATGTCCATGCCTCCTTCATAGAAATGAAAGAGAAATATTATTTTGAATTCGTCAAATGACGATATACAATTATCGGGCAGACTGCGATACCAGTCGTATGCAGTACCTGTCAAACATCCAATAAAGATTCGGGTGAGGAGAGCATCATTCTCCTGCAGATGTACAGTCATAATATCAAAATAATTGATATATTGACTTGGAGTAGCCTTTCCAACAAATAACACCATAGATTGTGGCTTGAATTTTGGAGAAAATGGTACATTATTCCAATATGGAGGATAAGGTTGCTTGATCCCTAACCTCTGGAGCTGATCTTTGTGCTTAAGAAACTCAAACTGTGCTTTTGACTCACGTACTGCTTGAATAACTTCACTAGTTTGAGGAAGCACATTTGACTGAATAGTGGCTGGATGTACCGTAACCCCCACCGGAGGTGATACATCCTCTGGAATGAGAGAGTCAGGAGATGCAGAGTTCTGATTGACAACAGGCTCTTGATTCAGATTATTCAAAGGAATGTCAACCCTTTGACTATCTTGAGTTGGGGCAGTTACTTGCACTGGTGGAGGGAAAATCTAGTGCATATTTTGCATCATGCCAAGCATGTCCTTTATCGATTTTTCCATCGCAGAAAGACGTTATTCTGTATTAAAAGTAGACGTCTCCGGTTCCTCTCTGATAACATAAGATTCAACCTCCTTTGAACATACAGAGGGATTGGTGTAGAGGTATAAGTCAACGCTATCGATTTTTGACTCCAAAGACTGGGTACCCCCAGCCTCTGAATCTGAAGATTGCAACGATCTTTGACTTCTTGACCGAGTATGTTGATATACTCCTTCAAAAGTGTCAAGGATTTAGTTGAATTGTTGTTGACTTGGAGTCTGGGACGAATTATATCTTGGACGTCGTCCTCTATTGATATGAGATGGCATATTGACTGATGCATAGGACAACTCATGTTCTTGGTCATCAATTTGTTGCTGAGGTACATTGTAGCTTAATCGGTCAAAAACTGACCATTTAGAAGCAGAACAACAATATTTGATTACAATCTGGTGACACTCACAATGATGATTTTCTTGGGGGAGTATCACAGGAAATTTTTTGTTTTTACGCTTTTGTACAAACAACTCACGTAAATCAGAAGGAGTGGAAGGTGTCATCTTCTTTATTACATTTGGGACAGAGAAATGTTTAGTCCCTTGCGTAAAAAGAAGATTACTGGCTTCATTGGTAGAACCAAATTGTATATTTTTATGTGCCTGGAGTTATGTGCGTAAATCCTGAGATTTTTGTGCACAGAAAACACCATTAGCATTACGCGTAATCTAAAGGTTTGGGACTTTTTGTAAAGTAGTATAAGAAGGTTATTGGTAAAAATAGAAGTTTTACCAATAATAGAAGTCTTTTTTTTACGCTACATGCGTGTAGGCAAATTTACTTTAGATGCAAAAGCATCATTGTAAATTTTATCTACCATGTCACCGACAGGAGATTTACCTTTACGCGTAGAGCACGAAACAGAAACATCTGCCACGTCACAGACAGGAGATTTTCCCTTACGCGTAGAGCGCAAGATTTGAGTGTCTACTACGTCACAGACGGGAAACTGATTTTTACGTGCTGGGCGTAAGACTTGGGTATCTACCACGTCGCAGACGAGAGACTGAATTTTATGTCCAGGGCGCAACACTGAAGTAGGAACTGCCTGGTCACAGACGGGAGCCCCAACGACAGGAGTGGAAAGAATTCCCTTGCCTTCAGAGACAATGGAGAGATCAGAGGGTGTTTTAGATTTAGGAATCCAAACTTTGCGCACCTTTCATGATTTTTGCACGTTGAAGTAGCGAACACTACCCCCAGTGCGGAGCATTTCTTCATAAGCAGTCTGGTCGAATTGAACGACCAGAGTCTTCTTCGTTGATCCAATCGACACATCATCGTATTAAAAAATTGCCTTCTCGTCAGAGGAGAAAGTCGTCTCCAGCAGAGTCGCCATTTTGTTAAACTTAACAAAATACCAAAAATTAGCTTTTGAAAGAAAACGAGAAAAAGTACAAAAGTACAAGTTGATTCTGGAAAGTATTGCTATAGAAGTCTGATCTGAGAACGATCACTTTGTTCCTTGGACCACACGATGATGATGAAGAGAACTGCTTGTAGAAAATGAACAATTGGAAGAACTAAGTCACCAGAAATGTATCGACACAATGGCACTGATGGCACAGTGGAATGCTTTCCTGTTTTGCTTCACTCTGTTCTTGAGAAAAAAGTTGAAGAAATGCTTCTGAGAAATATCACTCTGAAAGTATGAGTTTTCTCAGGCTCTCCTTCTCTGTGTATGTGTTTTTTGTTTTAAAAAATAAGTCTATTTATAGACTAGACCCTCTGTACGTAAAAAGAAACATCATTGGGTTTCTACGAGAGTAACTGCCACCCACGATTGAAAATCAACCTCTATGCGTGATGACACATGTCCCATAACTTCAACAATATGGGAGGAGCACATACACATGTTCCTCGATAAGTGTGGCATAAAAGCCACGTATGCAGACCACGTTCTCACATAGCCAGAAAAGATTGAACGTAAAATAATACAAAACAAACTTCCTGCGTAAAGCAGCAAACTGAGCGTAAAGTAACCCAAAATAAACTTCCTGCGTAAAGTGGCTAAAAAGTAGCCTTGAGTGTATAGCTAGCTCAAATAAACTCTACGCACACAAAAGTAGCTGAGATAGCCTTGAGCGTAACTCAAATAACTTTCATGCGTAAAGAAAGCGGTATCTTGAGCGTAAAGTAGCCCATCTGCACACTAAACGATAAGCGTTGAGTTTGGTAAAAAAAATCTTCTTGGCTTCTGTGCAATATTCTGTCAGAAAATCATTCTGTCAGAGCAGTATCACGCGCATTAAATACGGTCCGTACAGCCTGTCTCTCGCGTAGAGTCTGAGGATGCGTAAGGGAACTTGTGTAGAGTTAGACGCTGTTTGATCTCTGCGTAGAACATGAATCTGACTTAGTTTGACTTGCGTACTAATTTTGCGTAAAGCTCTCAACTTCTTTGACTTGGTCTATGAAGTTTATTTATGCTTCTATATATATATATATATATATATATATATATATATATATATATATATATATATATATATATATATATATATATACACGTTCACATAAAAAAAATATATACGTTCACGTATATACACATATATATACACGTGTACTTCTATATGCATACACTTAAAACAAATATATATGTATATTTATATATATTTCTAGATGTAAATAAGACTAGAAATGTTTTTAATAAAACACTATAATTCTTCTGGAATATTTATATCATAATAGTATCATTGTTTGTATATATACACATGTATACATACATACCTATATGTGTACACATATGTTTACCTATATACATACGCATAGTTTAGATAAATACAAATAATATTTATTAAATACTCTAACATATAATCGTATATTAACCTTCTATTAAAATATTATATATACAAAATCTATTGATGTATATAAATAAACCAATATTGGTATGCTAGGAATACACAAATATATATATGGTATAAAATTCTAGCAATCTAGAAATATATCACAAAAAAAAATTTATCCTGTTATAAAATAATTAACAATTTAATATCAATAACACATATTTCATATATGTAACAAATGTATCGCAAAATACTTAATATCCTATTAAGATAAAATACAAAACACTAATAATGCACACCTACATGGGTGCCCTTGGTCGCACTACCCGACTGCATAGGCTTGGGTTCGGTTCGGGTCCAATCCGGCTAAATTGGTAAAACTGGGCATCCTAAATATCATAGTCTTAATAAATAAATAATAAATCCTTTATAGGGGTCATGTCACAACTTGGCCTGGTTTTCCTAATTAGGACTCACTTATGGCTTGGCATTCCCCCACCATTGCTAAACACTAGTCAAAGCAAATCACTGCACTATCCGTGCCATGATTCTTGGTCATCCTGTACTCTAAATCTTAACCATGGCTAAGGTCATCTATCATAATAATTAACTAAATAATTATTTATAAAAAAATCTAAGAATTACCATTTAAATCAAATAAATAATAAAAATATTTTAAAAAATTTTGGGAAGGAGAGCTACACTGCCTGCCCTCCATATCAGTGGTTCCCTGGAACCCTATAAAATAGACTACAAGTTAGCCCCTATTTCTGCTGATGCAAAATCAGCCTAAGTTATTAGGATACATGGTGAGCAATTGGTCTCATTTTAAGGGCTTAATCAAAATGGTGAGCTACAATCCAACCATGAATGCAGGTAAGGCAAGCATGATGTACCACTCCTAACCCCATTACTGATACACAACTCCCAAGGGTCTGAACTCTTAGTGTAGTTGCTATATCAAAACATGTGTGTCATCAGAGAAAGACTGGATAGGAAAACTATTAGGCCTATTTGGGACTGATACATATGTGATGTATAAACTGCACAAGTTAAGTAATTGTTGATACTGTAATGGTCTGATACTCTCTATTAAGAGTGTTCTGGACAATATATATCTTAGAGTGATCCCCCCCACATCAAGGACTGGTACACCCTTATGGACTGAAAAACAATGGACTGCATAATAGGGCAAAAACATTCATACAGGGAACTCTTAGTCATATAAACCTAGGATATCCCTGTCTATTGAAATAAATCTATGAGTATTCGAATTTCCTATCCTCTATCCTTATTCCAGTTAAGTAACATCCCAATCTAGATCATGGGGACCCCTACATATGCAGGTGATGGCCGACACACTAATTACTTTCTGTTCCCTATAGGACAGTATATGAAGTTCGTGCATAAGCCTATATACTCATATAAACTACAAAGTGTACATGTAGGTTTGGTATGACAGGTCTTAGGAGTCTAACTGAAATGGAGGGTATGGTTTAGACTCCAACAAGGGTCCCTAGTATGTTGGTGTCAGGATAGGTATCATATTTGATACATGGTTACAGAAGCAATATGAGCCTGACTGATACCCAAATGTGTAATGATCTAAAGTGTCTTAACCAATACAAATGAGGGAATACTTGCAACCTATAAGCAGGGCACATAGCTCATCTGATGTAAGGCACCATTACCTGTTATGTGTACTAACTGAATCAAGAAGGTAATTTAAAATGATAGGGCAGGGGTATTGATCCCATGCTACCTGGATATCTTCTGTGTCAATATCAATCTCATTGCTGGATGGGATCAACCAAAACAGTATTAGGTTGGTGCAAGGATGGGTCTAAGTTACCATTATCAGTCGATACTAGATACACACATCTCCTCTGTTTTGATTTGGTCTTTCCCTTTCTTCTTGGTATCAAGGAAGGCCTAGGAGTTATCACCATATCATCTACCTGCCCTGTTCCTAACTGGAAACTCAAGGAACTCCTACTCCGTTATAAGTAAAATCCAATTTCCTTGCTTTGATATACAAGGTGACTCTGATATCTTCATTAGAGACTCGACTTCGATTAATGTATGGGTGACTCTGGAATCCCTCTCCAGGAGAATCGAGTTGGTTAGTTGTCATGGTTCTATAGAGTATTTGGTAACTGCCAATATCCTTCTATCTATTCCCCTATGATGCCAGTGGATATCATGGAAATCTGAACTTAGTGGTTTAATGGTGTGATTACAATACTGCGAACACGATCGTAGCTCGGATTTGCAATCCTCTAAATGTCGAGATACATAAATTTGGGATTACCTACAGACACATATCCTTGATTTGTACAAACCCGATTCCACCATTCTAGATATTAAACCGAACATCCAAGTTATTACTGAACCATACATTCGACTTGGCTAATACTCGAGAGATTAAGGATTTGATATAAAGGTAGGCTTACTTGTGAGAGATCGAAGATTGCTTCTTGTCGAATTCCTCTTCGAACAAAAGGGTCTCCTAATCTCCAGATACGCAGGAGGACGGTTAGGGTTTTGAAAGGAGCAAAGGGTCGGCTGCCTCCCCTTTTATACTCAACCTGGGGATCTAACTGAATCTCTCAAGGATTGAGAGAGATCTGTTAGAGCTCTATCTCGATTGAGTTTAATCAGAGTTTGGATATACCAAATTTTCAAACTAATCAACAGGCTCTTATCTGTTCAATTTGAAAAGAGGCCCAACCATAGGGTGTTCGGCTCATGAATTTGAATGGAGTTTTTTTACACTTATCCCCCTGCCACAACTGAGCCTTTGCATGAATACCCAATCAGCGGGTGACTCTCAATGGGGAACATTAATTCAATTTTCTACAGTTTTCTTAGAAAATATTAGTACATATTTAGACAAATATTATTTATAATATAATAATATCAATAAAATTTGGGTGCTGGCTGATGGAATTGACGATCATCTTCGATCCAGCACCCGTCATGGTGTAAGCTATGTCCTGCTCTAAATAAGCTCTGTCCACGCAGCAACAGCGCAGGTGCTGGAGGCAGAACTGGTGCTGGATGTTGAAGGGGTGTTGGCTGATGGAAGGGTGCTGGCTGCTGGAAGGGTACTGGTGGCAGAGTCGACGGAGGAAACCGAGGTGGTGGCGGAATGTCATCACGGCAAAATCTCAAAGTCTGCGACTGGGGCGTCTCGCCTAGGTAGGTGAAGCGGCCTCCGTGGGTCGATAGGTTTCCATTCGTGGAAGACCAGCCAACGTTTGTTGGGGTGTTCAAGTGAGCGGTGTTCTTGTCTTGAGAATCCATCTGACTGCCACAAAAGTAAAATCGTTAGTTGGTATGAAGATTCAAACATGATGCAGATCAAAGGAATAATTGAGATCAAATATGGAATTTCTATAACGGTTTAAACATGCGGAGATGGTCCTTAACTCTAACCTTATTCGCAGGCTCACAGTAGTACATCTAAGTTGAGTACCACCACGAGTTTTGCTGTTTTTGTGAAAATCGCCCTGCATGGGCCCCCATAAAAACGTGTCATGACCCGTACCCAATATTTTTGGCATGAGCCGTGGGTACGTCCAGTGTACGCCGCAGAGTCGACGGTAGTACGCTGTCTAGTCATCTCCACATGTATAAATACAACCATATAGTTATATACTCATTTGCACAATGTAAATCAAATCACAGATAGGACTAAACGAGATGAATTTTATAAATAGTTTGGAGAGATAGACAATGAATAATTAGACGAAACTCCAATATTGATCAAAATGTGCCAAATTTCATAATCTCTAAAGAAAAGAAATGTACTAGAGAACATACATCGATCAAAAATAGGGATAACATCTAAAAAACAATCTGTGAAAATACTAAGCAAATCTACTAAAAGCCACCTGTAGCAGGCAACTCTGCATAAGCAGCCTCCAGCTCGTCCTGTGCTCCAAAATCAGGATCTGCAGTGTGCTCATAATACATGGTAAAAAAATCCTCTAACTCATCACCTAAAATATTTGTTATCCAGTCAGGAATGGAACAAGCACACAAACTGAAAAACTATCCACAACATAATAGAGTTGACAATACATGAATATAACATATGTGAAAGGGAAACAGAAAAGAGAGATGATGACAGGGTATATCTAGAATAAAATATGAATCGCAGAATATGATATGTCAACTGAAAAGAAATGTGAAAGCATAGTGACATAACAAGTGGTGTAATATAAGAAAATAATAAAAGACAGCTATCTAAGTGTGTTGAAATATCTGTTTCGACATGTGAACGGCTAGGGGGTAATCCGGTATCCTGCACGTGTCGTGTGCAGCTGCTATTCTCCACGAAAGACACGAGGGATAGAATGGAAAGTTCACACGTCTACTGAGATATTTCTCCCTTCCGACCAGTACCCATGAACCCAAACAAGTCACGAAAGAAACTAAATAAGAGTATAATAAATGGGGGTTCATGATACTAACTTGTGTGTCCATCGTATCATCAAGTAAAGAAACATATGAATAATGTATACTAAGCAAAACCATCAGAATTGGAAGTAGATCAGAAAGTGTACTTGCCTGTGGTCCTGAGCTGGTGGTACAAGTCAGATGTTGAGTGAAAGTTCACTGAACCTATATTTATGAATTAAATATAAATTAATAAACAATCTTTGGTAAATAACAACCTTATCTAGTATTCAGCTGCTTTTAAGTTTACTATACATATTACATCTACCATCATTGTGTTGGCCCATTCCATGGTCACACCCGATTTCGATAATCAACATACACTTAAGTCAATACACAAAATATAGAAAATACTGCTAATCATTTCAGGATACATGAAATCAAATTCAACGGACGATGTACTGCATCAAACAAAGCGTCAATATCATCAAATCTTTAGAAGACTCATTTCTCATTTTATTCTGTATTTTATATTTTATTGAGTCTAGAATTTATTTTGTAAAATCAGTTTTGGTAATACTGGCTTAGGGTTAAAACTGTCCACATTCCAAAAGCCTACCTATTTACCTTTCGTATTTCATTTACAAAACATTTCAAAAACATATTTTGAATATAGCCTTTATAAATGATTTTATAAATAACCAAAAATATATTTTGAAAACTGTTTTTACAAATGATTTTCAAATATCTCCTGACAGAACTCGTAACCGAGTTCGGCCCGAGTTCGGTCAAAAATGATTCAAACTTCTGTTGCCTCCAAATCAGCGAGCAATATCTCTTTGCGAGATATTTGCATCCGAACTCTGCCCGAACTCTGCCAGAGTTCGGTTCGAGAAAACACCTATAAATAGATAAGAACTTTTCATTTCAATTCATTCATTCTTCATTCTCTCTTCTCTACTACTCAAGTGTTTTCAAACGATCTAAGACTTTCAAATCATACCTATACATCTCTTAGCCAAAAGCCAGTACTATCAGAGTTGATTTAGAATCTTTTGGTGTTTCAAGAGTTGTAAAGAGGTCGTTCCAAGTTCAACAATTTTTCCTGTTGTGGAGCTGGTCGTGCGCTCGTCACCAAGCACGGTGTGTGTTTTAGAGCTGGTCGTGCGTTCGTCACCAAGCACGGTATTGTAAAAGACTGCAAGCTCTCAGTTAAAGCTTGTGCCATAGTGGATTAACATCGAGCAAGAGTACTCGAGACTGGATTAGTCCTCTCAGAGGGATACCAGTATATATCGCTGTGTCACTGAGTTTGAATTTTCTATCTTTATTTACTATCTCTTATATCTCTGCCATAATTTAATTTTTAATTGGTGATTATTTTTTGTTGCACACACACACTCTATTCACCCCCCTCTAGAGGTGCTCAACGGTCCTACAATTGGTATCAGAGCAGGTTATATTCTTATATAACATACCTTAGAGAGTATATATATATGGCAGCCGTGAAATCTATATTCAACGGTGAAGGGCAATCCACAAATAGACCTCCCCTATTTGATGGAACAAATTATACCTACTGAAAAACATGAATGACTTTCTTTCTAAAGTCTCTCGACTTTGATCTTTGGTCAATAGTCATTGATGGTTATAAGAAACCAGCACCAACAGTGGTTGAAGGCCAGCTGGTGGAAAAGATCTATGATAAGTACACTGAAGCTGAAAAGGCTAAAGCTAGCCTAGATGCTCGTGCCATCAATACACTATTCTGTGCAATTGACAAAATCAAGTTCAACAGAGTTTCAACCTATAAGACGTCTCACAAAATTTGGAAAATCCTTGAGGTAACCCATGAAGGGACTTCCCAAGTGAAGGAATCCAAAATTAGTAGACTGAAACAGGAGTATGAATCTTTTAAGATAAAACCCGGTGAGTCAATTACACAGATGTTTACTCGTTTCCTTGATATAACTAATCCTTTACAATCTCTTGGTAAGGATTACAGCAATCACGAGAAGATCAGAAAAGTGCTGCGGGCTCTAACAAAGAACTGGAATCCAAAAGCCACAGCAATCATTGAAGGAAACGATCTCACCACTATGTCTCTGGAAACGCTGATGGGCAAACTCATGACCCATAAACTCGACTTGCAAGATTTTGAAGAAGCAACACCAAAGGAGAAATCTATTGCCTTCAAAGCTCAAGCAAGAAAATCAACATACAACGATTCCGATGAAGAATCTTCAAGTGGTGATGAACGAGCCCTACTTGTGAAGAACTTCAAAAAATATCTAAAGTTCACAAGCAGAAAGAAGAAAGATGTCCAAGAAAGCAACGAAGATGAAACTATATGCTTTGGATGCAAGAAGTCAGGGCATATGAAGAAGGACTGTCCAACCACCAAGAAAAGCAGTCCATACGATAGATCAATATCAAGCAGAAAAGCAACATCTGGTCGAAAGTATGCCAACACAAGCATCTGGCACGAAAGCGATGTCAGTGATACAGAAGAAGAAGACAGACCCTGCGGCAATGCAAATGTTTGTCTCATGGCATTTGATAAGGTATCATCTAACCCTTTGTTTGATGATTTCACTTTTGATGAATTAGAGAATGCCTTTAGCGAACTACTTGAAGATCACAAAACTGTGCTCGATAAGTATAAGCAATCTCGAAAAGAGATTAAGGCACACACAATCGAGATAGCTAGACTGTCCAATCTGATTGAAGATATTAAAGAGACATCTACTACCGGTAACACGGAAGAGATAGCCAAACTCAAGGTAGACTATCATGAGGCTATCCTCAATATTGGAAAGAAAGAAAAGGACTATGTCAAAGTACAAAAGCTTTATGACATAGAGAAGAAGATGCACTTAGTAACCGAACAAAGACTCCTAGATATGACTGCTAGATATGAAGAGTCTATTACGATTTCTAAAAAGCTAGAAATCAAGTTAGGCAAACAGGCAATACCTGTGACACATTCTAAGATTAGTCCTAATGCTAAGCATACACCTAAAAGGACTAAACACAACAAAGCACAGAGGAAACACGAACATTATCATGCTTTCACTTATAGGTTCTCCAAACAAAAAAAGCTTGTAAACACAGTTTCTACCACTAAACTGACTTGCACATATTGTGGTACGCATGGACACATTTCACAATATTGTCTTGCAAGAAAGCTTGTTGACAACCATACTTTAGTCTGGAGACCTAAAGCTAATCCGAGTAGACCCTTCAGAAAATGGGTACCAAAGGATTCATCTACTTGTCTTGTAGGTGGACCCTCAACCCTCTTATGCTAGAAGCAAATGGATCCTCGATAGCGGATGTTTGCGACACATGACTGGTGATGCATCTTTATTCACTACGCTATCGATAAAAAAAGAAGGATACGTCTCCTTCAGAAATAACTTGAGAGGTGATATAATAGGTAATGGTACTGTAGGTATTTCTCCTTATCCAATAATAAAGGATGTTTGTCTAGTAACTGAATTGAAACATAACCTATTGAGCATAAGTCATTTGGCAGATAATGGTTATGGTATCAATTTTGTGAAAGATAAATGTACCATATATGATATGTCATCTGGTGATCCCGTATATAAAGGGATTAGAGAAGACAACATTTATGTTTTTTTTTTGGAGAATACTAATAATGCAGGAAGATGCCTAGTAGCCAATCAAGATGAAAGCTAGCTATGGCACATGAGACTAGGACATGTAAACATGGATACTATCTCACGTCTAAATACAAAGAAGTTGGTAAGAGGACTCCCTAAAATTCCATTCAAGAGAGATATGGTATGTGCTGACTGCAAAAAGAACAAAGCACATAGGTCTACTTTTAAATCCATCAACGCTGTAAGTACTTCGAGACCTTTGCAGTTAATTCATATGTATTTATTTGGTCCTAGTAGAGTCGCTAGTCTTGGCGGTAAGCTCTACGCTTTTGTTATTGTTGATAATTTCTCTCGATTTACTTGGGTTTATTTCTTATCAAACAAAAGTGATGCAATTTTTGAATTTCAGATATTTTGCAAAAAGGTACAAAACGAAAAAAGCTTCATGATTACTCGTATCCGAAGTGATCATGGTGGCGAATTCGAAAATTCTGATTTCAAAAAGTTTTGTGATGATAGTGGATATTACCACGAATTTTTTTGTCCTAGAACTCCCCAACAGAATGGTGTTGTGGAGCGGAAGAATCGTACTCTAAGCGAAATGGCTAGAGTCATACTGAATTAGTATAATCTTCCTAAATATTTTTGGGCAGAAGCTGTTAGTACAGCCTATCATGTTTTAAATAGGGTGTTCATTCGACAAATCTCGAAGAAAATACCATATGAGCTTTGGTTTGGAAGAATTCCAAATATTTCTTATTTCAAAGTTTTTGGTTGTCGCTGTTTTATCCTGATCACCAAGGATAACTTGGAAAAGTTCGACTCCAAAGCAGATGACGGGATATTTCTCGGATATGTTGCTAAGAGTAAAGGATATAGAATTTTTAATAAAAGATCTATGATTGTTGAAGAGACTATTAATGTTACCTTTGATGAGTTAAATAGTCACAGATCTAGCGACAGTGATGATAAAGATACACATACAAAGACTAAGAAGAGTTCTGAGAAAGATCTGACCCAAGAGGCAAGGACTGATAAAAGTTCCGAAGATGCAGGAACTGAGAAGAGCCTTGTGAAAGATATGGCCCAAAGATTTGAATCATTGAGATTCAAGCCAGATCATCCAGAAACTCTCATTATAGGTGATGTATCCAAAGGTGTAAGTACACGTTCATCTCTTAAAGATTCTGAATTAGCAGCAAATGTAGCATTTATTTCAAAAATAGAACCTAAGAATGTAGATGATGCTTTTACTGATGAGTTTTGGATTTCTGCCATGCAAGAGGAACTTAATCAATTTGAGAGAAACCAAGTTTGGGAACTTGTTCCTAAACCAATTGGTCAATCTATAATTGGTACCAAATGGGTGTTTCGAAATAAACTCAGTAAAGATGGACAAGTTCTACGCAACAAAGTACGTCTAGTGGCACAAGGTTATAATCAAGAAGAACGAATTGATTATGATGAGACCTATGCTCCTGTTGCTAGACTAGAAGCCATCCGCATGTTTTGTGCATTTGCATGTTTTAATAATTTTAAACTTTTTCAAATGGACATGAAAAGCGCATTTTTAAATAAATTTTTGAAAGAATAGGTTTTTGTGAAACAACCCTCTGGTTTTAAAGATTTTCAAAAACCTGATCACGTCTTCAAGCTTACGAAAGCACTTTATGGACTCAAACAAGCACCTCGTGCTTGGTATGAACGCCTAAGCGCCTTCTTACTTGATAATGGATTTTCGAAAGGAAAGATTGATACTACTTTATTTTTTAAATCCATGAATGATGATATTCTTCTAGTGCAAATTTATGTAGATGACATTATATTTGGTTCTACTAATGAAAAACTCTGTCAAGATTTTGCCAAGTGTATGCAGAGTGAATTTGAGATGAGTATGATGGAAGAGCTAAACTTCTTCCTAGGACTTCAAATCAAACATCACTCGAACGGAACATTCATCAACCAAGCTAAATACACGAAGGACATACTGAAAAAGTACGACTTCGAGAATGTAAAGCCAATCAGGACGCCTATGGCTACATCTAAAAAGCTTGATGCTGATGAAAGTGGCAAACCTGTCGATCAGCGTAAGTATCGAGGTATGATTGGTAGTTTATTATACTTAACTGCTAGTCGCCCTGATATTATGTTTAGCATTTGCATTTGTGCACGTTATCAGGCAAACCCTAAGGAATCACATCTTAGTGCCGTTAAGCGTATCTTCCGATACCTTAAAGGAACTTCTACAGCTGGCTTATGGTATCCCAAAACCAAATCCTTTGACCTTATAGGTTACTCGGATGCAGATTTTGCTGGATGCAAAGTGGACCGTAAAAGTACAAGTGGCACATGTCATTTCTTAGAAAAGACCTTAGTCATTTGGTTTAGCAAGAAACAAAATTCAGTAGCATTATCAACAACTGAGGCTGAGTATATCGCCGCAGGACGTTGTTGTGCTCAGATTTTGTGGATGAAGCAAACCTTAGAGGACTACAATCTGCACTACACTAATGTTCCTATTTATTGTGACAACACTAGTGCTATAAATCTGACTAAGAACCCTATTTGTCATTTACGCACAAAGCACATAGAAATTAGACATTATTTCCTTCGTGATTATCAACAACACGGGGATATCTGCCTAGAATTTATTGACACTGATCATCAACTAGCAGATATATTCACTAAACCATTGGCTGAAGACCGTTTTAACATTTTGAGGCGTGAACTCGGCATTCTTGAATTCTCAGACTCATAATGTATATGGTAATTAAAATTGAATTTATGACTTGATACTTTATTATTTATTTAACGAAAATTATTTTTGGGCACAAACTTAAAAAGGGTATGTCTGTCACCACGACTACGGTCGAAGCGAAGCGGTATTTAAGAGTTCCCCGGTGAACCTCCGTTAGCTGGGACAACCCCTATAGTTAACCCAAAAATAATAGTCATTATTTAATATTACAGTCAAAGTTATTAAATTCTACTTTTAAACCTACCAGAATGCATTGACTGTCTCGGGAATGCAAGTGGCCGAACTCGGCCCGAACTCTGACCGAGTTCGGACCGAATTCGGACCGAGTTCGGTCGGCGCTGTATTAATTCCAGAACCGAACAGCCGGCCCTAGTGCCTATAAAACCCATCTTTTCTTCCACTTTCTCCACACAACAACTCGTGGAAATCACTCCTCTCTTCCTAGAAGCTTCTCCTCCTCCATCCTAGCAAGGTTCCGAAGAGATCTAGTGGGCGATCATCTTGTTCCTCCTTCCTTTTTCTTCAAAAGGTACTTTCTCTCTATTTTCTCATGGCCCCCAAGCGTCATAGAGGAACCACTTCCCAAGGTGCCTCCTCTTCTTCTGAATACACCCCTGCTAGTCTATTCAGTCCAGCACGACCTAGAGATCTCGATGAATATGACTCTACTTTGTTTTCGGACAAAGATTTTTCGGATCTCTGGTTCGACTCTTTTTCTGGTCGTCGTATTTATACTGGAGCTTTTGTAAACTTTACTACTTTCTTTGAGTACGCTCCAACTTTTGACCAACTTGGATATCGAGATTTCTTCGAGGTACAAGAAAATATTTATGACAACGCAGCCCGTATGTTTTACTGCAACCTGCAAGTAAAACCAAACGAAAATTTCTATTCTTGCGTTGCTGGGCAAGAATTGGAATTTAGTGCCACCGACATCAGCGAATTCTTCCATATTCCTGATCTTGGTGATGCCTTGGTTGACATCTATCATATTCAATTCCCTGCTGATGTCACTCTTGCTTCATTCAGGGAACTAATCTGTCATCCTAACCCTGTTCCCCGTAGAATTTTTGCCAAAAATTTGAACCAAACCTTCTATAAACTTCATCGTATGGTTTTCTCCGTCCTTCTTCCAAAGAAAGGTTCTACTGATGAAGTAACCTTTATGGAACTATCTACTTTGTATCATATTCACTTTGGCATCCCATTCTCTATTTCCAAAATTGTGATGTCCTGGATGCTTAACTGTAGAAATGCAGGTAGGAATCTAGTATATCCAATACACTTTGCCTCTATCTTTCGACGTTTCGAGATTGATCTTGAGACGTGTGCCATCTCCTCCACTCCTGTCGAGCTGACTAGATCTCGTCGATTTTCTGCTCCACCTCTGCCTCCTAGAGCTCATCCTGCTTCAGCTGCTGATGCTGAGGTCCCTCCTGCTAATGCTCCTCCTGCTCCGGCCCCTGTCCCAGGATTTGATTAGACATTCTATCAGCGCTTTGATGACTTTGTTGCTGTCTCTATGCAACGTCATCTGGATTCGGAGTTCCGGCGCATTTCTCAGGCCCAGGTGCTGAGGAATAGCATTGCTGACCTCCACTACAGCCTGGCTCATGATCCTGTCCATCCAGTCACCATCTTACCTCACCCTACCTTTCCGGGTCCTTGATTTACTGATGAGGCTTCCTTTCAGTATTTCGACCCGACTACAGCCTACTTTCCTTATGAGACTCCTGGTGCGGACAACCCCACGATGTGACGTGGATTCAGCTATGGGCTAGTGGACATTTGTTAGATGATGATCAGTTGATGTAGTTTTTTTTTATTTTATGTCTAAACTGATTAGTTAGACATTTTCAGTTGTACTTTTGGATTATTAGTGGAAATTTTCATGACTGTTTCTGTTTATTATGAGCCGTTTCTTTCTATATTAGTTGTTTCCATATGTCTTATGCTATGATTATGTCTTTTTGCTTCACTTTGTCTTGTGTTTGTCTATTGTTGGCTTCACATATTACGGAGGAGCCAAGTCATTTTTACTACTTGACAAAGGGGGAGAAAAAGAGTACAATACGAAAAAGCAAAGCATATACAAATCCAAAATCAAAACATCTCATTTTTTCAGGTACTTTGTATTTTGTTCTATTTCATATAAATATATTTTGGTATAGACTCAAGTTTGTCAATTATCAAAATGGGAGAGATTGTTGGCCCATTCCATGGTCATACCCGATTTCGATAATCAACATACACTTAAGTCAATACACAAAATATAGAAAATGCTGCTAATCATTTCAGGATACATGAAATCAAAATCAACGGACGATGTACTGCATCAAACAAAGCGTCAACATTATCAAATCTTCAGAAGACTCATTTCTCATTTTATTCTGTATTTTATATTTTATTGAGTCTAAGATTTATTTTGTAAAATCAGTTTTGGTAATACTGGCTTAGGGTTAAAACTGTCCACATTCCAAAAGCCTACCTATTTACCATTCGTATTTTATTTACAAAATATTTCAAAAACATATTTTGAAAATAGCCTTTACAAATGATTTTACAAATAACCAAAAACATATTTTGAAAACTGTTTTTACAAATGATTTTCAAATATCTCCTGACAGAACTCGTAACCGAGTTGGGCCCGAGTTCGGTCCGAACTCTGACCGAGTTCGGTCAAAAATGATTCAAACTTCTGTTGCCTCCAAATCAGCGAGCAACGTCTCTTTGCGAGATATTTGCATCCGAACTCTGCCCGAACTCTGCCCGAGTTCGGTTCGAGAAAACACCTATAAATAGAGAAGAACTTTTCATTTCAATTCATTCATTCTTCATTCTCTCTTCTCTACTACTCAAGTATTTTCAAACGATCTAAGACTTTCAAATCATACCTATACATCTCTTAGCCAAAAGCCAGTACTATCAGAGTTGATTTAGAATCTTTTGGTGTTTCAAGAATTGTAAAGAGGTCGTTCCAAATTCAACAACTTTTCCTGTTGTGGAGCTGGACGTGCGCTCGTCACCAAGCACGGTATGTGTTGTGGAGCTGGTCGTGCGCTCGTCACCAAGCACGGTGTTGTAAGAGACTGCAAGCTCTCAGTTAAAGATTGTGCCATAGTGGATTAACATCGAGCAAGAGTACTCGAGACTGGATTAGTCCTCTCAGAGGGATACCAGTATATATCGCTGTGTCACTGAGTTTGAATTCTCTATCTTTATTTACTGTCTCTTATATCTCTGCCATAGTTTAATTTTTAATTGGTGATTATTTTTCGCTGCACACACACACTCTATTCATCCTCCCTCTAGAGGTGCTCAACGGTCCTACACATTGTTCCCTGACCCTTTAACTTATCCTATATGGTTTAGAGTTCTACACCCCTTATTAAGCCTATTGACTACAATACTCTTTAATTCTTATATGCCTTTATACATCAGGTTCCTAACTTCTATAATGTATATCTACTATCTAATTGAGTTAGTTGTTACACCATCCTACCCTCAATGGGTGCTACCCTCAGTTGTTACCCTCCTGTTACTAAATGAAATATCATATTCAAGTGTGGCTGAACCATAGGCTGCCTAAAAATATAATAGGTAACGGGGGTTGGTTATTAGGACTCGGAGTCTGAACGTATATCCATATGTGGACTGATCTAAATAGTGTGGGCAAGGTCATCAGGTTAAAGGCTAAGCAAAAGTTCAAAGTTTGACTAACATTAGCAAATACTGTTCACCTATTCAAGGGCTGTTATTGTATATTACTGGACTGAACATTAGCTAAGGACTGGATTCGAAATGCAAAACATAAATATACTTCATATAGGCTAGTTGAGCCTCCCTTCATTGCTGATTAGGACTCTAATCCCTGAAACAAAAGTCTAAACCTAAGAGTTTATTTGTACAGTCGCCTGAATTCCCTGTCCCAAGTTGTGTCAGTACAGTACACGATAACTGGAGTGATTCCTGATACTCAACCATGATGAACAAGGCCTCATGACTGCCTACCCTCCACGTCAGTGGTTCCATGGAACCCCAAAAAATAGACTGCAAGTTAGCCCCTATTTCTGTTGATGCAACATCAGCCTAAGTTATTAGGATACATGGTGAGCAATTGGTCTCATTTTAAGGGCTTAATCAAAATGGTGAGCTACAATCCAACTAGGAATGCAGGTAAGGCAAGCAAGATGTACCACTCCTAACCCCATTACTGATACACAACTCCCAAGGGTCTAAACTCTTAGTGTAGTTGTTACATCAAAACATGTGTGTCATCAGAGAAAGACTGGACAGGAAAACTATTTAGCATGTTTGGGACTGATACATATATGATGTATAAACTACACAAGTCAAGTAATTGTTGATACTGCAATGGTCTGATACTCTCTATTAAGAGTGTTCTGGACAGTATATATCTTAGAGGGATCCCCCCCATCAAGTACTGGTACACCCTTGTGGATTGAAAACAATGGACTACATAATAGGACAAAACATTCATACAGGGAACTCTTAGTCATACAAACCTAGGATATCCCTGTCTATTGAACTAACTCTATGAGTATTCGAATTTCCTATCCTCTTTTCTTATTCCAGTTAATTAACATCCCAATCTAGATCATGGGGACCCCCTACATATGCAGGTGATGCTGATACACTAATTGATTACTGTTCCCTATAGGACAGCATATGAAGTTCGTGCATAAGCCTATATACTCATATAAACTACAAAGTATACATGTAGGTTTGGTGTAACAGGTCTTAGGAGTCTAACTGAAATAGAGGGTATGGTCTAGACTCCAATAAGGGTCCCTAGTATGTTGGTGTCAGGATTGGTATCATATTTGATACCTGGTCACAGAAGCAATATGAGCCTGACTGATACCCAAATGTGCAATGATTTGAAGTGTCTTAACCAATACAAATGAGGGAATACTTGCAACCTATAAGCAGGGCAGATAGCTCATTTGATGTAAGGTACCATTACCTGTTATGTGTACTAACTGAATCGAGGAGATAATTTAAAATGATAGGGCAGGGGTATTGATCCCATACAACCTGGATATCCTCTGTGTCAGTATCAATCTCAATGCTAGATGGGATCAGCCAAAACAGTATTGGGTTGGTGCAAGAAAGGTTCTAACTTACCAGTATCAATTGATACTAGATACACACACCACCTCTGTTTTGATTGGGTCTTTTCCTTTCTTCTTGGTATCAAGGAAGGCCTAGGATTTATCACCATATCATCTACCTTCCATGTTCCTAACTGGACACTCAAGGAACTCCTACTCCGTTATAAGTAAAATCCAATTTTCTACCGATTGCTTTGATATACAAGGTGACTCTGATATCTTCATTAGAGACTCGACTTCGATTGATGTATGGGTGACTCTGGAATCCCTCTCCAAGAGAACTGAGTTGGTTAGTTGTTATAGGTTCTATAGAGTATTTGGTAACTGCCAATATTCTTCTATCTATTCCCCTGTGATGCCAGTGTATGTCATGGAAATCTGAACTTAGTGGTTTAATGGTGTGATTACAATACTGCGAACATGATTGTAGCTCGAATTAGTAATCCTCTAAGTTTCGAGATACGTAAATTTGGGATTACCTAAAGACACCTATTCCTGATTTGTACAAACCCGAGTCCACCATTCTAGACGAACATCCAAGTTATTACTGAACAATACATTCGACTTGGCTAATACTCGAGAGATTAAGGATTTGATATAAAGGTAGGCTTACTTGTGAGAGATCGAAGTTTGCTTCTTGTCGAATTCCTCTTCGAGCAAAAGAGTCTCCTAAGCACCAGATACGCAGGAGGACGGTTAGGGTTTTGAAAGGAGCAAAGGGTCGGCTGCCTCCCATTTTATACTCAACCTGGGGATCTAACTGAATCTCTCAAGGATTGTGAGAGATCAGTTAGAGCTCTATCTGGATTGAGTTTAATCAGAGTTTGGATATACCAAAATTTTAAACTAATCAATAGGCTCTTATCTGTTCAATTTGAATAGAGGCCCGACCATAGGGTATTCGGCTCCTGAATTTGAATGGGTTTTTTTTACACTTATCCCCCTGTCACAACTGAGCCTTTGTATGAATACCAAATCAGTGGATGACTCTCAACGGCGAACATTAATTCAATTTTTTAAGGTTTTATTAGAAAATATTAGTACATATTTAGACAAATATTATTTATAATAAAATAATATCAATAAAATTTGGGTGAGGGGCTCACACTTAGAGCGATCCATGCAATACGGACATGCGAGACGACCATGGGTGCTCCAACCCAATAACATTCTATAGGCAAAAAATTATTGATGGTTCACATTCGTGCGGCCCTCATCTGAAAGTTCTGCTTTCTGGAAACATCATATGTGGTTGCACCTACTTCCCACAACTGATGCAGCTCATCTACCAAGGGCTGTAAGTACACATCGATATTCCTCTTCGGGTTCTTCGAATCTGGAATAATAACAGTTAGGAACATATAAGGAGTCTTCATACACATCCAAGGCGGCAAATTGTATGGAGTAACAATCACAGGCCAACAAAAATATTATGAGCCAAAAAGCCAAATGGGGTAAAAGCGTCGGAGGAAAGCCCCAATCTGACATTACGCGGCTCCGAAGCAAAATCGGGATACATTCGATCAAAGTGCTTCCATGCTTCCTGTAGCTCCCATTCCCAGAAATATTTTTTTGAAATATTTATTTATTCATTTATTTGATTTAATGGTAATTTTTTAAAATTTGTTTTTATAAATGATTATTTAGTTAATTATTATGGTAGGTGACTTTAGGCATGGTTGAGTTTTGAAGTACCAGACGACTAGAAATCATGGCACGTATAGTGCAGTGGCGTGCCTTGACTAGTGTTTAGCCATGATAGGGGAATGTCGAGCCATAGGGATGTCATAACTAGGAAAACCAAGCCAAGTTATGACATGACCATTATAAATAGTTTAATTATTCATTATTAATATTATTTGGAGTTTAAGTGACCCGGTTGTACCAAACTGGTCCGAACTTGACCCGAACCAAACCGAGCCCATGTAATCTTGTAGTGAGACCAAAGATGACCATGTAGGCATATATTGTGTGTGTATAAATAGTTCCTAAATTATTTGGATATTGATGTACATTTTTAAATTATTTGAATATTTGTACAAAAATTGATATTTTTATTATTAAATATTGTTTTACCATAATTGTACAATTTTCTGGACCCGAATAAGGGTGAGTAGTATGGATTCACCAAACCACCAGTTAAGTATTATTTTATTATTTTTGTGGTGATTAAATAAATATAATTGTTGCTATTAGATATTATTATTGGTTAATTGAGTATTTATTGATATATAAATATATGAGGTATATATGTATATAGATGTGTATATGTATAGATATATATGTGTATGTATAGATAAATATATTATATATGGGTGTATGTAAATAAGTATATAAAGATATATGTGTGTACGTGTATATATATATAAATATAAATATATTATATATGTGTATACGTGTATTTATATATAAATATATATTATACAAATATATATGGAATTATATATATATATATAAATTATATATAAAGGTGTGCATGTGTATGTATATATATATATATATATATATATATATATATATATATATATATATATATATAAAATAAAAGAAGAAGAAAAAGAAAATTGAACCAAAGCTCAGCCAGGAGCCCAGCCAGCCCGAACTCAGCGGCCCAACCTAGCAACTTTCCAGTCCAGCCAATTAACAGCGGCTAAACATAAACCCGATACCCCCCCAACGGTTTAGAAATATACATAACATGTATATATATAGGGCCGAACGGGAGGAAGAGAAGAACGAGGATAACCTAAACTCATGCCTCCCTCCCCTGACTGGACGACACTCCAGACCACCACGCGCGCCGCCCCGACACGCGGAGCGTCGCCTGGACCCAGCACGCGCGCGGCCAAGCCGAGAAACAGCAGCAACAACAACAACCCTAAGAGCCAACTTCGAGGTATGTTTTCTCCATATTCGTTCAACAAAATTTTGATCCATAAATTTCTATGGATAGCTTTGTTAACCCTCTACAAATCCCTTCTATTAGTTTTTAAAGAATCAAAGTAGATTGCCAGGAAATTCCCGAAAAACTATGGAGAAAATTGTTCGAACAGAACACTAAAATCCAGTCCAAACGCCCATGTTGGAAGGCCGATTCTGGTCAAACCAATGACTAATTTAGAATTCTAATTGAACAATTATTTGGATAGCATGTTGGATAACAAAACCCTTCAGATAGATTAATTTTTCGTTCACAGTATAATGAGTAATTGGATTGTAAAGTTACAGAAAAACCAGTTTCAAAAATCACGAAAACCCTCGATACGACGTGCGTTCCGCCATTTCGGGCGACTTGGTCGCGAACCGAAAGCATCAAAAGGTGCGTAACGGCTTCGTGGACATGTGAACTTTGGCGGAATTCAATTTGGTTGCGTGTGCGCGACGAATTTGATGCATATTCGTCAAAATTTACCGTATCGGCATCTGTGCAAGTTTCTCAATTACTTTGTGCACACTCGTCAGATCGAGACGAAACTTACGCCAACAGGACCATATCGTTTTTTTGGTCCTTTATGCCAAGTTTGGTCCAATTCTGAGACAGTTGATTGGATCGCCGTTTCGCGGGCCCCACGATCCAATTCAACGGACGATTTTGTGCACGGCACCCCGGAATCCAAAATTGGACATACCGTTGGGTTCATATCATCGAAACAAATCCATAGACATGTAGTTTGATGACTTTAAAGGCCTTTGACTCTGGCATACTTTTCGGTGCAAAGTGGGTCCAACGGCGGACACCATTGTGGCCCAAAATTACCGTTTTGCTCCTGTGTCCAGAATTGGACTTAAGGACAGGCAATCATAGCTAATTTGACTATTCTGAGAATGTTGGAAATGTCTGTTTCTGCTTTTGGAGACAGTTGTGAGATTTGGACTTATTGGCTTACCAATTGACAGCTTATTGATGGTTCTTCGTGCAAACTCCAGACAAGTATACCTTGCCTTCCTCTACAGTTTTATTTACATGCATTATATTTCATTTCCCAGTTTTGATTATTTATGGACATGTTCTTTTCGTATTATATTCTTTTGAGTTGTTTTCACTGCTTATAGCCGTGTTCATGTTTGGTCTTGTGGTTCACAGTTGGAGTTTTTTGTCAGTACCTTGCTTGAGTCGTGTCATAGAACGAATACATGTAATTGAACTGCTAAATCCTTGATATTATTTTCTTGGAACCAGAGAGTCCACTAGGGACGAGGGTGTCTTTCTTGATCTGTTTACATCCGTAAGTCCACACTCGGGACGAGGAAGTTGATTATTTGTACCAGAGAGTCCACACTCGGGACGAGGGTGTTGACTTGACTTGACTTGACTTGACTTGACTTGACTTGCACCAGAGAGACCACACTCGGGACGAGGATGGTTACGTCAGAGAGTCCACACTCGGGACGAAGATGTAGTACTTACACCAGAGAGTCCATACTCGAGACGAGGGTGCCTTGCCGTGAACTAACCAGAGAGTCCACACCCGGGACGAGGGTTAGTACTAACCAGAGAGTCCACACTCGGGACGAGGGTTAGTTCTTAGTTCAAATCCGTGAGTCCATACTCGGGATGAGGGTTTGGTTCTTCTATTGATCTCGTGTTCATTGATTACTCGGCAGTTCACTTATACGTAGTTGTTCTAGTATTCGTGTTCATCGTCATTTGTCATGTTCCTGTTTTCTTATTTATTTTCTGGAGCATGATAAAACTGTTAGATAAGCATGTATATTATGTATCTTGCTATGTCCTCTGAGGACCTGATGATCTCTTCAGGTTTAGCGATTGCATGGAGTTAGCTAGTGGTTCTGGATGACAGATGTGATGATGCGCTTGCGGGATTCAGGTATCGTTATCGTGTTTATTATTTGCTTGTACTTTCATACCTTATCATGAGATATCCTATTTCTTGATTCAGTTTTAGACTCTTGTTATTTTCTTTAGAGTTTTATCGGACATTTATGCCAGTGGGCTGCAGACCACGACCCATAGTGTTCATTCATGTTTATTATTCTGATTGTGGATTGATATATAGATTCGTTTGCCATGATTTGGCAGCTTACCCTAGCCGTGACAGCATTTTTGTATTCGAGTCGAGCTGGAGTCCGCTTGATGCGTAGCTGGCTTTCTCACGAGCTCGCATCTGAAAAATGGGTGCGGGTCGTAACAAGTTTTTTGGTGGCCCATGCAGGTCAGAGCATATCGTATCGGTTATGTAACTGTACTGATACGAGCCTGCGACTATGAATAAACCTTAGATATCTCAATCCACTTTGCCTTGAAAATTCTCTTAGAAATTTTTTACCGTCTTTGAAACTTCGTATTCGTTCTCGATTATTCTCCCTTGCCTTCTTGTACCATTGATTCTCGTCCCTTCCTATTCCGAGGTGATGAATGATCGTGTTGTCTAGGATTCATTAGAAATTCTTAAATTATAGTATAATATTGCTTGACTATTGAATATTTGGTTGTTTATAGATATGAGGGATTATAGATTCTATACACCCTAGATATCGGATGATAGAATTGTTAGTAACTAGTTAGAATATTATAAGATTTTAGTGACCCTATTTTGAGGAGTAGTGTGACCAAAGGTGGGTAGAAGTCCTCAAGTATTCGGAGTGGTGACACTACCAAAATAAGTCATAATGGCGACGAAATTAGCGACTCTAGATAAATACGTCGCTAATTTTTGTGCTTTTAGCGACGTTTTATATATACGTCGCTGAACGTCACTATCAGCGACGTTTGAGCGACAGTTAGCGACATAAATTATGTTTTGGACAACTGATGTTGCATTCTAGTCGTAAAACGTTACTGTTTTTTATTTAGCGACGTTTTGCGATGCCAATTTTACGACGTCGCCAGGTTTTAATAAATAGCGACGATTAGCGACGTCTTTAACTGACGTCGCTAAAACATTTCATATAGGGTTCTGGCCCGATCGATTTTTCATCTTTTTCACCCAAAATTTTCTAATCTCCCGCTCTTCCCCTTACCCTTGCCCGCGGCGACCCCCTGTCCGACGACCCCATTCCTCCGACGACTCACTCCCTCCGACGACCACCCGACCAGTCTCCTCCGCCGCTGCTCCAGCCCCGGCGACCCTGACCCAACCCCAATGCTGTGTCGGTAAACCCTAACCCTATCTTCCTTTTTTTGATGCGACACAGACACAGCCCTTTGACACACACGTGGACACTTTGACACACAAGTGGACACTTTGACACACACTGTGACACTTTGATACTTTGACACTTTGACAACACGTGGACACTTTGACACTATTAGGCCTCGTTTGGTTCACGGAAAGGAAATATATTCCTTTGTATTTTCCATGGGAATCAGAAAGTAGGATTCCTGTCACATTTCCTTTCCGTTGTTTGGTTGGTGTAGGAAAAGAAAGCAAAAATATAACAATGGTAAAATAAGCATTAATGGTAAAATAAGCAATAATACATGGTTACTTTTGTAATAAATGTTGGAAAAGGAGGAGGGAAAATGAATCCCATGGGTCATGAGTGGAACCATATTGCCTCCAATTTTCCTGCTTGTAAGTAAATTGATTCTCAAGTTTATGGTTACCAAACAAAGGAAAGGAACAACTTTCCTTTCCTAGTTTCTTAAATCGGTGAACCAAACAAGGCCTTAGGATAATGTCTATAGATGAGGACTAGGACAATAAGTATAGGTAACTTCAAGATAGGAATTGTTTTACCTATGAGTATAGGTAATGGCTTTACCTAGAGTGACTAGGTAATATATAGGTTTAGGAAGCCTACAGGTTTAGGTAATGGGTTGACACATGGGTATGGGAGATACCTATGTTGTTGTGTATGAGGTATTGAGTTTGGGTATTGGTTTTTACTAGAGTTAATGATAGGCTAGTGTATAGGTAATTAGGTAAATAGGCCATAGTAATGGTTTTACCTATGTGAATAGAATATTGGTAGGGCAAATACATAGGGTATTAGCCTAGTATAGACTAGAATACCTTGGTAAGGCAACGTATGGACCTAAAAACTGTAGGTCCTAAAAATCAAGTTACACCCATCAAAAAAGTAATAAAAATCAAATTACGCACCCTTCAAATGACCTACGCGGGAGACAGATTGCGCAACAACTCAACTGCGCAAGCTGAACTGTGCACTCATCCGAGCACGCTAGCTGACGTGGCAACGTCATTATTATCTGATAGAAAATTAGATCTTCTGACAACTGACAGCACGAAAAGCGAGAAGTCTGTTCGTTTCTTGAGCCGTGCCGCACTCGATGACAGCTGTACAGCCAGCACAATCCACTTCAGCGCAGTTTGATCCTAGCGCAGTCTGAAGCTAGCGCAGTTCAACCAGCACAATCCATCAAGATAACTGACAATTTACACGTGGCCTACATGCCATCAATTGCTCACCACGTGGCAACCGCCTGTACACGACCATGCGCATTTCAATCAAACAATGCCACACGTCTAATAAAGTAGAGCCACGATCGAGTAACTGCCAGCGTAGTTTGCTGCTTACGTAGTCCAATGCCTGCAAAATCCATCCTGCGCAATCCAGAAATAACTACTAATTAGTTATTTTCTAGAACTCTATAAGTAGCATATCAAGTCCTTCATTATCGACATCATTAGATCATTCAAGATCATCAGAGAAATCAAGAGTTCTTGTCCAAGTGCTGCTGCATTCTTCAGAGGCTATCGTCTTCACAGTTCACATCGTCCAAGGGATAAAGCGATCGTCTTCAGATCGGATTTATATAGTTGTATTTTCCCAGAATTCAATTGTAATCTTCTTATAAAGTTTGTGAAATAAAGAACACTTTTATTTTTGCAAACAAAATGGCGACTCTGCTGGGGACAACTTTCTCCTCCGATAAGAAAGTGACAACTCAATATGACGTTGCGTCTATCGGAAAGACGCAGAAGACGCTGGTTGTAAAGGTCAACCAGACTGCCTACGAGGCGATGATCAACTCCGGGACTACTCGTCGCACTGTAATTTCTGCCAAGAGCAAAGTATATTCAGTGTGGACTCTAAAGTCCTCTACACATTCCTTTGCGCAATCCTCTGCGCAGTCCGCTGCTCTGCTCCAAAAACTGCTGCGCAGTCTGCTGCCCATGCACAGTATACTGCTCCTTTTGCCAGTGCACAAATCACTTCCTATGCTGCTCTAGCAAATTGTAAGACTCATCTTCCCCTGGCGCAATTGGCTACAACTCTTCCTGCGCAATCCACCACTCCATCAACCAGAGTGCAACTCAAGCACATTGAAGTCAAGACTCATGCTGTGTAAGCAACAGTGTCTGTGGCCAAAAGGCCATATGTCAAAGCTTCTCATGCGCAACTAGCCAATGCGCCTACAGCTACTTCAACCCCTGCGTAAACTGTTCCAGCGTAGTCTAACAGGAATAGTCTTTTGGCTACTCTCTCTTCTTCTCACAGCAAGAGGAAAGACTCTGCTCCTCTTCCCAAGCACTCTTTTTCTCCAGCACAATCCACTGGGGGTAGTCTGTTAACTATTCCTCCTCCTCCTCAGAACAAAGTAAAAGGCCTGTTGGTCTTTTCTCAAACTTCCTCCTTCCATGACTTGGAAGATAACAGAGGGAAACGCTCTTTAGCTAACCCTTCTTCACAAAATAAGGGAAAAGGTCATTTGGTCCTTTCTCAGCCTTTTTCGGTTTTTATCGTAGAAGATCAATCTGAACGTGCCTTGGCACCAATCAGTACAAGAGCTCTCTCAAACAAGAGTTCTTCCTTTCCTGCCAAAGGGAAATGTATTGAACAAAGAGGTATTCTGCCTACTCCGATAGCAGAATTCCAAGATCTCCCAACTCTCAGGATATTCCGCTCAAAAGAGGGAAAATTACTGGTATCTCAGACAGAAACCCCTGGAGGTGAATTTGCTGATCTAAGGACTTATCTCAATAGACCAACTTCGGCAAAACGCAAGCAGCCAATGCCGAAGATGAACTTGCATCAGAGGCAAACCTCTAAGATGAAAAATCCTGACACCTATGCTAATGAAGTGAGTACTTCTCTATATACTCATAGAACAAAACATCTGAGGAACCGGAATGTAACACCCAGTTTTCCAGATGAGGGTAATTTTGAAATTTTATAATTATAATTATTATTTATTGATAATTATTTTATATTATGATTTTTGGTAATTTTTAATCATTTTTAAACTATTTAAAATTATGACTTGTGATTTTGATATTTTACTATTGTTTGGTTTTAATTTCGAGGAATTTGTCACCCCCAGTTTTCAGGAACAGGAGTATTTTTGTCATTTTGTATTTTTGAAATTTAATTTATTATTTATGATATTGTTTTGAGATTATTTGAGTCGGGTTCGAATTTCAACTCAATCCAACTTGAAACGGGGACCCGGGGGTAGTTTGACTCTAGTGGGACCCACACACTAGTTAGGCATGACCCACATGATATTAATTTTAGTCCACATGATAGAAATATTTTAGTTAGAGGTTAGACTAATTATTATGGATAAGGTTAGTGTGATTAGAGACTTTAGAATGACTAATTTAGCCCCAACCAATTAGCCCTTTTCTAATACTCATAGAATAGGTTAGTGGGGGCATTTTGGACCTTACCATAATAGGATAAATAGCCCATATGGCCAGCCACTTTGGGAGAGGATAGGCTCAAGTTCATTTCATTATTCTCATCCACATTCTCTCTTGTTCTTCTCCAAATTTCTAGAGAGCAATCCCTAGCAATTTCTCTACCAAATCCTTCCATTTCGCTACCAAATCTTCTTCTTTCCTTCTCCATTCTAGCCAAAGAGGAAGCTACCCAAGTTTGGGAGGATTCGGAGCTCGTTCGTGTCCTTTTGGAATCTCTACGTGTCGGTGTCGCTCCGGGAAGACTTTTCTTCGATTCGATCTACCGGGAGGTATAAATTCCTTCTCCTTTTCATTTTCTCATGCATATATGTCTATTTGGAACCCATAGGAATGACCCCCATGGTTGTATCTCCATTTGTGTCCATTTCGTGTCCATTTGGAGGTCATAGGAGTGTCTTTTGTGTTGTGGTTGTGTCCATGTGGGAAAATCCCAAATTTGGACACACTATGTGTTGTTATTATGTATGAATGAATTATTACATGTTTAATCTCATATTTTTGTATTGGAGATGTGTTCCATAGTGTCTCATATATATATATATATATTAGTGTAGAGAGTGAGTTCTTTATATATTATGTTATATACTTGTGTTCTTTTGTCTCAAACTACCCAAATCCGTCATGATTTTTATCTACGTTTTTAATTTCAGCCCTAATTTTGAAATGTCATCACTTCTAGCTCAAAGCTCGGTTTAATCTCTCATTTTTTTTAAAGGAAGCATATTGAAGTTAGCTTTCCAAAAACATGTATTAATAGTCCTAATTCTTTCTGTAACTTTCTGGAGAATTATTTGAGTGTCAGCTGTACGAAAGACAAACGCGTTCTCGGTGTTTTCGCGATTCCGGGAGTTTTCGGAAACGAAAACGCGATCCGTTTGAAGTTTCGGAAAGCTAACACATAGATCTATAACATACTTTAATCCTAGATTTTAATTCATGCTGAGATGGTACAATATTGATTATTAGTAGGAGTTACTATTCGGCATATGTATTTTGTGCACCCTTGTGTGTAATATAATGTTCTATTTGATTTTAACCCATGTTAATGTATATACATTATATAATTAAATAGAGAATGCAAGCATGAGTAAATGGTTAAATAAATGATGTATAAGGTGTAAGTATCCTATCTAATGTAAGCATGTATAAGAATGGCTTGTAATGAATATGTAGGTTCCATAGTATGTAATATATGTAAGCAATGCATAAATGCATGATTGAAAGAATAATATATAATGCATGCATGAAAGTATATAATGAATGCTAGATATAAATGCAAGGTATATATGTAATGATAGATATGAATGCATAATGTATAAATATTGTAAATGCAATATCATATTTTATATGTAGACATAGAACCAATGCATGAGCTGTATGCATATGGGATGTTGGCTTAATGGCAGATTTCAGATAACATGATTCATTTTATGTGGTTAGTTACACCAGTTTATGGGATAGCTCACTTTAGTTTATATGTAAATGTGGAACTAAACTGAGAATGAACTTCACCCTCTGCACAAAGACACCCCCCCCTCTATATCAACCACCATGCCATGTAACCCTTCTCTAAATGATTGCTATAATATATATAGATTTATGTAAAGTATAGATGCATGTTAGTTACAACTTAAATAGTCTCTACTCTAATGTATCTAGATGTATACTTGTAGCCATGCATGTTAAGTATAATACATATGTAATGTAGATGGGTTAGCTTTGTGCCATGTGTAGTGTAAACTCATAACTAGTGCTGATTTCTCTTTTCATATACAACTCCATGTTCACACACACACACATAGCTTTACATGTTAGTTCTTTTCTCTTATATATATATATATATATATATATATATATAATGTTGAATATGCATGAATGTGATGTATCTTGATATGTGACTTGTGTTGGCTTGTATAGCCTTGGATTTGTATGGTGTGTACTAGCTAGGGTAGACTGGTTAGGCCTAGTGAGACTTGACTGGACTAGGATGGACCTAGTTGACTAGAGTGTTAACCTAGTTTGACCTAGACAGTTGACCCGGTTTGACTTAGAGTTGACTTTGACCTAGATTGGCCTAGAAATCATGTAGATTGCATCATAAACTTTATTTACCTTATTTTAAATACATTATAACCTGTACTGCTCTATTTAGGACATTGTGACTCCGGTACAGACATCTGATATTACACTACTCTTTTTAGAGTAGCAGACGAGTACATTCTCTGATAGTTCTCTCATTTATTTATCAATTACTGTACTTCAGTTCTAGTTAGCTGTATGTGATTCTCTGCTACAAACACGTATTTTTTATTTCTGAATCCATGTATACGACACACATACTTACTCGTCTTACCTCTATTATTCGAATCACCATACGAATCACCATACGAATCACTATTCGAATCACCCTATTCGTATCTTCATATGTTGGTTGGACTTTTATTCGATTGATGTGTCGGATTTTGGATTCATTTGTATTAGATGGACGGAGAAATACTTGATTAGACATATGAACATTCTCACTAATCGAACCACCCCCTGTGAATATATTCGAACGATAGCCATTCCACACCCGGCCAGGTGTGTAATATGCCGGATTTACCCAAAGCCATTTACATGTCTAACTAACTATTTTAAAACACACTTGGAGAATTTAGTTGAATCATTATTAGAACATCATGTGAATCACTATTCGTATCACCTTATTCGATTCACCTTATTAGAATAATGATTAGAATTACATTCGACTCATCTTATATTAGACTCATATTGGGATTACACTCGACTTATATTGTACCATCTGAACTCATTATGTTACTCTAGTTCAGCTAGATTTTATTTTACAGTCTTTATTGCTATGATTTCTTCTCTTGTTTAGTTACTTACTTTTCTTGTACTTTATCTGTCTCTCCATACCATCACCTGAATATAAACTGCCATATTCATCAATACAACTGTCTATAACTGCTTTATAGTTCTCTGTCATTTACTTGGGTTTTCTAGATGAGATATGCTCGTTCCTGTCCTGACTGGACCTGTTGATAAATTTTACAGATAGCTTGGAGGTTGCCTGCTAGCCTAGAGGAGACACAGTAGAGATTGTATAGATAGTTATTTTAGTTGTCTTGAGTTGTATTTGCTTTATGGATTACTGTATTTGAGATTTGAGATATTTTTTGGATTTGTGTATCTTAGACACTTAAACTTCTATCTGCGGTATCTCTTTGTGGATTTCATATTTTATCTATCTTTTATCATGCTCTACCTTAGAAGTGATTGAGACTGTATTTGCTATGTCACCTCCATTCGGAGTGTATATACTGTAAATGTACCTTCATATTGTTAGATGTTTGACCTAGGACAGTGTTCTACCGCCGACACTGCGGCGTAGGCTGGACATACCCACTTCTCGTGCCCTTACTCTAGGGTGCGGGTCGTAACACGTTTTTAGTGGTGGCCCATGCAGGTCGAGTTTACGTAGTGGTATTCGAACTAGAGTATCACTACAGCCTGCAGTAGGATTAGAATATTTTGAGGGTACTCAATCACATTAGGAAAAACTCCTTATCAGATCCCTTTTATCTAAATTTGCTGCTTGTTGTTTTCCCTTGAATATAAACTGTCCTCCTTGAGTTTCGCTTCATTCTCAGAAATTGTTTCTTGTTTGATCAGTTTTCATGATTGTTATGAAGACATGATCTCATCGCTTCGGTTCGGGGGATACTATCGAGAGACTGGCCACCTCTCGTCCTATTTATCAGGGCCTCGAGACCACAGCTTCTTTTGTGCCGACACAGGTTGGATTTTCTGCTACACTGGAGGTGCACCTCTATCTGTACAGAGATTTTTTTCTGTCATTTCTGATTTCTCTCAGCAGCGGTGATTCATGCAGCATCAGCAGCAGACCAGGGAAGACTAGCAGGGCGAGCTATCGTCAGGACAGTCAAGGATGCGCAGACCATTGGAGATCTTGCTGCAAGTTCCATTCTTCTCAATTCCATTCCCGTAATTGTCTTTTATAATTACCTTGAAATCCGATTCCATCTGTTCCTAGTTGATTGATTAATTTTGTTATGTTACTCTTTTGTTCTGTTTGTTTTTTTTCTTCTGAGAAAATCATATGGGCTAGGTCGCCTAAATCATGGAATCTAGAATCCTCGATAGTCGTGTTAGTTGGCATAGTGAGAACATGTAGTCAAATTTTGGATGTATTCTCGGGTATGGGAATTTAAGGTTTTCGCCGTCGCATGCGACAATGCGAAAATTTTAAATACCATGAACCTAGAGGTACGTACCTTAGTCAAGGACTCTGTGATTATCGTAGCCTTGCTCACTAGCATGATGAAGACTCTGGACAACATGATTTTGGACAGACGCATATGATTAACAGATTGTATCTTGAGAAGGTTTAAACATCATACCCTTTTGATTGTTGTAAATGACTTAGGAGTAGGGATATTTAGTTTTGTAGAGCTTATTCATAGGTAGATCCTTCATAGTATAATGGTATGATGACTTGTAGAGTGTCTGTACCCTAGAGGTGATAGTTAGCATTGGTGTTAGAATAGTAACCCATTGCAGATAATTCTCCTGTTATCTATAATACTAACCAGTTACACATAGGATGTTAGTATGCCTTACATCCTTGATGATTATTACTACTTTCCTTTACCTTTTCCAGTAAGACACCCATGACCAGAGCCTGCCTTTGAGTATAGTTGTAGTTTCACCAAAGACCGAGAGGTCTATTTGCATAGATAGATTGCAGATGATATTGACATATGGGATATAGGTTAGTTAATATCTATAGGCTATTGTTGTATAGGGTTATAAACATGTTGTTTAGCCTATACTTGGTTCAGTTTTCCATTTTAGTTAAGTTTCCTTCGTGTTGAGTTCCTTTGTGTTGATCACCTTTATAGGCAGTGTGCAGACCCTTCACTAGATACCATGTCCCCTTGATTCAGACCATTCATCCTTAGCCTAGTTCTAAGCATTGTTTCAGACCCTTATAAGTTTAGTCTGCCTTAACCCTTGGTTGATCAGTCATGTATATATATAGATGATATACTTAGGATATATGTGATGGGTTGTTGTTCTTGAGCATATATATATGTGGTATTTGGTATTCATGTGCTTAGCTTGTAGGTATTTTAGTTATAGGTGACTTGATAGGATTGGAAAGTTAAGAGCTAGTCTATTATAGAGTTTCTCTTTTGCTAAATTCTAGTTGCCAACACCTAGATAGCTAGCATAGGTAAAACCCTAAGAAGTTGAACAGTTGATGACCAAGTACTTGGATGTTGAGAAATTGACTAGTGATTGACCCTTGACTATGTTTGACCTAGAAGGGGGTGCGATCATCTTAATTTCGAGGACGAAATTTTTATAAGGTGGATAGGATTGTAACACCCAGTTTTCCAGATGAGGGTAATTTTGAAATTTTGTAATTATAATTATTATTTATTGATAATTATTTCATATTATGATTTTTGGTGATTTTTAATCATTTTTAAACTATTTAAAATTATGACTTGTGATTTTGACATTTTATTATTGTTTGGTTTTAATTTCGAAGAATTTGTCACCCCCAGTTTTCAGGAACAGGAGTATTTTTGTTATTTTGTATTTTTAAAATATTTTTGAAATTTATTTTATTATTTATGATATTGTTTTGGGATTATTTGAGTCGGGTTCGAATTTCAACTCAATCCGACTTGAAACGGGGACCCGAGGGTAGTTTGACTCTAGTGGGACCCACACACTAGTTAGACATGGCCCACATGATATTAATTTTAGTCCACATGATAGAAATATTTTAGTTAGAGGTTAGACTAATTATTATGGATAAGGTTAGTGTGATTAGAGACTTTAGAATGACTAATTTAGCCCCAACCAATTAACCCTTTCCTAATACTCATAGAATAGGTTAGTGGGGATATTTTGGACCTTACCATAATAGGACAATAGCCCATATGGCCAGCCACTTTGGGAGAGGATAGGCTCAAGTTCATTTCATTATTCTCATCCACACTCTCTCTCTCGTTCTTCCCCAAATTCCTAGAGAGCAATCCCTAGCAATTTCTCTACCAAATCCTTCTATTTCGCCACCAAATCTTCTTCTTTCCTTCTCCATTCTAGCCAAGGAGGAAGCTACCCAAGTTTGGGAGGATTCGGAGCTCGTTCGTGTCCTTTTGGAATCTCTACGTGTCGGTGTCGCTCCGGGAAGGCTTTTCTTCGATTCGATCTACCGGGAGGTATAAATCCCTTCTCCTTTTCATTTTCTCATACATATATGTCTATTTTGAACCCATAGAAATGACCCCCATGGTTGTATCTCCATTTGTGTCCATTTCGTGTCCATTTGGAGGTCATAGGAGTGTCCTTTGTGTTGTGGTTGTGTCCATGTGGGAAAATCCCAAATTTGGACACACTATGTGTTGTTGTTATGTATGAATGAATTATTACATGTTTAATCTCATATTTTTGTATTGGTAATGTGTTCTATAGTGTCTCATATATATATATTAGTGTAGAGAGTGAGTTCTTTATATATTATGTTATATACTTGTGTTCTTTTGTCTCAAACTACCCAAATCCGTCATGATTTTTATCCACGTTTTTAATTTCAGCCCTAACTTAGAAATGTCATAACTTCTAGCTCAAAGCTCGGTTTAATCTCTCTCTTTTTTAAAAGAAGCGTATTGAAGTTAGCTTTCCAAAAACATATATTAATAGGCCTAATTCTTTCTGTAACTTTCTGGAGAATTATTTGAGTGTCAGCTGTACGAAAGACAAACGCGTTCTCGGTGTTTTCGTGATTTCGGGAGTTTCCGGAAACGAAAATGCGATCTGTTTGAAGTTTCGGAAAGCTAACACATAGATCTATAACATACTTTAATCCTAGATTTTAATTCATGCTGAGATGGTACAGTATCGATTATTAGTAGGAGTTGCTATTCGGCATATGTATTTTGTGCACCCTTGTGTGTAATATAATGTTCTATTTAATTTTAACCCATGTTAATGTACATACATTATATAATTAAATAGAGAATGCAAGCATGAGTAAATGATTAAATAAATGATGTATGAGGTGTAAGTATCCTATCTAATGTTAGCATGTATAAGTATGGCTTGTAATGAATATGTAGGTTCCATAGTATGTAATTTATGTAAGCAATGCATAAATGCATGAATGAAAGAATGATATACAATGCATGCATGAAAGTATATAATGAATGCAAGATATAAATGCAAGGTATATATGTAATGATAGATATGAATGCATAATGTATAAATATTGTAAATGCAATATCAGATTTTATATGTAGACATAGAACCAATGCATGAGCTGTATGCATATGGGATGTTGGCTTAATGGCAGATTTCAGATAACATGATTCATTTTATGTGGTTAGTTACACCAGTTTATGGGATAACTCACTTTAGTTTATATGTAAATGTGGAACTAAACTGAGAATGAACTTCACCCTCTGCACAAAGACGTCCCCCTCTATATCAACCACCATGCCATGTAACCCTTCTCTAAATGATTGCTATAATATATATAGATTTATGTAAAGTATAGATGCATGTTAGTTACAACTTAAATAGTCTCTACTCTAATGTATCTAGATGTATACTTGTAGCCATGCATGTTAAGTATAATACATATGTAATGTAGATGGGTTAGCTTTGTGCCATGTGTAGTGTAAACTCATAAATAGTGTTGATTTCTCTTTTCATGTACACCTCCATGTTCACACACACACACATAGCTTTACATGTTAGTTCTTTTCTCTTATATATATATATATATTATATATATATATATATATATATATATTATATATATATATATATATATATATATATATATATATATATAATGTTGAATATGCATGAATATGATGTATCTTGATATGTGACTTGTGTTGGCTTGTATAGCCTTGGATTTGTATGGTGTGTACTAGCTAGGGTAGACTGGTTAGGCCTAGTGAGACTTGACTGGACTAGGATGGACCTAGTTGACTAGAGTGTTGACCTAGTTTGACCTAGACAGTTGACCAGGTTTGACTTAGAGTTGACTTTGACCTAGATTGGCCTAGAAATCATGTAGATTGCATCATAAACTTTATTTACCTTATTTTAAACACATTATAACCTGTACTGCTCTATTTAGGACATTGTGACTCCGGTGCAGACATCTGATATTACACTACTCTTTTTAGAGTAGCAGGCGAGTACATTCTCTGATAGTTCTCTAATTTATTTGTCAATTACTGTACTTCAGTTCTAGTTAGCTGTATGTGATTCTCTGCTACAAACACATATTTTTATTTCTGAATTCATGTATACGACACAAATACTTACTCGTCTTACCTCTATTATTCGAATCACCATACGAATCACTATTCGAATAACCCTATTCGTGTCTTCATATGTTGGTTGGACTTTTATTCGATTGATGTGTCGGATTTTGAATTCATTTGTATTAGATGGCGGGGAAATATTTGATTAGACATGTGAATATTCCCACTATTCGAACCACCCCCTGTGAATATATTCGAACGATAGCCATTCCACACCCGGCCAGGTGTGTGATGTGTCGGATTTACCCATAGCCGTTTATATGTCTAACTAAGTATTTTAAAACACACTTGGAGAATTTATTCGAATCATTATTAGAACATCATGTGAATCACAATTCGTATCACCTTATTCGTATCACTTTATTCGATTCACCTTATTAGAATAATGATTAGAATTACATTCGACTCATCTTATATTAGACTCACATTGGGATTACACTCGACTTATATTGTTCCATCTAAACTCATTATGTTACTCTAGTTCAGCTAGATTTTATTTTACAGTCTTTATTGCTATAATTTCTTCTCTTGTTTAGTTACTTACTTTTCTTGTACTTTATCTGTCTTTCCATACCATCACCTGAATATAAACTGCCATATTCATCAATACAACTGTCTATAACTGCTTTATAGTTCTCTTTCATTTACTTGGGTTTTCTAGATGAGATGTGCTCGTTCCTGTCCTGACTGGACCTGTTGATAAGTTTTACAGATAGCTTGGAGGTTGCCTGCTAGCCTAGATGAGACACAGTAGAGATTGTATAGATTGTTATTTTAGTTGTCTTGAGTTGTATTTGCTTTATGGATTACTGTATTTAAGATTTAAGATATTTTCTGGGTTTGTGTATCTTAGACACTTAGACTTCTATCTGCGGTATCTCTTTGTGGATTTCATATTTTATCTATCTTTTATCATTCTCTACCTTAGATGTGATTGAGACTGTATTTGCTATGTCACCTCCATTCGGAGTGTATATACTGTAAATGTACCTTCATATTGTTAGATGTTTGACCTTGGACATCGTTCTACCGCCGACACTGCGACGTAGGCTGGA
Organism: Iris pallida; assembly: GCA_029216955.1. Classification (NCBI taxonomy): domain Eukaryota; kingdom Viridiplantae; phylum Streptophyta; class Magnoliopsida; order Asparagales; family Iridaceae; genus Iris; species Iris pallida. Next base: position 149,648 of record JANAVB010020598.1, on the reverse strand, counting down.
CGTACCCACTTTTCGTGCCCTTACTCTAGGGTGCGGGTCGTGACACGGAACCATGTTCCGAATGTGGCCAAAGATATATCCCTCAGACTTCTTCTCGTCCCGTCATTGTTCCTGATCTTCGAGAGCACCTCAAGCAAAAATGGGACAACATCTCAACACCTCCATTTCAGCCACTTGGACACCATTGTAATCACCAGGTTGTCATCAAGTGCTGTTGTCAGACAACAAAACGATCTGTCTTCGATCGTTTGAATTTTGCAACGTCTGAACCTATGTCAGAAGATGAAGACGAAGTGTTGTACGCTTTCGTCAACATGACTTCTCGAGACACTGGGGATAGAAAGTTCTCCAAGCACGGCAAGCCTTGCAGGCCCAGCCAGCGGTATTTAGATTTACTCTAAGAATCTTCTGAAGGAGTATTTTGACGTACCAGATCACGAAGCCGAGACACAATCGGTCAAAGGAATCTTCTCCAAGATCCTTCTAGTTATCTTCCTACTTCTCATTCAGGAGATGATTCTTGCTCTGATTATGATGTATACAACAGAAGTTCTGAACAGACGGTGTCTTCTACTCTACCTAGAGAAGTGACAGCTTATGTTGTCAATGAAGACCCAGACACTTCTAGTTTAGCAAATCAAGAACAACGAATAGCTGCACTGGAAGACAAGCTGAAGACCATGGCTAAAATGGTCGCAAGTATGCATTCTATAATCGTGGCCTAACATACAGCACCACCGACTGCACCTGCTGCAAATCCAGAGATTATAGCGTCATCGGTGCCTGTCAATGCAGGTCTGGGGGTATTATCTCCTCGAATACCCTTATACAAATTCAATCTACACCCAGTCAGTCAGGAGCTGGGGGTAGCACTTACCATGTTGTTCCTCCTCCTAACACTCCACCTTCTCCTTCTTTATCATTGGAGGATGCTAATGAAGCAGTCAAACTCTTGCGCACTCAATTCGAGGCCTTCAAAGAGAAGAACTTATAGAGATTGGGGATCAAGCAACCCTATCCAGTTGAATGGAAGGAAGTCCCATTTCCTCCAAAGTACAAAATCCCTACAATTTTGTTGTTTGACGGCAGCACTTCTCCAAGTCAGTTCAATGACCACTTTGAGGTAATGAATGTTCAACTTCAGCCAAATGACGCTCTTCTTATCAAGGTGTTCGTCGGCTGTTTAGTCGGTGTAGCATACGATTGGTACAGGAGCTTGCCTGATGGCTGTATCACCTCTTTCTTGGGTTTGAAACAAATCTTCTTGGAGCAATTCTACGAAGGGATCAACGATATGACCATGTCGGCCCTCAACAAGATCAAACAAAGACATAATGAAACTGCTGAGAGTTTTATTGAAAGATTCTGCCGAGAAGCATTAAAGATGCCTCCTGGAACTCCGGCCGCTGTCACTATAGATACATACAAGGCAAATCTTTTGCCTATCATCAACATGTGGACAGGGTCAACTCAATTTCAAGACTGGCCATCATTCATTGTCAATGCTAAAGCAGCTGAAGTTAGCGCTGACAAATCCAAGCAGTTGGGGTCACACATGTCTAACCCCGACCGGGATGAACATCCGACAGCTAGTAGCGGTAATCGCCAGAATAACCGCAAAAGTAAAGAAACTTTGAACATCAATCTGAAGAACAAAGAATCCCTGGCTGTCAACGTGGCTCCACCTACGTCTGCTTCTACTCCTTCTACCCTTGCATCAAGGGAACCTCATCCAAAAGTAGAGTACTCCTTTGACGAGAACGACACCGTGAGCATCTTCGATTGCTTAATTAAAAGCAATAAGCTCCAACTCCCAGACCCGAAGAAGCCCGACGAGGTCAGTAAGACTGATCATCCCAAATACTGTGTTTATCACAGATTCATTGGGCATCCCACTCGAGCATGTTACGTGCTCAAAGGCAAAATTCAGGAGTTATTCAATGCTGGTGTTGTCACTCTTCAACAAGATGAGAAGACTGTTACCGCGAACATGGTCTCAGTACAGTTCGGTAACTTTCCTCCACAGATGGTACAGCATGGTGTTATCCCTATCCCCAAGGCCAACCTTGAGATAGAGAATCTCCCTCCTCCATGGAGTGAAGGTCTCGTCCCCTTATCCCTTAATAATGGCGAGATTATGTGGATCCACCCAGACCTTGTTGTAGACTTCGAGGCTCCTTCTAAGCAAAAAGACCTCTCCAAGGACAAAACAAAGATCTGCAATATGGTATCTTTCGACCCCATAGTTGACGAGGAAATCCTGCTGGGCACTAGGTCAGGGAAAGCTTATCTACGGAAAGTTCCTGAAAATCAAGAAAATCCTGCTTCTTCTTCTGAGTCTGCTCCAGTCCAACCTGCTTCTGCTGAGGGCATCCCTGCTGTGTCTTTACCAGTTGTAGAACCCTTTCCTCCTAAGCCGACAGCAGCCGATAAAGGCAAACAACAAGTCCGTTTCGACAAACCTTTGAAGAAGTCATCTCCTTCTGGACTTGAAAAGCCATACAACTTTGATATTTTGGCCCAACTAGCCAATACACCGGCCAGGCTATCAATCTTCGAGCTCTTGCGCCTCTCCAAAGAGACTCGAGAAACTCTGAGTGAAGCTCTCATGCAGGCGGAAACCTGTCTAACCCTTCTGAAGAAGCCGAAAGCAGAGCCTGTCTCTTACCTCCATTGTCACAGTGTGTTGGAGTTAATTCCAAACATTACCTTCACACAGGATGATATGCTGATGGAAGACAATATGCATGACTGTCTCTATACTATACATGATATGTCAACTCGATGAAAGTCGATCGTATTCTGATAGATCCAGGGTCTGCCCTCAGCATCATACCGAAGACAATGCTAGATGCACTGAAGATCCCAGTACATAGTCTTTCCAGTACAATCACCACCATTCGGGGTTCAACCAAGGAAAGAGTGAGCCTTTGGGCAAGATTCGCCTAAAACTCCAAATTGGCAATCTTCGCACAAAGGTGACATTCTACATTATAGACAACCATGGTTGCTTTTACAATGCTCTTTTGGGGAGACCATTCCTTCATGATCACAATATTGTTCCGTCGACTCTCTATCAATGTTTCAAGTATGTTGATGACAATAGAGAAGTTCAAAAAGAGGTTGCGGATCTCTATCCTTTCAAAGGTGTCGAAGCATATTGTAACGATGCTCGCATGTATAAGGATGAGTTCATGAAGGTAGTATTGGCTCTGGACGCTGAAGAAGAACAAGAAGCAGTGCCCAATGACACTCTCATCATACCTGTCAAAGGGCGTGTTTCTCGTCCTCAATCCTCTAAGCCACTGGCTATTCACTTGCCAGTCCAGAAGCAACCAACTGATGGTGGTCAAGATCAAAAGGAGCTCACCTCTTCTGAGCCACTTGTTATCGACCTACGTCGTAACAAGGATAAAGGACAGCTCACCTCTTTTGAGCCACTTGTTATTGATTTATCTCATAACAAGGATAAAAGGGAGCTCACCTCCTCTGAGCCGCTTGTTATCGACCTCCGTCGTAACAAGTCCAATCCTCCTCCACGTTCTTCTTCTCCTCTTCTTGTAATTAATCTGACCAAGCCTGCTAAGGCTAAAGGTCCTGTTGTAAATACAGATGTATAAATCAATAAAAAAGCATCTCCTTTCCAGTATACTGATGTCATTTATCATGCTAAGTGCTATTTGGATGTGTTAGATAGCGTTCAGTCATTTATAATGGGAGTTGTACAGTCTCTTCAAACAGAGGTCTTACTCGAATATCCAGATGATTCATACTTTGTTGTCCCTTCTCGAAAGAGGGGCGAAAGTCCAATACTTTTTAGTAAAGGACCGGAACAAAAAATCAGTTATACGGATGATAGCAAAAATAATGATATGGGACGTCTCCAACTTCGTCATTATAGTCAACAATCAAAAGACATCATCCGAAAGATGGGTTATGACTTCAAGAATGGCCTCAACTATGGTAAGGGTAGACGAACTCATATCCGTACAGTTGTTCCGGAAGGAAAATTAGAGATGTACTACAGTAGGACAAAAATAGGTCTCGGATATGCTTCACCTCCGACCTTATCTCCAGCAATTTTTGAATCCGATAGTAAGGAGCGCTCTAACTCTTCTGATTCCAGATCTTGGGATTCTGACACCAGCATTGGTCAGGTTCATCGGCTGATCGTATCTTCTAACATAGTCTCCGTCGAACATCCAGAAGGCTATGATGAAGACATAGAAGAAAATCCTAAAACAGATCCTTGGGCTCAACGAATGGATACCCAATGGGAACACCGATTCGAACAACGAGAACCTCCTACCGAAGATTGCTCCAAGTTGACGTAGGAGAAAGTGGGTCACCTCGTCCGATATTCATCAACAAGAACCTTCCCGAGACGGATAAGCAAGAATTAATTCTTCTTATTCGAGAATACATTGATGTCTTCGTCTGGAGTTAGGAAGATATGCCAGGTTTAGATTCCAAAGTTGCTACTCACAAATTGAATATCTTGCCTAATGCAAAGCCAGTCAAACAACATCAAAGGCGATTCAAGCCAAAAATGATGGACGCTATTGATGATGAAGTAAAAAAGCTCATAGCTTGTGGCTTTATTCGAGAAGAACAACATCCAGATTGGGTAGCCAACGTTGTCCCAGTCTTGAAGAAAACTGGCAAAGTTCGAATTTACATCGACTTCCGGGATCTTAATGAAGCCTGTCCAAAAGATGTTTCCTCTTCATATTACAGATGTCATGATCGACAACACTTATGGGTTCGAGCGAATATCCTTTATGGATGGATTTTTCGGATACAATCAGATTCGGATGAATCCTGAAGATGAAAAACACACTTCTGTTCGTACTCCTCGCGGAGTCTACTGCTATACTGTGATGTCTTTTGGTCTCAAGAACGCTGGTGCAACTTACCAACGAGCCATGAGTACCATCTTTCGAGATCATCTGTGCAAGACTGTTGAATGCTATGTAGACGATATTGCTGTCAAGAGTCGTCTAAAAGAAGATCACATCCAAGATTTGAGAACTATCTTCAATCTAATGCGCCAACATCAACTGAAAATGAATCCTACCAAGTTATTCTTGGGTGTCTCTAGTGGCAAATTTCTCGGCTTCGTCATTACCTCTAAAGGTATACTCGTGGATCCCGAAAAGATCAAAGCCATTCAAGAGATGCGTCCTCCATGCAATCTAAAAGAGCAACGAGGATTCCAAGGTCGACTTGCGTATATCAGGAGGTTTATTTCAAATCTGTCTGGACGCTGCAGACCATTTACCCAGTTAATGAAGAAGGGTGTATCTTTCATTTGGACTGAAGAATGTCAACGAGCATTTGACGACATAAAACAGTATCTCATGAACCCACCAGTCATGGTGCCACCAATCTCGGGCATACCATTCTTAATGTATGTCCGCACTATGGATCATTTATTGGGTGCTTTACTTGTCCAAAAGAACAAAGAAGGTCATGAACAGGCCATCTATTATCTCAGTCGTACTATGATTGGTGCCGAACCCCGTTATAGTCCGATTGAAAAAGAATGCTTAGCTCTTATATTCGCTGTTCAAAAGACGAGACATTACATCATTGGCCAAACTATTCATGTCATCTTCCGAATTAATCCTCTTCGGGTACTGATGAAGAAGCCAAGTACACTCAACTCTCGATTGGCTACATGGGCCATTCTGTTAGCCCAATATGACATGGTTTATGTTTCACAAAAGTCTGTTAAAGGTCAAGCACTGGCGGACTTTTTAGCGGCTCATCCTATTCCAGAGACATCCAAACTTTACGATGAAATTCCAGACGAGACATTGGAAGCAAATATGATCTCCGAAGAATTTCCTACATGGCGTCTATTCTTTGACGGTGCATCCAGGATCGGACCAAATGGTGCCATTGTCGCAGGAGTTGGGGTTGTTCTCGTTTCTCCAGACGGGTCAACTATCCAAAGAGCCTATTCCTTAGATGAACCTTGCTCCAACAACGTAGCAGAATACAATGCTCTACTCATTGGCCTTCAGTTAGCAAAATAACTAGACGTCGAATATCTTAAAGTCTATGGTGACTCTAAACTGGTTGTTAACCAGGTTAGAGGAATCTATGAAGTTCGTCATCAAGATTTAGTGCCTTATCATGAAGCGGCAATCAGCATGGCTACATCATTCAAAGCCTTCTTCATCGAATACGTCCGCCGGGCTTGCAATACTGAAGTAGATGCTTTGGCCAATCTTGCAGCAGTCTTAGCCATGTCTGTTAAAAGATAGCAGGTGGTGGTTGTCTCTAATCGAGAATTTTTTTGCATCGAAAATAATCGTAATATTGAGTTCAGTAATCTTATTGAAGCTAATGTTATCAGTGAAGATTGGAGAACTCCCTACATCGACTTCGTGGTCCATGATATATTCCCTGAAGATTCCAAGGAGGCTACGAGTATTCGTCGACGATCTCTGCGGTTCTACTATAATCAGACCACCAAAACTCTCTATCGACGGACTTATGACGGTCTTCTCTTATACTGTCTTGCTGGTGATGAAGCAAAGCAAGTATTGCGTGAAGCTCACGATGGTGTTTGTGGAGCACATCAACCCGGCCCTAAACTACAAGATCGTATACGACGCATGGGTTACTACTGGCCCTCTATGGTATCTGATGCCATTGAATATGCAAGAAAGTGTCGAGCCTGTCAAATCCATGCAGATTTCATCCATCAACCATCAGAATTCCTTCATCCGACGGTTGCATCTTAGTCTTTTGAAGCTTGGGACATGGATACTATAGGTCCCATCAATCCTTCTTCTTCTAAGGAACATCAGTTTATACTCGCAATAACAGATTATTTCTCCAAGTGGACTGAAGCTATCCCTCTGGCTGAAGTCAAAACCAGCAGTGTCATCAACTTCGTCAAACACCATGTTATCTATAGATTTGGTGTACCTCGACGAATCATTTATGACAATGGACCTCAATTTATCAGCCAGAAGTTTACAAGATTTTACGATGATCACCAGATTGACAATGTCGCTTCGACAGCCTACAATCCTGCTGTAAAATCCAGATTTTAGATTATTAGATTTGTAGCATAATATTAGTCTAATTATTATTATTATTATTATTATTATTATTTATTTAGTCTGTTTTAGGAAAAATATATTATTTTTGAAATTATCGTTGATTTTTGATTGTGGCCTGCCCGACCCCGAGTCCGGACTCCGAACCCAAGTTCGAACCAGGTACGAGTTCCCGAAACCCAATCCCGATCTGAACCCATTCTTTTCTTCTTTTAAAATCCTAATATTTATTATTTTTGTAAAAAAAATATAAAACAAAGTCCAACTGGCTTGGTCTCCCGCGACCAAGCCAGCACCCAACTTTCTCCCTACACTCCCTCCTCTCCACGTTTTTAATCCCAACTCCTCTCCACGTTTTAATGCCACTTCCCCACTCTTCCTTCATAACCACCCCATCCACTCCCAAACTTCTCCAGAACTCTCCCATTCCTCTCTCCCTCTCTACTTTTCCAAGCTCCAAACCTCGCGACCCGCCCAGCTCAAGCCCTGCCCGGCGACCTCCGCTCGACCTCGGCCTTTCCCGAGCGCCGCCCGCGGCTCCGCCCACCTCCGGGTCGCCCGCCACCGGCCTGTCCAGCCCACGGGCCCGATCTCCCGAGCACCGCCCGCGGTACTGCCACCGCCGCCAGCGAGCTCCCTGGCCACGATCGGGACCCGCGCCCCTGCCCTAGCTCCGACGCCGTTCCCCGGCGCACCCCCAGCCGACCGGCCTCCTCCGGCGCCGTTCCACGCTTCGGTCGTTCCCCTATGCTCCGGTTCCCGTGAGCCCCGTGCCCCGCTGACCTGAACAGCACTGTCCAGCGCTGTCCGTGGGTTTTCTGACATGCTGTCCCCGTTTATTTTTTTATATCTACATCTGAGAGCTCTAGCCGAGCAACCCAAGGTATAATTCTGGTTCCGTTCCATTTTCGGTAGTCGATGATGAAATTGGTCCCCGATTCCCTCCCGGGAATTCGGTTTTAGGTCGACGTAGTGACTTCGGATTTTCCAGAGACGTTTTTGTGATGTTCTGTGGTTATTTCGGATTTTTTCGAAATATGTTTTCTGGATTTTTGGGTGCTGTGGTTTCCGATTTCATTTAGGGATTTCCGATTATATTTCTGTTTTCGATTAAGCTTCGAAAATTATTCTGTGAATTTAATTTTGTGTAAAAATGATTTTGGAAGTTAAATTTTGGGTTTTCCCTGGTTTGGGATAATTGTTGGAGTTGTCTGTGCATTTCCTCAGTTTTGGGTTGTCCCGAATATAAAGGAAATGCTATCCAAATTTTTATAAAACTTTATAAAAGTATTTCAATTCGGTTTTCGAAAATTATTTATTTTAAATAGATTTTTGGACGACGACCATACTGGTCTGTGGGCCCTAGCGAAATGCAAACGAAACCGGTCAGGCCGGACGTTGAGACATTAGCTAACTATGACGATTGGACCAAGTCTGAGACTCTTAAGATTTAATTTAATTTATTTTTAGTTTTATTTTCGATATTTAAAATACGGGACATTAGTCAGAGCTAACTAATTTTCTCTTATTTCAATTATGTAAAGTTTGTAACGGCATAAGCCCATATTCCTATTTTGTTAGCTGTGCCCCTGTATTGCGTAGTCTAGGTTTTTTATTTATTTCCTTATTTGATTTTTCCTTTATTTTTTGGTTGGTCTTATTCTTCGTGATTAGGCGCTTGGTTACAAAATGGCTAATAAATATTTTGTATAAATTAATAAGGATTTTTCACGATAAAATAACTTGAATAAAATATTGATAGTTAACAAAACCCACGTTTTATCATTGAAAGAAAATTTAGTTTTATACGTATAATATTAAAAATATAAAGTTTTGTGAATTAACCGGTAACGACAATTTTTCTAAGTAAACAGGAACTGGATATCCAACTAAATGAGAACCAATGTAGTACGCGTCGTAAACCATTAGCAGTAGATTAAATAAAAAAAATTAAAAACTTGACTTGGACCTGCTACTAGAAATTGCAACTAGCACACCTAGCTCGGTTTCACAATGGTTCTAAGCCGAGTTCTCCAACTGTAGGATCTCGGAGACGAACCTAGCATCTTTCCGGAACCAACATCGTTTCCAGTCATAAACAAAAGGCAAGTACATTTTGTGTTAATTTATAATTATTTAGTAATCATTTTATTGCAAGTTTAAACCACGATGCAACACGGAACTCTCTCTGAGAGCATTTACTGATTGACTGTTGGGTACTGGGGGAGTAGTGTAATGAGTATGACCACATCCAAAGTAGCATAATAACTGCATTAGCTTACCCCTCATACACACGGGGATAAGCCATATCATTCACTGTACAACCTAATCTGGTCATATTCATTGCCTATTCATATCATAATATTTTAACTGCTAGAGAACTATTTATTTTAAATTGTTTAAAAATACAAAACTCTATTACTAATTCAATTGTTAGATTATCATGAATTGTACTTTGTTCCCTTCTAACTGGAGACCCAATATTTTAGGTGTCACTGATGATTGCTGAGCTATAGCACAATAGCTACTCTGACCCAGTACCATATTCTGCTGTGTTACCGGGGACCCCTTTGAGGACGCAGATCCTGAGGCTGACGAGACAGCCATTCTAGCTAGTTGTCATTTAAATTCGAGTTTCTTTATTTGGAATTTTTTTTGTAGACTTGAATTCAGTATTTCCTTTCAGCACTTTCAATTACAGATGTATTCCATTTTGTTGATTAATAAAAGTTTTAAAATTCCTGAATATTCAGTTGTGACAAATGTATAGATGTTGCTGTGATTACCTGCTAATGGAATAGCTTACTGCCACCGTCTCACAACGGTACAGGCTGGGCATGATCCGGTTCGATCCAATTATTTGGGATCGGGTCGTAACATGTTTTTAGTGGTGGCCCATGCAGGTCAAGAACAACAACTTTGGAAAACATATCTAAAAACATTTAGAACACTATAAAATTAATTTGTCACAACATAGGACCAAAATATATATTATAAATAAATATTTTTGGTTGTTATAGACTGGTAGGCTACCTTGCTTATGTTTGCCTCCTAAACCTTTCAGACTATGACTAGAGGAAAGACAACCCGTTTTAGTCCTGCTGATGACAAGGTATTATCTCCTGATCACACCCCTCTTTCTCAGGCCCGTTCCAACTCTTCTCCTTTGCAGCTCATCAATCCCCCCTTTGCTGCATAAGTCCCCAGCACATCTCATACTACAGCCGAACCTATTCTGCCCACGGTAATTTCACCATCTCCTGTTATGATAGTTACTCCTGTCGTCCCACCAGTACCAGTAGACACCTCCTAAATGGTTGCCTTATTTTAAGGAATCCTGGAGTCCCAAAAGGCCCAAGCCGAGGCCCAGCAGAAACAGATTGATATCACGAGAGATGTTATGAAGGATGTCAATGACGTAGCCTTAGCTATCTTAAACCGAGTTGGTGCGGAACCTCACCCTAGGAGGGATACCCCTGGATCTAGAAGATATTTGGGTCCCATCAAGTACTCTACTTTCTGGCAGTCATATCGTAAGAAGCTATTGGCTTGTGCCTACTGTAAGAGGCCTGGTCATTTGGCCAATAGTTGCCGTAAGAGATTGGGACAATATTTGGCATGTGGATCCGCAGAACATCGGGTAAAGGACTGCCCCTTATCATTCCATCGTACCAGAGCACCTTGTTAGCCCAATAATTATATCATATTTTTGAATATGGCTAATCAATTAAGTTTAACATAATGACGTCACTAATATTCATGTAATCACTATTATGTTGCTACTTAAACTTAGCATTGTCCTAATGTTAGTATTGTCCTAAATGTTCTACATCATATATTTGTATCATAACGCATCATACTGCTTTGTTCTTCTAACATGTATTTGTAGACATGCTGTAAGAATGATCAAACATAATCAAAACAGGATATATGCAATAGAGAATTATTGATGGGCCAAAGACGGCGTCATACAAGAAGATTTCTCTGAACCGCCTAACGACCTATCCGGGGCCTCGCATCGGGGGTTCCGGGGCAGCACCCCCCGTCAGGGGTTCGGGGGCGAAGCCCCCGAAAGGTATTCAGATTTTTAGATCTGTTTATCTTTGGATGACCGCCGTCAGTAAAAAAAAGACGTCTTCAAGTCTGCTCAAATATCTGAAGAAAGGCGTCATCAAAGGGCTCTTGGTTTTCCTATTTCATCAATGTATTTTTTATATCTATTGAGTCTAGGAATACGATGTATACTGCATCGTACTGGCAAATAGGCTACCCAAGAAACATTTTCAAAATACCCTTTCATTTTGAAAACAAGCCTACTTACAAAAGCCCAAACTACTTCCTAACTGTCTGACTTTTCAAAAAGCCTAAAAACCAATTTGCAAAAACCCTGACAGAACTCCAAGAGAATTCGGCCAGAGTTCGGCCCGAATTCGGCCAGAGTTCGGCCAGAGTTCGGTTAGTGAATGTTGCTTTTTGAACTTGGTCTTCCTGCAGTTACGGATCCCACCGAGATTTTCTCATAGAGTTATGCCCGAATTCTGCCCGAATTCTGTCAGAATTCTGCCTTTAGAAAAACTATAAATAGAGAAGGATTTCGATCATTTCAACTCACTCATTCACTTTCATATCTCTTCACTACAAGCCTACTACTTCTTCCAAAGTGTTCTGAGCTTTCATTTTCAAATCCCAAGCCAGTTACAATCCCCTAGTCGATTTGCCAGTGCGGTACGGTCTAGAAGTTTCAGAGTGGTTGTAATCGGAGGCTTGATTGAAGTTACACACTTCACAATTGAAGTTGGTCGAGTACTTCAGATCAAAGCTCGCGTTGTAGAAGTTGCAAGAACTTCGGATGAAAAATTATGGTAATTTTCTATAGTGGATTCAACTGGTAGCAAGAGTTCTACCGACTGGACTAGTCCTCAACAGAGGGAAACCAGTATACATCCTTGTGTTTGCGTTTGCTCTCTACTCTCTACTTCTCATTTACATATCTGTGATATATTATCTGTTATCTTGTTACTAATATTTTTAAATAGTTAATTTCCGCTGCCTACTCTATTCACCCCCCTCTAGAGTATTACGCTTTACAACTCATTCCTACAATCGGTCCTACAATTGGTATCAGAGCAGGTTCTGCAACTAGAGGTAATATTTTCTGATCCCAATTGTTCCTACAATTGGTATCAGAGCAGGTGCTCCTTCTAGAGATATTATTGCAGGTGCTCCTTATAGAGATATTATTGCTTATACCAATTGCTCCTTCAATTGGCATCCTAGCAAGGATTTTATTATTTGGCTTAACATCCTTGGAGCAGATCCTCATTACCAGAGCGGGTTATACAGGTAAAGCGAGGTAATATTGCTATTATATTCTTATTTATTATAGCTGTTACATAGATCACAGTATCACATATGGCAAGTATGTACTTCACAACTGAAGAGCAATCCTCAAATAGACTCCCACTATTTGATGGAACAAACTATAGCTATTGGAAGACACGGATGAGCTTCGACTTGAAGTCTCTAGATTTTGACTTATGGTCAATTGTTGTCACCGGCCACAAAAAACCTACTATCACTTCTATTCTTACATCCTCTATAATCAATAAGCCTTATTATAGTTACACGGATGAAGAGAAGAAGTTAGCTAGCCTTGATGCAAAAGCTATTCATATGTTTTATTGTGCTGTAGACACAAATGTATTCAATCTTATTTCTACTTGCACAACATCTCATAAAATTTGGAAAGTTCTTGAAGCTACTTATGAGTGCAGGTATGAAAGCAAAGCTAGCAACTCCAAAGAGAAGGATAGTCTTCATAATGATGCAAATATGTACATGACGAAATTGGGATTTAAGGTACAGCATAATCCCTTGTACGAAGAAGAGCTTGTATGTGACAATTACAAGAAGATAGACCACATCCAAGAAGATTGTACTACTACAAGAAAGGAGAGTCACTACGAACAATCAAATGAAGGAAGATCATCGGGCATATGGTGTGAAAGTGAAGCAAGAGAGTCTGAAGAAGAAGAAGAAAAACCTCATCAAGCTACAAATTTATGCACAATGGCATTATCTAACGAGGTACAAAATAATTCTTTTTCTGAAGAGAGTGAATTTTCTTATGATAATTTATCTGATGCTTTCAGTGATCTGTTAGAAGAACACAAGAAAGTATTAGATAAATATAAGCAAGCTAGAAAGGATATTCTATCCTATAAGCGTGAGATTAAAAAGCTTACTTGCTTATTGAATGATGCTAGAGATACTTCTACTTCTGATAATTCTATTGAGATATCCACACTTGAGTTTAGATTGCATGAGGCGCTTGAATGCATTGAGAAAAGCACTCAAAAAAATGCTAAACTTAAGGAGGAATTAGAATCAGAAAAAAAGAAGCATTCTATTGCTTCATGTAGAATTGATGCTCTCTCTGCTAAGTATGATGAGATCTGTGCTAACTCTAAAAAGTTAGATATTAGACTGGAAAAGTAGGTAGTACAACCTATGACTCAGTCTAACATAAGACACTTAGCACATCACAAAGTCACACATGTTAGATCTTTTACTAAGGAAGCAAGCAAAGCTAAAGCTTCACATAACCATGCTTTCTATTACAAGTATCCACGCACATCATATCACACTACTGCACATTCTCATACTACTACACATAGTACTAATTCTTTTTGTCATTATTGTGGTTTAAATGGACATGTTTCTAATCGTTGTCAGATTAGAAAGCTAGTTGATATGAACTTATGCAAATGGGTTTCCAAAGCTAACAAATGTGGATCCAAGTATTGGATACCAAAGTCTTCACCTAATATTGCAGGTGAAGCTTCTCATATCAAATAGAACCATGGAACATGTTGGTGATTGCAAAGCTACAAAGGTCATCTTCCATGCAATTGCACCAACAGAAGTGTGGTCACTAGAACCACTTCGGTAACGTGCTTACTAAATAGTTTCTAATATCTAGCATGTTCTTTTTGATGTCTTGCTATTAGCTTTCATTGATATCTTTTAAATTGTTTATTATTTGAATCAATGTGAGATATAATCTTAGCATGACTGTTGTCTAGCTTAAATGATCAGCTTACACTATATAGTTTTTTTTATTTTCTATTAGTGTGACACATTTGCCTATGTATGCTCTTTACTTTTAATCGTTATTCTTGAAGCATGCATAGGAGCTTAATTTTGTTTTGGTGAATATGTTTTGAATCTTCGTCTTTAATATATTTTGAATGGTCACTTCTTTTCGATTTGTCTTTAACATATCATATTTAATTTGATCGGTATTTTGTGAGTATGTATGTTTAGCACAAGTCTCTTATTTTCTTGAAAAATATATACATATACTTTTATGTTAACCTTGTGCTTGCATAATATATTCACTATTGATTTTCATATTTTATTTTGATTAATTTCTTATGAATCAATTACATCTTTGTCTGATAAAGTTTATTTATGCATGTTTCTGATCTTGTGATAATTTTTTTTATATGCTTATGAAGGATACATACATAATTCATTTTCATTTATATATTGCTGATATGTTTCTTATATTATATAAATATCTTTGTGGGGATATATGAGTTAAGTTCAAGGCCTATATTATATTATTTTGAAAAGTAGTTTCAAACTTGTGCTTATCTCATACTTAAGCTATTGATTTTTTTGAACAAATTCATGTACTTCTCTTTATTAGCTTCTTCCTCAAAGCCTCTTTTAATGATAATTTTTTTTCTGGCTTTTTGGTTGACATTTTGGATACATGATATTTTTAAATATCTTGATCTTGATAAACCATTCTTTCGGTATTTACTTCTTTTAAGGATTCTGGATTTCGACGATGTTCGATGATACGACATATATTCTTTTGAATCTAAGTTCTTAAGAGTAGAAATCATTTTGGGAACAAGCCGAAAGGGTCCTTCTGTCATATAGGTGTAAATAGCCTGAAGCGACACGGTGCACTAGTCTTCGGACTACCGCTATCTGGGAACCGGCCCCTACAGCTAACCCGAAGTGATCAATACTTTATAGACTTAATATTTATTAAGGTGTACTTGCAACTATCGTTTAGTTCTAGATCCAAGGTACTGAACCCAGTCCTCTAGGTTCCAGAATACATCAACGTATCTAGGTTCTACATTTTTGATTTACAAATATTTTATATTTTATTGTTACCCAATAATTTTGTAGCACATATGGATAAATGTAATTCATACATCTTATGCTGTATGCTACATTATTCTAAGATTTTTTTAAGCCCATAGAATATAATTTTTTTATATTGCACTAATTCTTCTTAAGTCTTCGGTTATTAAAGAAGAGATTTATTTTGGGTACAAGCCTACAAAAGGTCTGTCTGTCACTACGACTACGATCGAAGCGAAGCGGTACTTAAGTGTTCCCCGGTGAACCTCCGTTAGCTGGGACAGTACCTCTACAGCTAACCCAAGATTGATCAACGCTTTATAAACTAAAGGTTTATTTAGATCCAGTTGCAATTATTATCTGATGGATTTTGAATTTTAGATTTGATGGATAATATTCTCTTTTTATATTTTTCACAAAAGGTAGCATATGTTGATCTATCTTGTCGATTGTGAGATTCTATAGCATAGATCAATTTATGTCATCTTTTGACTTATACGATTATTCATTATGCTAATTTGAAATATCTTTTGATTGTTTTTTCATTTAAAGGATGTTTTTTTTTCTTTTGTCTAAAGATAATTGTTTTTCGTATTCATGACTACTCATTGAATCTTATGGTATTGTGATTTCATCTTTAGCTTGTGTAATATTCGTAATATTCATGTTTTTGAGCTTTATATTATTATCTTCTTATTCAAGTTACTTACTGTCTACAACAGTAACTCTTTGCAGGGGAGAAGTCATGCATATTGAATGTCTCTCTCTCAAAGCGTTTCTTTTCTTTAAACCTTACGGTTGTCAGGTAGACATCGTGCTAAGGCTTTAAAAGAGAAAAAATGAACTTTGATAAGAAGACCTAATATTTTTGAATTAGTTTTCTACTTCTGAAAATATGTCTCTGAATTTTATTTTAAAATTTTGTCAATATTATTATTTTTGGATATAGCCATGTAAAGGTGGAGTAGTTAATTGTTTCAAGTTAATTAGCCCCTTGACATGCTATATATCTAGAATACACTTTTCTTTGGACATATATCTAGTTTTGTTGTTCAAATGGATTTATTTATGATTTATGGATTCTATTATGGAAATTGTTTTCGTGATTTGAATCGCCAGCATTCAGTCCAAGGACTAAATAGATGCATTCGAATATTTACTAAGACAGTTTTTCGTAATAAATTCCACATTTTTTTGAAAAGTCTTTTTGATTTCTTTTCGATTTATTGAATCTGTCTGATACTCAAATGTTATTATTAACGACAGTTTTTAAAATCTTTTAATGTCTTAATATATATATATATATATATATATATATATATATATATATATATATATATATATATATTAGAGATATATTTTGTTTGTTCATCTTTAAGCATTCATTTATTGGATATTTATTTTTCTTGCCTAAAGATGATATTTGTTTGAAGTTTGGGATTTTATATGCATTTGATCAAAGGAAAGAAAGATGCATATCTTGGATATCCCTTAGATCTTATGATTATTTATTTTATCTATTTCATGCATATAAACTATTTTTGAACTATATACGCATATTTTAAGGGGGAGCAAATTAATTGTTTCAATTCTTTTATGCCCTTAATATGTGGTATACCTAATTCATCATGGACATATATTATTTTACTTGAAATATCTTGTTGAGTTGTTCATAATTTTTGAATTTGTATTAGATGAGAGAATATATGATTATTATTATTTATTTTTTCATTCTCTTATTCGAGTTTCTAAAAATTATCCTGCCAAAATTAATTATATTTTTTGATAATCCTTTTGAGTTTAAACTGATTTGGCATTTCTTATTGAGGTTTTACCTCAAAGTTCATGATTATCTATATTTAGACTGATCATACTTTGCGGGGGAGCATTCAAGTCGACTGAATTTCTTCTTCTCCAGTATTTTGTCTTCATTACCTTCATGTTTATCTAATGGATATTCATATATCATGCTAAGGTAATTGAATTCAAATGCATGAACTTTGGTATAGATTTTGCATAGATTCTTGTATACTTATTTTGATCTCTTCTCGATGATTATACTCTTATGGAATTGATTCACTAATTTGTATGGGCAAATTATGAATCATATTTTTCTGTGATCATTGTTAAAAGTTTAATTATATTTTTGATTTTTTATATATACTAGATCTGCGAATTTCTATTCCTCATGATTTATTTATGACCAATGATTGATTCCTACTATATTGATATATTTTTTGGTCTATTTCAAAACATATTTCATTTTTGGATTTCTAGTTGGTAAACTATATATTACTTGATTTCAGTTTTCTTTGTTAAAGTTCAACCAACTATTTTTGACAAGTTTTTATTCTTTAGTTATGCAATTTTTAATCTTGTTGTTACACTGTTCTCCTAATCCTTGATCATGATTTGCTTTCCTCATTTACTTATGCTTGAGATCATCTTAGCTTTAATTACGGGGGAGCTTATTTTTGATCATGTCAAAGAAGGAGAAATAAGTTTAAGTTGGAGAAATATGTTTAAGTCAGCACACAATATTCTAGTATTATGTGTTTATTAGTGATACATGCATCTATTGTATATATATTAAACTTAAAGGATTTGCCATAATCAAAAAGGGGGAGATTGTTAGCCCAATGATTATATCATATTTTTGAATATGGCTAATCAATTAAGTTTAACATAATAACGTCACTAATATTCATGTAATCACTATTATGTTGCTACTTAAACTTAGCATTGTCCTAATGTTAGCATTGTCCTAAATATTCTGCATCATATATTTGTATCATAATGCATCATACTGCTTTGTTCTTCTAACATGTATTTGTAGACATGCTGTAAGCATGATCAAACATGATCAAAACAGGACATATGCAATAGAGAATTATTGATGGGCCAAAGACGGCGTCATACAAGAAGATTTCTCTGAACCGCCTAACGACCTATCCGGGGCCGCGTATCGGGGGTTCCGAGGCAGCGCCCCACGTCAGGGGTTCGGAGGCGAAGCCCCCGAAAGGTATTCAGATTTCCAGATCTGTTTATCTTTGGACGACCGCCGTCAGTGAAAAAGGCGTCTTCAAGTCTGCTCAAATATCTGAAGAAAGGCGTCATCAAAGGGCTCTTGGTTTTCCTATTTCATCAATGTATTTTTCATATCTATTGAGTCTAGGAATACGATGTACACTGCATCGTACTGGCAAATAGGCTACCCAAGAAACATTTTCAAAATACCCTTTCATTTTGAAAGCAAGCCCACTTACAAAAGCCCAAACTACTTCCTAACTGTCTGACTTTTCAAAAAGTCTAAAAATTAATTTGCAAAAACCCTGACAGAACTCCAACAGAACTCCAGGAGAATTCGGCCAGAGTTCGGCCCGAATTCGGCCAGAGTTCGGTTAGTGAACGTTGCTTTTTGAACTTGGTCTTCCTGCAGTTACAGATCCCACCGAGATTTTCTCATAGAGTTCTGCCCAAATTCTGCCCGAATTCTGTCAAAATTCTGCCTCTGGAAAAACTATAAATAGAGAAGGATTTCGATCATTTCAACTCACGCATTCACTTTCATATCTCTTCTCTATAAGCCTACTACTTCTTCCAAAGTGTTCTGAGCTTTCATTTCCAAATCCCAAGCCAGTTATAATCCTCTAGTCGATTTGCCAGTGCGGTACGGTCTAGAAGTTTCAAAGTGGTTGTAATCGGAGGCGTGATTGAAGTTACACACTTCACAATTGAAGTTGGTCGAGTACTTCGGATCAAAGCACGCGTTGTAGAAGTTGCAAGAACTTCGGATGAAAACTTGTGGTAATTTTCCATAGTGGATTCAACTGGTAGCAAGAGTTCTACCGACTGGACTAGTCCTCAACAGAGGGAAACCAGTATACATCCTTGTGTTTGCGTTTGCTCTCTACTCTCTACTTTTCATTTATATATCTGTGATATATTATCTGTGATCTTGTTACTAACATTTTTAAATAGTTAATTTCCGCTGCCTACTCTATTCACCCCCCTCTAGAGTATTATACTTTACAACTCGTTCCTACAATCGGTCCTACACACCTATCCCAGCAACACCTGCTACGTCGCAACCTAGGGACTCTCTTCCTATCGAGCAGACCTTGCCTTCTACACCCATTGCAGAAAGACATGATGCAGACTCGAGGATCATGAAAGAAGATAAAGCAGTTGGAGACTGCTCGTGCAAGAGACCGAGCCAAGAAGACTAGTACCTAGAACTGCTGAGTAGCATTATCTATTGTTATAAGAAGTTGTAACAGGATATCCTCAGAATAATCATGAGAGTCTTGCTATAATTCTCCAAAATGAATAAAATTCTTGGTTACACCTTTATGGTAGATAGCTTTCCCAAAGTCTTTCCCCTATGATACAATTTCTGAAAATTGTAATCTTAATGAGAAGGTATGTAAGGCGATATTTATCAAGGATATATATTAGTGATTAAGAATTGAAAGAATAGAATTTTGGAATACCCAGATATTAGTTGGTACTTATAACATTTGGGAGTGATAATGACATAAGGAGTGAATTTTGACCTTAACCAGTTTAGGCCGACTGTATGATGGTATATGTTACTACATATTTTATTTCCTAGATTTTTGTATCTTTTAGCGTCCCATGATTTCCGGGAATTATTTTCTTCCCATATCTTTAACAGATTTTTAGCATCCCTTAGGATCTATATTTTTCGCTATTTATGGACCAATATTAGAACTCTTCAATTTTCTTCGTCAGCAAACCTATTTTTTAAACTTCTCCACTAGTCGATCAAATCTTATTTCTCTAACTTTATTTGGAATCCAGACTCATTCGCTATCTAGAGTTTCTAATTCTAATAAACCCTTATGACTAGCGTATCCAACCATTCTCCTTAACCTCATTTTAATTGACTTTCTCGAAACTAATCCTGAACCAAATTCTTCTGGAACTATAAAGCCTCAAGGTTAATTATTACCAAAAGGATTGGTTCAGCTTAGTTAGTTCATGATTTCCCGAAAAGATTTTTTTCAAAAATATTTTCAATACTGATTATTATCTCCTAGGTTATTCCAAATATTTTATTTTGATCCCTTCCACTCAACCTGAAACCCTACTCTCTCTATGCAACTTCTTGATCAATTCAAGGCCTAGACAGCTTTTAAACTCAATGCTTGAGTATCGTGAAGTACGAACGGTCAGAGAATTGATTCCATCCTATTATTAAATCTTCTTTAAATCATTGAAAAACCTATAAATTGTTGAACCATCCCCTTGTTGGCTTTACTAAACCATTTTAACCTGACTTCCTTGAATCCATAAAGATGTACTTCTTTTGTGTCAACCCTACTTATCCATCACATTCTCAAAACTTTCCTTGGATAAGAAATTATTTCTCCAAATAATTTTGGTAAACGTCTGTATCCTTTAAGTGATTTGTCGGGAATATTCTCATTGGCTTCTTCAACTCAACTCAAAGCTCTGATTCTTCTACCTTATCCTGTGTCCAACTCAATTAGTCATACTCAAGTTTAATCAATTTCTTCAAAATCAAATCTCTTAAATCTCAAGAGCTACTGGAACACATATTTATCCTAATAAATTTTCTTGAAACCAGAAGAACATCTTTTCCTATCATGACTAGAACCTTAGAACTCGTTTGAATTTTTCAAAAAATCCTTTGAAATTCTTATGGACAAAGTTTGGGAAAATATTCCGTGACCTAATATGACTTCGCACATTGCGTTATAGTCAATCGTCTGAATTATGGAAACTACGAGTTTACTGCAGCCAATTGCGCACTGGCGAGGCAAAAGACTCTAAAGTTGAAGTGATTTCGGGTGTTCATAGGTTTATGGATATTATTGTGACTGTCCTAAATGCACCATGTTGGTCTTCTATGTTGCTTAGCCATGAAATGGATAAAGTTGAAAGATTACTCAGTAACCTAAAATTATTCAAGTTATTGGGTCAAAAATTTACTGCAGTCAGGTGCACTCTGGCGAGGCATGAATTTGAGACAAAGTAACTTCAAAGATATTTGGTTTCCGAATATTAGTCAGACTATATTCATACCATGGTTGTCTGTTGCACCATCAAATCATTCTGACTTTTGTCTGATTAGAGGATTTATATTTCTAGCGGTTGTCTCCATTTCTAGAAATCTCTTGTCACAACCAGAAAGAAAAGATTCCCTATAAAATTCTACTTGATTTTCCCTTGAACTTATTAGGACCATATTAATCTCTATTGGCTCAATTCCTTTCAAGGTTCCATTTTTAGGGTGTTGCATATTTTGTGGGTAGTTATATATTTTTGCAACTATATAAAGTTGGTTGATAGTTATATGTGGGGAATGCCTAGATAGTCACCTAGCAACCTTATTGCATTAATCTGATAAAAATACACTTAGGGGATCGATTTTATTCTAAAGAGATTATATAGCTAGGAGTACCAAAGGGTAGCATGGCAAGGCACAAAAGCAAGTTAGTCTAGAGAGAATTATAAATTATGGTTCGTTTAGGAATGAATCATTGGTGGAGCATATTAATACTTGGGTATTGGATTTGGTGAATGAAAGAAGGTGATGATTTTGAATTTTATGATTTAGAAAAAAAAAGTTATGGCAGGATGGGAGGAGCCGTAGAGGATCAAGGGTGATGATGGTAAGAGCTAGTAATTATGACGTACAAGTAATTGATGGAGCGTACGTTGCAAGCAAGATGGAATTGCATCGCTTAGTAGATATCGAATCGACTAGCAAGATGAAGAAGTTTAGATCCTACCCGAAGATTATAGGTACGGATGTAAAGAGTAAGTTTGCACAACCATTTCGGTGGCTGGCAATTCAGAAGTAGAAGCAAAATTTTAATTATGGGCTATGACTGTGTTTCTAAGTAGGAAAGACTGTTGATTCGAAGGAAGTGCATGAATTGATCAAATTAGACTATCTAGAGGTTGTCAACATTACTAAGAGACACTAAAGGAAGCTTTTGTCTACATGTAGAGATTTTGATCATTCCCCTAGTAGTACCCTGCCTTTAATTTCGAGGACGAAATTCTCTAAGAAGGGAAGATTGTGAAACCCAGATTTTAGATTATTGGATTTGTAGCGTAATATTAGTCTAATTATTATTATTATTATTATTATTATTATTATTATTTATTTAGTCGGTTTTAGAAAAAAATACATTATTTTTGAAAGTATCGTTGATTTTTGACTGTGGCCTGCCCGACCCCGAGTCCGGACTCCGAACCCAAGTTCGAACCCGGTACGAGTTTTTGAAACCCAATCCCGATCCGAACCCATTCTTTTCTTCTTTTAAAATCCTAATATTTATTATTTTAGTAAAAAAATATATAAAACAAAGTCCAACTGGCTTGGTCTCCCACGACCAAGCCAGCATCCTACTTTCTCCCTACACTCCCTCCTCTCTACGTTTTTAATCCTAACTCCTCTCCACATTTTAATGCCACTTCCCCACTCTTCCTTCATAACCACCCCATCCACTCCCAAACTTCTCCAGAACTCTCCTTTTCCTCTCTCCCTCTCCACTTTTCCCAAGCTCCAAACCCCGTGACCCGCCCAGCTCCAGCCCTGCCCGACGACCACCGCTCGACCCCGGCCTTCCCCGAGCGCCGCCCGCGGCTCCTGTCATGCCCCGATCCCAAATAATCGGGTACGGGTCGATGCATGCCCGGCCTACACTGTCGTTGACAGCGGTAGTGAGCCGTCTAGTCACATAAATACAAGAGCATCTCATCACAGCATCTAATTACGGAATCTATACTACCATCACAGCAATCCACTATACAATTATTACAACTTATACATGAATGTCCGGGTACAAAGCCGGTAAAAGATAAATGATACAACAACAACATATAAACAAATACACTCAATCAATCTCCTATACATGAAACTAATGTATCGATATCAAGTAAGCTCCAATGCCAGCCATGACAATCTAATATCCATCTCACCTGTAATCAACGATCCAGTCAGGAAATGAGCAAAGTACAATGTAACTCAATAAAACTCACTATGGAGATCAATGGAACAGTATAACAAATATAACTGAAAGACAGAGAAGCAATGTGAATATAAAGTATGCACTAGCTATGTGTACATGTGCATTTGGACGTTATCAACATGTGGGGACTAATATATAATCAGGCATATAAAATATGATATCAGTCCCGAATAATTAGGCATGTCTAATGACAATGCTATCAGTCACGCAATAATCAGGCATGTCTGACGACAATGCTATCAGTCACGCACGAAATGGACTCAGGCATACAGAGTATACTATCAAGCAAGATTTGTCCAATATTAGTCTATCACATGTCTCTGGAACGTCCCCCACCCGACACGAGAAACAATGCAAGCAAGCAATCAATCGAGAACGAGTGAAATAAATGACACGATAACAAGTGTAAGTGCAATGCATGCAATGATGGTAATACTGAGTAAATGTACTTGCCTTGATTCCGGGTTTTGTCCAAGTTCTTCAAATCACCTAAAATATAGGAAATAATATAATATAATTAGAGACCTTCTAATTGTTCCTTAATCCTAACTAACTTTCTAATATTCAACCATAACTAAATAAGTCTAACAATGTTCATGCATGTGAGCCTGGACCAATCTAACTCTAAAACCAATAACTATTACTAAACTAATACTCAACCTTAGCTTATATCGGCCATAGACTTGAGCCCATTTCCTAAATACCAATCCATGGCTCATAGGTCAAGCTACTGAACTCTACTGTTCCTAACGGCTACTATGGTTCAAAAACAGAGTAATCATAATGTCAGCTAATACTGAGATCCAAGCTCAACAAGAACTCACCATTCTTAGCAACTACACTAGTGTCAACTGATCCCTGTGTCTGACCTCCTCCCGTGTCCGCTGGTATCTAACTCGTGTCCACCCACTTCTGGATACTCACACGGTCTCGACACAAGCTCACCTAATTCTTTCAACTGAACAGAGCATCCCCCACTCCTTAACATCAACTAATTCAGTATAATGGATAACTAATTGTACCTGAGTCTTTACAATGGTTCGACACAAGAGTTCAGTGTCCAATGGTTGTGTCCCCGAGTCCACGTCTCGCCGATACGTCCTTCTGGGCATTTTGTCGAACAGGTGGCGTGTACGAACCGAAAGATCGATCGTGAGTTCAATTTGAATTAAATCAAACTCCAAAATTGGTGATACTTGCAAGAATCAATCAAAAAAACTCACCAATATGAATTTCAACCGATCAACCTCAAAGAAATAAAGATTCGAACAAGAATCGATTCAAAAATTCTACTTACCAATCAATACTCGATCTAGGAGCTGCTCTACCAAATCCGTTAATGCGAAGACAAGAAGTTACTGATCACGAGATGGTGATCCAATCGATCACTCGGATTGCAGACCGAACTAATGTTGTGGTCTCCTCGATACACTGTCATGACTCCCACGTCGGCGCCATAGCTGATCGCTCGAGAAAGAAGAAGCGGAGGAAGGAGAAGAAGAGCGGCCGAGGAGAAATTTTTGTAGAGATTCGCTGCAATGGTGTGTGATAAAGAAAGAGGGGTCTCAGGTTCAATTTATAGGCGGTGGTCGAGCGGACAGGCGGTTGTGCGATCAGGTCGGGCAGCGGCGGAGCGGTTGGGCGGGCAGGCGGTCAGACGAGGTGGTGGAGGCGATTAGGAAAATGGTTAGAGAGTGGTTAGGCCGTTGGGGAGAAGCTTCTGGAGGGGGCTGGAGTATTATCGGCGTCGCCGTCACCGTCGTCGTCGTCGTCGTTCTGTCACAGAGGAGAGAGTGAACTGAGTTCAAATGAGTGAACTGAGTTCAAATGAAGAATGGTGAAGTTGGTTTTTAAAACCAACGGTTGGGTTGATAATGGGTCGAGTTGGCAGGGTTAACGGGTTGTGGGTTGTACCCGGATCCGTGCTCAAAGCTAAAGGCCGGGCTGAATGGGCTTTAGAGTTTGCTGAGTTTGGCTAAAAAATAACATAGGAAAAAATTCAATAGATTTAATAAACTACTAAATGGTAAAATAATTTATAAAATCAATAATTAGTAAAAAATTATTAATTCAATCAAATTATTGTAAAATACCTTAATTATAAGAATTTTCAGAAAATACCAACAACCATTAGTAATAATTAACGATAAATTCTTAAATTAATCCAAATAAAATCATAGAAAAATACTCAATCTATTTATTCAGGAAAAGTGGAGTTATAAATCTACCCTCCTTACAAAAATTTCGTCTTCGAAATTTCAAAGGGATCGACTAGAATTAAAATGACACAAAAATCAGTCAGGCACGATTATGAAATAGGAATTTATCTGGCATGGTTAGGCACGAGAATAATTAAGGAAATTCGAGAATAGTACAACAATGATCAAACCTGTTAAGGCATGATTAAGGAATATGAGTTGGCACGATTTGAATAGAAGAATCTATTTAGCATGAGTTAGGCATGATTTTAAAATAGTCGAAGAATTTCAAAAGCAATGCGATAATGATCAATGCACGATTAGAATTAGTATAGTCGTGATTAATTTTTTTAATTACGACTAAAGATAATGAGGATTACGATCAAGGTTAATTGGAATGAAATAATCACGATTAGTAGAAATCATCAAGGCACGATTACGATATAATCAATATTTAGGCACGATCTTGAATCGAAAATTGGAAGGGTTTAGTTTGGCACGATCCGAATCAATTGACATAGTCATAGTCAAGCACATGCATGATTAGAGTATAGGCACGATTAAGAAATATAACTCATTTAGGCACGATCTACTCATAACTACTGAAATTGTCTAGGTACGATCAAGATAAATTCAGATAAAGTTGCCAATGGTGATAGGAGGCTAATCATGAATTTAGTCTAAAAATATTCGGAACTCATGCATATCCGGAATCACTTTACCTAAAATTCATGCCCCGCCAGTGTACACCTGGCTGCAGTAAACTCTTGGCTCCGTGACTCAAGAATGATAAGTACCGAATAATTTCTAAACTTTACCCATGGATAAAACAATTTCAAGGGATTGAAACATAATCTCGAGAATATTCGAAACCTATACATACCTGAGATCACTTCGACTTAGATCCCCTACCTCGCCAGTGCGTTGATGGCTGCAGTGGACCTGCAGTTTTCATGATCCAGATAAATGGCTGCAGTGCACGGCTGCCACGCCATAGTAGGATATCGAATATTCCTTCAATGGTTATCTACTGGAATTCCAAAGGAGTACCTTGATAATTCAATTCAACAAGCTTTCTGATTTACTAAGGAGCTTCAATCACACTAGGAAGGACATGTAAATATCTGTTCTTGAGAATCAAGAGATTGACTATCAAAATAGAAGAGTGATTAGAAATATATTATAGAGTTGATACACTAGTCATGGGAATGTCAATAGAATAAGTACTTAATACGGCTAAAGATGAGTTGAAACTCTAAATGGGGAATGGATAGAGAAATGGTTTTACGGGAGGATGGAATAGCTAATATATAAACTCTATGGCTCTAAATGAAATAGTTGGACTTGGAATGATTAGAGAAAATCAAATAGTCTTTAAAAACTAATGGAGAATTTTGAAATGCCTGACTAAATAAGGAGTTTGGAAATCGGACTTAATCTCTAAGTAGCAAGGAAGTCCAGATTCTAAAGGACGTTAGAATCCGATAATGTCGTGGGAGAAGATGATCCCCAAAAGTCATAGAATTGTAATCACGACTTTTGTAGAGACCACGATGAGACAGAGGAGAATTCAGAGATTACTATAGATAACAAAATACATACAATCACACAATCGGCCTATGCTGTGATGAGTTTCCTATTTCCGCAGGCTTCCAATAGCACTCTAATCCTAAGCACCATTAGATAGCGACTTGCATGGGCCACCGCTAAAAACATGTTATGTCCCGCTCCCGAATAATCGGGTACGGGTCGATGCATGCCCGGCCTATACTGTCGTTGACAGCGGTAGTGAGCCGTCTAGTCACATAAATACAAGAGCATCTCATCACAGCATCTAATCACAGAATCTATACTACCATCACAGCAATCCACTATACAATTATTACAACTTATACATGAATGTCCGGGTACAAAGCCGGTAAAAGATAAATGATACAACAACAACATGTAAACAAATACACTCAATCAATCTCCTATACATGAAAGTAATGTCTCGATATCAAGTAAGCTCTAATGCCAGCCATGACAATCTAATATCCATCTCACATATAATCAACGATCCAGTCAGGAAATGAGCAAAGTACAATATAACTCAATAAAACTCAACATGGAGATCAATGGAATAGTATAACAAATATAACTGAAAGACAGAGAAGTAATGTGAATATAAAGTATGTACTAGCTATGTGTACATGTGCATTTGGACGTTATCAACATGTGGGGACTAATATGTAATCAGGCATATAAAATATGCTATCAGTCACGAATAATCAGGCATGTCTAATGACAACGCTATCAGTCACGCAATAATCAGGCATGTCTGACGACAATGCTATCAGTCACGCACGAAATGGACTCAGGCATACAGAGTATGCTATCAGGCAAGATTTGTCCAATATTAGTCTATCACATGTCTCTAGAACGTCCCCCACCCGACACGAGAAATAATGCAAGCAAGCAATCAATCGAGAACGAGTGAAATAAATGACACGATAACAAGTGTAAGTACAATGCATGTAATGATGGTAATACCGTGTACATGTACTTGCCTTAATTTCGGGTTTTGTCCAAGTTCTTCAAATCACCTAAAATATAGAAAATAATATAATATAATATAATTAGAGACCTTCTAATTGTTCCTTAATCCTAACTAACTTTCTAATATTCAACCATGACTAAATAAGTCTAACAATG
This sequence comes from Iris pallida, assembly GCA_029216955.1. Classification (NCBI taxonomy): domain Eukaryota; kingdom Viridiplantae; phylum Streptophyta; class Magnoliopsida; order Asparagales; family Iridaceae; genus Iris; species Iris pallida. The sequence continues at coordinate 121,484 of JANAVB010020598.1, read as the reverse complement.
TTCATGCATGTGAGCCTGGACCAATCTAACTCTAAAACTAATAACTATTACTAAACTAATGCTCAGTCTTAGCTTATATCGGCCATAGACTTGAGCCCATTTTCCAAATACCAATCAATGGCTCATAGGTCAAGCTACTGAACTCTACTGTTCCTAACGGCTACTATGGTTCAAAAATAGAGTAATCATAATGTCAGCTAATACTGAGATACAAGCTCAACAAGAACTCACCATTCTTAGCAACTACACTAGTGTCAACCGATCCCTGTGTCTGAACTCCTTCCATGTCCGCTGGTATCTAACTCGTGTCCACCCACTTCTGGACACTCACACGGTCTCGACACAAGCTCGCCTAATTCTTTCAACCGAACAGAGCATCCTCCACTCCTTAACATCAACTAATTCAGTATAATGGATCACTAATTGTACCTGAGTATTTACAATAGTTCGACACAAGAGTTCAGTGTCCAATGGTGGTGTCCCCGAGTCCACGTCTCGCCGATACGTCCTTCTGGGCATTTCGTCGAACAGGTGGCGTGCACGAACCGAAAGATCGATCGTGAGTTCAATTCGAATTAAATCAAACTCCAAAATTAGAGATACTTGCAAGAATCAATCAAAAAAAACTCACCAATATGAATTTCAACCGATCAACCTCAAAGAAATAAAGATTCGAACAAGAATCGATTCAGAAATTCCACTTACCAATCAATGCTCGATCTAGGAGCTGCTCTACCAAATCCGTTAATACGAAGACAAGAAGTTACTGATCACGAGATGGTGATCCAATCGATCACTCGGATTACAGACCGAACCAATCTTGTGGTCTCCTCGTTACGCTGTCATCATTCCCATGCCGGCGCCATGGCTGATCGCTCGAAAAAGAAGAAGTGGAGGAAGGAGAATAAGAGCGGCCGAGGAGAAATTTCTTCAGAGCTTCGCTGCAATGGTGTGTGATGAAGAAGGAGGGGTCTCAGGTTCAATTTATAGGCGGTGGTCGAGCGGGCAGGCGGTTGCGCGGTCAGGTCGGGCAGCGGCGGAGCGGTTGGGCGGGCAGGCGGTTAGACCAAGTGGTGGAGGCGGTTAGAAAAATGGTTAGAGAGTGGTTAGGCCGTTGGGGAGAAGCTTTTGGAGGGGGCTGGAGTATTCTCGGCGTCGCCTTCACCGTCGTCGTCGTCATCGTTCTGTCACAGAGGAAAGAGTGAACTGAGTTCAAATGAGTGAACTGAGTTCAACTGAGTTCAAATGAGTTCAAACTGAGTTCAAATGAAGAATGGTGAAGTTGGTTTTTAAAACCAACGGTTCGGTTGATAATGGGTCGGGTTGGCAGGGTTAACGGGTTGTGGGTTGTACCCGGATCCGTGCCCAAAACTAAAGGCCGGGCTGAATGGGCTTTAGAGTTTGCCGAGGTTTGGCTGAAAAATAACATAGAAAAAAATTCAATAGATTTAATAAACTACTAAATGGTAAAATAATTTATAAAATCAATAATTAGTAAAAAATTATTAATTCAATCAAATTATTGTAAAATACCTTAATTATAAGAATTTTTAGAAAATACCAACAACCATTAGTAATAATTAACGATAAATTCTTAAATTAATTCTAATAAAATCATAGAAAAAATACTCAATCTATTTATTCAGGAAAAGTGGAGTTACAACTCCGCCCACCTCCGGGTCGCCCGCCACCGGCCTGTCCAGCCTACGGCCCCGATCTCCCGAGCACCGCCCACGGCACCGCCACCTCCGCCAGCGAGCTCCCTGGCCCCGATCGGGACCCGCGCCCCTGCCCTAGCTCCGGCGCCATTCACCGGCACACCCCCAGCCGGCCGGCCTCCTCCGGCGCCGTTCCGTGCTTCGGCCGTTCCCCTCTGCTCCGGTTCCCGCGAGCCCCGTGCCCCGCTGACCTGAACAGCGCTATCCAGCGCTGTCCGCGGGTTTTTCGACCTGCTGTTCCTGTTTATTTTTCTATATCTGCATCTGAGAGCTCTAGCCGAGCAACCCAAGGTATAATTTTGGTCCCGTTCCATTTTTGGTAGTAGATGATGAAATTGGTCCCCGATTCCCTCTTGGGAATTCGGTTTTAGGTCGACGTAGTGACTTTGGATTTTTCGAAGACGTTTCTGTGATGTTCTGTGGTTATTTCGGATTTTTCCGAAATGTGTTTTCTGGATTTTTGGGTGCTGTGGTTTCCGATTTTATTTTGGAATTTCCGATTATATTTCGGTTTCCGATTAAGCTTCGAAAATTATACAATGAATTTAATTTTGTGTAAGCATGGTTTTGGAAGTTAAATTTTGGATTTTCCCTGGTTTGGGATAATTTGCCGCATATTTTATGCGCGAGCCTATATTCCAAAGCATACTGTGTGTCCGACTCATGCTCGGGCCGCATGGGGTATGACCCAGGTTTGAGCCGCATGAAAGTGTTTGCATAACTACTTCTTTATCAAAACCGCATAAGCTCATCAGGATTTGGACCGTACGAGCTCTTTCAAACTGAGCCGTTCAAGCACATTTAGAACCGAACCGCATAAGCTCATCCTCGCTGGACCGTATAAGCTCATCCTCGCAGGGCCGCATAAGCTTTTTCGAGCCGAATAAGCTTATTCAAATCGGACCATATTCGCATACACTCCCTTCGAACCGCATAAATTCCTCCGCAATGAGCCGCATGAGTTCCTTTTGAACGGAACCGCATAAGCTTATTCGCACTGAGCCGCATAAGCCCATTTAGACTGATCTGTACAAACCTTCTTAAACCGAGCCGCATGAGGCTATACTGAGCCGCATAAGCATCATATAGTTTCATGTTTCAGCTATCTTTTTGACTTGTTTCTTTTGCCTCTTCTTCAGTGAATCTGCCCGTGAATCCTGTAGGGGAACTTATGGTAGGCTCCCGTCAGTTTGCCTCGGGCGTACATCGGGATGACTTAGTTCGTCAAGTGTCTGAACAGCTACTTGTTGACGAACCTTTGGAGCGACTAAATGCTATCAGGGTTCAATCTTTTCAATTCCTTGGTGATATGATGAGCTCCGGTCAGTCTGATGGGAAGTATCTGAAACCGGTTTTCCTCTTTGGGGATGCGTTGGTTATAGAAAACTCCCGAGTGCTGGATGTTTTTGAGAGTTAGGATTTTGACCTGGACGGGACGCCAATTCACATCCCTATTATGAAGCATCATTTCTCTTTTGAGTGGTTCAATATGATCGTTCTGGATAGGCAGATGCCGGACACCCTCACTCCAACCCGACCGGGGATGTTTGTCGGTAACATCCGTTATAACAGAGCCACTGGGTCAGTGTGCGCGGTCAAAGATCCGACCAGTCGGTCCGTGATGGGGTTAGTTCTGGGTACCTTCATCAACACTCCCGGCCCTAACTTTTCATTCTCCCAGGCTGATATCTTCCTGAGTCAGCTTGCTCGTAAAGGGTCCTATCCTATTGGCAGATTGGTACTGCCGAGTTGGTTGCACCCCATTCCCCGTGGGCTAATCTGACCTCATGGATTCTGCGGAAGTTCGAAGAGTTTTTACGGGAAGTCAACCTTTATGACGCTATTCGGAGTACCAGCCACGGGTTGCCCGTTAATAAGCCACTGTTTATGGCCCTTCTGGAGATATACAATCATCGGACGGGGACCTTTTTCGCCCCTGTTGGAGAATTGGAGCTCGCTCTTCACGAGATGTATGCTGTCTCCAAGCTCCCCTGGGGGGATGAACCCTTCGAAGTGTACACTCCGACGAATGAGGAGCTCCAAGATTTGGATCGACGATTCCCCGGTTTCGTCGCCGTGTATCAAGAACTATTATGTCATCATAGCACCTGTCACCGGACGACTATCCAAAAAAATGACAGCTCGAAAGGGGACTCTCCCCATACCAAATCTTGGGTCGCATACCTTTTCAAATTCAGCGCGGCTGGCCGGGTTACTTCCCGAGATCGTTTAACTCCTAGGGAAGTAGAGGCCTTGGTATCGACCGCTAAGAGGTCGAAGTCTAAAAGTGACAGGTTCGAGAGCCAGATTGACTCCTTTAGCTACTTTTGTTATGGTACCCGGCGGTTGTCAGAGAAGGCACTCTTGGCCGGGTTTCTAATGGTATGGCTGCGCAACTGCGTGGTCTCAGGAGGGGCAGGTTCTATTGAGAGGATCAGTCGCCACTTCATTCTTTCTGCCGTGAAGTTGGCCTTTGGGGTCAGGCTGGCTCTTCTTCCTGCCATGGTGTGCAGTATTCAGCATGGTCTCCGCGCCTTCTCGTCCAAGGTCATTGCTCGTGACGTGGCAATGGATTTTGAACGTGTAGAATTGCCTTATCATTACTTGCTGGGATGGCTATTGCTGCATTATCAGTCCTTGATGAGGCCTGGGACGGGAGATGGCATTACAGATGATGACGCGTTTCTTTTCAAGTATCACCACCAGCCTTGGGAATGTAGTACCATGCCGACGTGTCGGAGGATGCTGGCGAGGGTGGACGGGTACAATTTCTTCGTGTCCGTTCCTCGTTTCACTGATCAAGAGGTGAGGAGTGTTCATGTTGATGGGGTTGGACCTCCTCATTTCTTGCCTGAAAAGATGCGTTTCTGGCTGCGTAATATTCGCCCGACGCATCTAGTTTACCGGAATCGCAACACTGTGTATTTAGAGCCCTACTTGCCTAGTAGATTTGCCCGTCAATTTGGGTATAGTCAGCTATTTCTCGGGCACCCCAGTTCGCACCTGGGATTTGAAGGTAGCATTCTTGACGGTATTAGGGCATGGAGCTATTATGACACCTGTCATACTCGGACTAGCTTCTTGGTTCCTGCCGCAAACGTGATAGGGGAAATCATGCATATGGCGGCCCTATATCATGTTACGGCGAATCCTCCCCCCCCCCTCGATTTTGACTCGAGGACTAGCTTCATTGTGGGCACTCGCCTGGCGGAGAAGGCTACGACGTCGAGGGCCAAGAAGAAAGGGACGAATAGAGTTCTTTCGCCCGATTCCGAGTCCTTCGACACAATTGAGGAGGACAACGAGCGGGATGATGAGGACTCCCTTTGTTCGGATGACGAGACAATGGCGGGTCAGTCTCCCGTCATGGCAGGTGACATGATGACGAATCAACCGTCGGCTGTATTTGATGAAGCAGTGGACCAGTTACCATCTGTGTCGGAGGTGGTACGGGTAGATCTACCGCCCGTCATACCTGGTCCCTCTCGTAAGCGAGGCAGACGTGAGTCTACTGGCGGAGGGGTAACTTTTTCTGTAAAGAGAGCGGCGGTCGGTCCCCGTAGACTGCTTATTACGGAAAAGGGTGAGGATGTAGATGGCATTCCAGAGGTACGTAGGAGCCTTCTCTTTGTTGTAGTTTTCTTCTTTTCCGAAGATACGGCTTGATTACTTTTCTTTGTAGATGTCTGGTGAACCGTCCTTTCTTGAACTATCTATTTCCCCTGGAGCTGATTCGGCCCTTGCTGCTTTGATTAGCGGTGTGTGTGCCGCGGTCCTTTCTGCGGGTGCTCTCTCAGCGGTGGTTGGAAGCTCCCAGGTTGCTGAAACCTCGGCCCAGGGTGATGAAGGTTTCTTTGGACCCGTCCCCGAAGCCGCTGATCTTCAGCAATGCGATGCCGATCCCGGTACGCCCTCTCCCGAAGATACAAGGACGGAGGAGCCTATTATGCCAGACTCGGAGGTTGTTGGTGAAGGGGCTGTGGTGGCTGCAGGCGAACCTCGGCCTTCATGCTCCTCCACTGGTAAGATAAGCCAGATATTGACTAGCGAGGGGGCTTATTTACTCTATCAGCATATTCTTCGGGTCAAATTGATTCATGGTTGTCTTGGCCCCGCAGGTCCTGACCCTTTACTTCCTGTCGTGGATGTTCTTGGAGAAGGCCCGGTCTGCCGTGATATGGGAGAAATGAGTGTTCCTTCTCCTTTGTCGTCTCATGTCGAGGAGCCTCCTGCCAGCTCTGAGCCGATGGGAATGGGGTTGGCGATAGTCTCCGCCTCATCCTCTGCAGATTATACGGCTCCAGAGGCCGACCTCTCGACCTTGCCGAGTATTCAAGTTTTGCAGGCTGTCGAAGAGGAGTTGGCCGCTGTTCAAGCGTCCTTTCGTGCGGAGCTGGTTTCTCTCGTAGTAGGAGCGGCGGATTCTGTTGCGTCTTCTTTGGTGCTGCCAGCCACGCTCCCGTTGACACTGGCCTCCACGGAGACTCTGAACGAGGCGACGCAGGACGTGGTAGACAGCTTCTATCGTCATTTGAATAGGGGCGTAGACGCTGCCATAGGGCGGGGGACCCTATTTTCTCTATCTCTCCGGTGCGCTCGGGGTCAAATTATGACCTTGAAGTCCCTTCCTGGCGGGGTGGGATTGGCTGCACTGCTGGAGCCTAAGCTGACGGAAGCTGATCAGCTTGTGACCCAGCTACTGGCGATACGACAGGCGGGCTTGCCTGTTGCAATCGAGCGGGAGCGGGGCTTCCTCATTGTTGCTCGGGATCGGATTAAGCTAGCCCGCGATACTGCTGGGCCAGTTGTACGGGGGGACCTTGATAAGTTCTCCGCTTCGTATGACCAGCTGGGTCGCAGGAGTCAGGCTTGTCGTGCTCGGGAAGAGTCCGCTTCTCGTAGAATTGCTGATACGAAGGAGCGGATTCTTGGACTCCAGAGGCAACTGGCCTTCTTAGAGTCAGAGCTGGAGGCTGCTCAGGCGGAGCAGGAGTCGATCGTTCGGGAGGCCGAGAAGGTTTCCCGATCTTCCGATAACCTGGAGCGGGCCTTTAAGAAATTTGAGGATAACTGGTAGGCTCACGCTCATCTGGAGGATGAGGCAGTGCTGACCCACGAGGCAGAGCGTCGAGCCTCTCAGAGGTTTGAGCGGTCGGTTGCTTTGCTGACAGACCGTCTCAGGGCGTTATGTGCCCCAGAGCAGTGATCAGTCGTCTGTTTTCTTTTGCTTTCTTTTCTTCTTCTTTTTTTTTCTGTAAGGGGTGTGATCCCCAAATGATGTAGTACGTTGAATTTTGAATAAATAAGCCTGTTTCAACTCATCATCTCTTTCTTGTACTTATGGCGTCTATGGAATTTAGACTTGCTGGGGGATTTTATTTGTGGACCTGTTATCCTAGGCGTACCTTGGTTTTAGGTATGGATAACAAGTTTAGACAGGATGTCCGGAACAGCCGTGGCAAAGTGGTCATGGATGTTCTCGGTGCTTAAAAAAAGGAATGCCGTAGAGCAGCTGGGCTCCCGGGGCATGGTGGGGTAGTGGATTTATGCTAAGAAGCTTAGCAAAGGAATATTTGTGGACCTATTATCCTTGGCGTACCCTGGTTCGGAATACAGATAATAGGGTGAAAGGAAAACCAATATATTTGCTCAGAGGTCATGAGGACATGGCAAGCATGAGGGTTTTACCGTGGAACCTTCCTGCTCAGAGGTAGTGAGGACATGGCAGGGGAGGTTTCACAGGGGATATTCGTGGTCAACAGCGAACATTTGTGGACCTGTTATCCTTGTCGTACTCCGGTTGTGGGTACAGATAATAGGTCGAAAGGAGACCGACATACTTGCTCAGAGGTAATGTGGACATGGCAAGCATGAAGGGTTCTTCGACGGAGCCTTCCCACTCAGAGGTAATGATGACATGGCAGGAGTGGGCTCAATGAAGAGGGAGTACATAGAACGACTCAGTAGTAGGAGAACGTGGAGGTTCTATGTGAGGGGCGGTTTGTTTTTGGTGGAAGTGAAAACGATTCAGAGGTAATAAGGACATGTCCGTTTTCGGAAATTTGTGGATCGATTACCCTTTTTGTGCACTGGGAGTGCGGGTATTGGATCATGAGGGAGGATCTCTTCCAGGGAAGCAAGTTCAGAGGTATAATCATACGTGACTTACTATCTGAAAGAGTGACCGAAATGTGAGTTCAGAGGCACCAGCAGGTACGTAACTCGGTAAATTAACATATTGAGAAAGTGGGAGTCCAGCGGCACCAGCGGGTACATGGCTCGATAATCTAAAAGGGATGTAGGGGTGAGTTCAGGGGCACCAGCAGGTACATGACTCGATAATCTTGTAATATTGTGGGTGTGAGTTCAGTGGTACCAGCGGGTACCACTCAATCTTGCAATATTGTGGGTGTGAGTTCAGTGGTACCAGCGGGTACATGACTCGATGAACTCGTAGCAAATGTCGTTTAGACATAATATTTCTTCAGAAACTTGCCGTTGACGGGCAGCATGAGCAAGTCTCCGTTTTGCTTTGCAAGGCGGTAAGCACCGTTGGAGAATACCGTCTCAATGATAAATGGGCCCTCCCACTTTGGCTGGAATTTGCTGGTGGTCTTGTGAGTCATGACCATTGGCCTCCGGACTGCCAAGACGAGATCCCCTACCTGGAATGTTCTGATTTTGACCTTCTTGTTGAAGGCTCCTGAGATGCGTGCTTGGTATAGCTCGATCCTTTGCTGAGCTAGGAGGCGCTTTTCATCTAAGGCCTCTAACTCTTGCAGTCGACGTTGGTAGTTATCATCGGTTGTCAATTGGTGTGTGAGGGTGACACGTAGTGAGGGGATCTGTGTCTCCAAGGGGAGGACTGCCTCACTTTCGTATACCAGGGAGAATGGTGTATTTTCGGTGGCTGTTCGGACCGTGGTACGATAAGCCCATAAGCACTCGCCGAGCTTGTCGTTCCAGTCATGTTTGTTGGAGGAGATAAACTTCTTGAGAAGTTTGATGATTGTTTTGTTGAACGCCTCTGCTAACCCATTTGCTGCCGGGTTGTACGGCGTCGAGGCGATATTCTGAATACGGTGCTTATCGCAAAACCGATAGAATGCGTGGCTTGTAAACTGCGGACCATTATCATGGATGATCCTTCGGGGCAGTCCAAAGCGGTAGATGACGTGGTGTTTAAGGAAGCTGATCACGTTTGAAGTCTTGACTTCTGCGAGTGGGACAGCTTCTGCTCATTTAGAGAAGTAATCAGTGATCGCAAGTATGAAGCGATGTCCTCGGGAGGAAGGTGGGGTGATTGGACCAATGATATCCATTCCCCATGCTTTGAATGGCCAGGACGCCACTGTCGGATGTAAAAATTCGGAGGGTTGGCGGATGAAGTCCGCGTGGACTTGGCAAGCTTTGCACTTTCTAGCATAATCTATCGCGTCTGCCACCATTGTGGGCTAATAGTAGTCCATTCGGCGAAGGCGGTCTTGCAGTTTCGGGCCGGGCTGGTGGGCCCTGCAAACACCGTCATGGGCTTCTCGTACGGCTTCTTTGGCTTCTGCGTTTGACAGACACCGAAGCAGTAATCCATTGTAGGAGCGGCGATACAGCATTTTTGTCTCTGTATCGTAGAAGAATCTGAGGGAACGCCTTCTGATGGAATTAGCTTCCTTTGGGTTCTCAGACAGGATGTCGTAGACGACGAAGTCGATGAATGGTTGTCTCCAATCTGGGGCGTCATCGATCGTCTGTGCGGAATAACTTACGACAAATTGCACATTGTTTTTGGGACAGACCAGTTCATGGCCTATCACTTCCACTGATTGCCGATCATAATTCGGAACTGCTAGGGAAGCGGCGAGACCAGCTAGGGCATCGGCTTCAATATTTCGGAGTCTGGGGACGTGCTCGATGAAGAACCCCTCAAATGTCGAGATAATATTGATCGCTATTTGATGATAAGGGATCATGTCTTCATGGCGTACCTCGTACGAACCCCGGATCTGATTGACGATTAGTTGGGAATCGCCGTACGCTTCAAGGTATTCTACCCCCAGCTCTTTTGCAAGTTGGAGGCCAATGACCAGAGCGTTGTACTCGGCCACATTGTTAGAACAGGGTTCAGTGAGAGAATAAGCGCGGTTAATCACCAATCCGGAAGGAGAGATTAGTACTACTCCGACTTCGACGACTATATTGCCTTTAGGTCTTGTCTTCGAAGCGCCGTCGAAGAACATTCGCCATATATTTTCGTGGGAGGTTGTATGCGAGTCGGCGACCTCATCTGGGATCTCTTCGTATATCCTGGAGGACTCTGAGCCTGGGTGGGCTGCCAAGAAATCTGCCAGGGCTTGACCTTTGACTGCCTTTTGGGGGACGAAGATCATATGATAAGGGGACAGCAGTATTGCCCATGTAGCGAGGCGAGAGCTGAGTGCCCCTGGTTTAGTCATGAGGACCCTGAGAGGGTTAACTCGTGAGATCACATGTATCGTTTGTCCGATGACATAGTGCCACATTTTCTGAATGGCGAACACCAGAGCGAGGCATTCCTTCTCCACAGCGGTGTATCGGTGCTCTGGTCCAATCATCATTCGGCTGAGGTAATATATAGCCTGTTCATGGCCTGCATCGTTATTCTGTGCCAGCAGAGCACCGAGGGAGTGTTCCATTGCTCGTACATAGAGCAGAAATAGTTTTCCAGGGACTGGGGCTACCAAGACCGGAGGATTTGATAGATATTCTTTGATGCTATCGAAAGCACGCTGGCATTCTTCGTCCCATACGAATGAGACTCCTTTCTTCATGAGGTGCGTAAATGGCCGGCATCGCCCGGAGAGGTTGGAAATAAACCTTCTGATGTAAGCTAGCCTTCCCTGAAGGCCTCTGAGTTCGTGGAGATTTCTCGGGGGACCCATCTCCATGATTGCTTTTGTCTTCTCGGGGTCTACATGGATACCCTTTGCAGTGATGATGAAGCCTAAGAACTTCCCGCTAGATACTCCCAGGAAGGACTTCATGGGGTTCATCTTCAAATTGTGCGTCCGCATTAGGTCGAATACCGTTCTTAGATCCTGCAGATGGTCTCCTTTGCTACGGTTCTTGACGGCTATATCATCGACATAGCACTCCACCGTCTTGCGTAAGTGGTCTCTGAAGATGATGCTCATGGCTCTTTGATATGTGGCGCCAGCATTCTTTAAACCGAAAGGCATGACTGTGTAGCAGTACGTGCCAATCGGTGTTCGGAATGATGTATGCTTTTCGTCGTCGGAAGACATCTTGATTTGGTTGTATCCCGAGAAGCCATCCATGAATGACATGCGCTCAAAGCCGCAGGTATTATCGATCATGATGTCTGTGATAGGAAGGGGGAATTCATTTTTGGGGCATGCCTCGTTCAGATTACGGAAGTCGATGCAGATTCGAATTTTTCCATTCTTCTTGAGGACAAGTACTATATTGGCGACCCAATCGGGATGTTGCTCCCCACGAATGAAGTCGCTGGCTATTAGTTTGTTAACTTCAGCTTCGATCGCGTCCATGATGCTTGGGCGGAAGCGTCACTGTTGTTGTTTGACTGGCTTCGCATCTGGCCGAATATTGAGTTTATGAAGAGCGATGTCAGGATTTAACCCTGGCATGTCGTCATAGCTCCAGGCGAACACATCAATGTACTTCCTGACAAGTTCTAACAGCGACTCCCGTTCTTCGTTGGTTAGGCTTTTACTGATGAAGATCGGTTTTGGAGAAGATTCGCTGCCGAGATCCACTTGTATGACCTTATCTTCAGTAGGAGGTTCTCTCAGTTCGAATCGCTTTTTCCATTGTGCGTCTAATTGTTGGGCCCATGGCTCTAGCTCGAGGATTTCGGGGATGTCTTCGTCTTCCTCGTAAGCGTCGGTGAACGTCATGTTGACTGACATGACTTGTCTGAACACATCTTCGATGCTGGTATCTGAGTCGGAAGTTGGCGATCCGGTTGAATGCGACTGTCAGTCGCATTCTTCATCTGAACTTTCCGGGGTCGTAGTAGGCATTACATACCCTAACCCGCATCGAGTTTTATTATAGTAGTTCCATGGTTTGCCCGCCGGGACTGGCGGCTTCAAAGGTAATCGTCGCCCAGTGTCATAGTTCAATCCTGGCGTAGTCTCTAGATCATACCCCTGTTTCTGTATGAGATATTTGGATTGAGGGCTATAGAGATACAGAGGCAGTCTCCCGGCATCTGTCCCGAGGTCATCTTCTTCTATGGTGCGGGGATGAGGGTTGTTCGTCCGGCCGAAGATGACTGGATGATCCCCTCCCGTGTGTATTCGGTAGGCGTCTTCTACTGGAGTAAGCTGGATTGCGGTGTACACATTTATCACCTGTGTGTGTAGGTGAGCGCCTATGCCGTGTTCCATAGCATACATCGTACATAGCTTATTGAGCTCGATGTAGTTCAAAGATAACCCTTTATTGATGAAGTAAGGTATCTTTTCTAGGGGGATTACATCATCAGCGGAGGGGACATTAGTGTGGGCGGCCACATACTTGGCTTGCTCTGGTTCCACTTCGACTACCCCCTGTGTGAACGAAGACTGAGAGGACGACCTAGGAAGCTTGATCGTCAGTGGTCCAGTTGATGGAGCAGAGCGGGGAGTTGTTGGCAAACTAGCGACCCCCAGTTTGGTATTCGATGTGGAGCGAGGAGTGGCTGGTTCGCTGGAAGTGTCAGACCTTGCATCGAGGCGACAACCTTTCTTGGGAAGGCGTATTGTCAATGGCCTGTCCGAGGGGTTGAGCTTTCCTGTTTGTGGTTGACTGACTCTTGGTAACCTGATTGTTAGTGGCTCCGTTGTGGGTCTCGGCACTTGGCCGGATCTCGGCAGTCGGATTGTCATCTGCTCCTCTTGCGCCGAGAGGCTGATCGCGTCCTTCCGCAGAGTGGCGGTGAGGGGTGCAGACTTGCCCGGTTTGCGAGCTTGGAGGTGGATCGTCAGGGGTCCTTCTGATCCCATGGCTGTCTCAGTATGAGCTTGTGCGTCTCCTTCATCCAGGTGCCTTTTCGACTTTTCGTATAAACAGGAGTCCGAGTAGTAAGATTCGACCCCTTTGAAGGGATCGATGTCAGCAAACTCTGTCTTCACGAAGCCATGTTTGTCGACATATTTGAAGCACTGGTGTAGCATGGAAGGCACGATCATATAATCGTGTATCCATGGGCACCCCAAGAGGATGTTGTAAGAAGTGTCTGCATCTATGACGTAGCAGGTGACCTCGGATTGGAGATCGCCAATCTGATACTTCAGACGAATCTTCCTGATAGGGTAGCTCCTGCCCGAATTGAAACCGCTGATGGTGGTGCTTGTAGGTGTTAGGCGATGCATTGGGATGCGGAGATAATGTAGCAGACCTTTCGGGATGATGCTTATGGAAGAGCCGGGATCAATGTGCATCCGATCCACCTTCACGTCGCCGATGTATCCCGTGTAGTATAGCGAGCGATGTCCTGCGGAGTGAAGACGATGTTGGGTATTGCTCCCGTGCAGGCACTATCTTGGAGATCCATGGTTGAGTTCTCCCCAGTGAGGTTAGATTGAGCGAGATAGGCATCGGCATTTTGGAGTGCTTCACTCAATGCAATACGAACGTCTTTGGAGAGCCTCAGGAGTTCATATAATAACAATTTGGCCGGAGTGTTAGCCAATTGTGCTAAGATGTCAAAGTTGTAGGGCCTCTCTAGCCCTTGGGCTGCGTCCTTTCGGAGAGATTTGTCGAAGCGAGTCTCCTTCGGCCTAGGCTTGTCGGTCGTCGAAGGCTGAGCCGTTCCCAGAGCATCAGTTGCAGTGGGTTGATAATTTTCAGCTGGACTATCAACCACAGGTTGGGATTGCGCTCCAGACCGCGTGACAATGGCTGTAGCTTCCTCGTTGTCTGCTGAAATTGTGCGGCAGGTCTTGATTTTTCTACTCTTTTTGTTGGTGGGAGATGGTGTGGGCCGAGTTACTTCTGACACTAAGTCTGGATGGACCCACATGACCTCTCCTCTTGAGGTGGTGAGAGGTACTAGACCAGCAGCTTGTTCCCGGGGCGGAGGAAGATTGGTAATCTCCATTGTCGCGAGAGGGACGGGAATTACCCCGTCTTGGGTCTCCATTGGAGGGAAGTTGCCGAATTGTACGGACACCATATTGGCTGCCACGGTTACCTCTTCGAAGTCGATGGCCAGAGCGTTCGAATCGATGAGGCTTTGGATGTACCGTTTTAGTTGGTAGCAGTCATATATAGCGTGGTGTACATAACGGTGGTAATGGCAGAACTTCGGGTTCTCCAAATCAGCCGGCCGAGGCTCCCGTCTTGGTGGAGGAAGCTGAATTCTTCCTCCTTGTATAAGCATGTCTAAGATAGGCTTGACGTGGCCGTCTTCGAAAGAGTAAGTGATCTGAGGCCATTGTTTGTCTGCTGGCTGTGGCTCGGGCTTCTGGGCCGTATCGGCCACCATAGCCTGTTTTCCTTTGCTGTCCCGATTGTTGGAGGGGTTACCTCCATTATCGTTGTTGAGGCGCTTGCCCTTGTTTTCTCCTTCTGAGATGTGCAACCCCAGTTGGCGGGCCTTCTTCAGTCGTTCTTCAGCGCTTGTGGCGCTGATGATGAACGCCTTCCAATCTTTGAATTGACTCTCGCCCATCCAGAGACTGATCGTTGGAAGCAGTCTCTTTTGGCAGATTTCGATCAAAGAAGAATCCAGATTTCCGGAAGGCAGCTTCATGGCGGTCTGGCGGAACCGCTCGATGTAGTTCCTTTTAGCTCCTTCTCCCCTTGGACGACGTCCATGAGAGTGGACATAGTGATGTCTTGTCCTACTTCATAGAATCGTTCCAAGAACATGCGCTTGAAGCCGACGAAGGAATGGATGCAGTTGTCCGGTAGATTGCAGTACCAATCAAAGGCGACTCCTTCCAATGCTCCAATGAATAACCGTGTGAGGATCGCATCTTCATGGGGCAGATGGTCGGTGGTGACCTCAAAGTAAGTGATGTATCGACTTGCTGAGGTTTTGCCATCATACGGGTTGATGTTGAACGGCTTATATCTTGGTGGGAATGGAACATCCTCCACTCAGCAGGATATGGTTGCCGTATTCTGAGATCTTGAGCGTTTTCTCGGGCATGAAACATGGCAAGGAGCTCTTGGACCTCTCTTTTTACTTCTCGGGTCTCATCTGTCGCGGCGGGGGCTGTTATTTCGGGAGGATTATTGCCCGGGTTTGGTGCCGCTGAGTTCGAATCTATATTGACCGCGGGGCCCGTGTTTGTTTGACCAGGCGCTCCTCCTTGTAAAGTGGGCAGGGCCGCTTTAATCTCGTCTACAGACTTGACGAAAGCAAGTAATATGGCTTCGAGACTGTCGATGCGCTGGCGATCACTGGAACCACCTTGATCGCTGTCCGTCATGAACACCGTTCTTACGTGAGAAGTGATGGAAGGAACGGTGGAGGATGTGCCCTCTGAGTCGTACCCATGCACCGAAAAGTCATCGGGATAGATAGGAATGTTCTCTTCGGGCTCGAACTCAGAGGGAACGGTATCCCCAGCTTCAGAGCTTGCCTTGTCTTGAGAGTTACGGATATCCTCGGGGGCATCAGCGTCCGTTACTCCTGATGGAAGAGTTGTTTGTGCGGACTCGGTTCCTTGGAACATCGGATTGTTGTGGATGTCCGGAGGAGTGTTACCCCCAGCTCCTTCAACCCCCAGCGATGTGGATGATGAATTTCCTATCGAGGTAAATTTCGTCTTTGAACGGGTGTGTTGGAATATACCAGTGGAGGGCAATCATTTAGACGACAGTTTCTTAGTTGTAATGGTTGATATCTTCGGACTAGAGACGCTCGTTTTCTTCCTCCTCTCTTCGGCGGAAACTTTTTGAGCAGAATTGCAGGAGACAACAGGAGGTGCCTCATCTTCTGAGTTCGGGTGCTGTAGCCTTTGGAAGGCGGATGGCCGAGCTTCCGTCATTGCCGCGTTGTTGCAGCAGCAATTGACGATGATTTGGGTACAGCGATGTCCAAGCGAGGACTCTTTGCACACCGACACTCCTTCTCTTTCCTTGTGTTTGTGGAGGATCGTCTCCCGCAGGTCAGGGGAACCACTCTGTCTGTTTGTCGCGGGGGGCTGGACTTGAGTGGTTGTATACAACTTTTCATCCGAGGCCCGTGTGATAGTCAACGGGACGCTCCGATAGTCAGAGGTTGGGACAGCTGACTGGGCTCGATAAGCCCGCGCTGCCCTAGACTTTCTCCTTCTAGCACTTGTAGGTGCGTAATAGGAGGAGACCAAGTTTAATACCACAGAATCTGGCTTATCATACAGAGAATCATCAGGGTCGGGACCGTATGAGAGACGGTCGAAGACCGATCGAGAGAAGCGTAAAACGGACGCTATGCTGCCAGAGTTGGGTACCGTACAGGCTGTCTGCATGCAGTCATCTTCTGCTGTCGGATGAGTTGTCTTTGGGCGGTTAGGAGTCACGACCGTGCAGGCTGGCCGCATGCGGTTAGCAATAGTGGCCGCATGGGTTCTCTGCAAGTGGCTGCCTCCTGTAGCCTCATGTGTTTCATCTATGTGATTGGCGACTGTAGCTGCATAAACTATACGGCTGCCAGATGTGACCGCATGATTCTTCTTTATGCGGCCAGCGACTGTGGCCGCTTGGGCTTTGTCCATGCGGCTAGCGGATGTGGTCGCATGAGCCTTTTTTACTCGGCTAGCACCCCTATGCGGCTCAGTTCGCGTAGAGTTCCTCTTTGCCTCTGCAAGTCCAGCATCATAGTATTTTCTTCTGCCAGACTTGGAGACAGCAGAGTTGTCTACGGTCTGAAGTGGGGCCGCAGAAGAGTCCTTCTCACCATCTTGAGCAATAGAGGGTACACCGTCGGGGGCTTGGGGAGGAGCAAATGATTTTGGCCTCCACTTTCTGCGAGCCTTTGTCGTGTGGGTGCGCTTCTGGACCGGGCCAGCGCTTCCTTCGGAGAGCATCTCTTCAAACGCTTGTTGGTCGAAGCGGACGACCATCTTTTGTTGCGTGGAGCCAAGCTTGGCTGCATCCGATTGCGTCACCAACTCCTCAGCCGTGGAGAAGTTAGTCCCCAGCAGAGTCGCCATCATGTTTGCCATTAATTGTAAAAGTACAGAACAATTATCGGAGGACTGAACTTAGACTCACAATACAAACTCGCTTGTACAAAGAAAGCCTAGGGACGAAAACCTAGGTACAGCAATCTAAGTACAATTGTTTATTTTAGATTCTGGGGGGTGACGATAGAGGCTCGAGAAGGCGACGGCAGCCCTGCCTTACTCCTTGGACGATCGGTATGCAGCCTTGGCTCCTTGTGAAAAGATGGTTGGCATTGACGAAGAAGTGCTCTTTTTGCTCCTCTGTTGCTCTCCTGGCTTCTCTCTCTCTCTCTGTGTATTCTCTCCCTGACTCTGTATATTTTTTTATTCTTTTTGTTGCCGGTCCTTGTGCAAAGAAATGATACTGGCTATTTATAAGAGTGGGGTATGATCATTAGGGTTTGCTAATGATCATTGTTTTGGAATGTCGGCGCTCCTTCAATCTATCTGAACCCTTGGTCCTGATTACAATGAATCTTGGCCATTAATGAGGATAGCACCGAATCTTATGAGCAATTAATGTTGATTGCTTTAAATCTTCATGATTGATTATACCAATGCTCGCTTGCTCGCCACGTGTCCTATTGGCTTGATGATAAATGATATGCCTTGATCTCAGTAATTATGATGATGATGTCAAATATATTTGTTGAGATTCGGTTAAATCGTTGATTGATCCGATGCCACGTGTTTTAATTGTGGGTCCTGCCAGAGCCGCATAGGATAGGCAAGACTTGAACCGCAGGGAGATAATCTTCATGAGCCGCATGGGACAGTGCTTCGTTGAACCGCAGGGAACGAACTCTCAATGAGCCGCATATGCATAGTCTTTGCGAGCCGCATGAGCTAGCATTGTATTGAGCCGCAGGGGCTGAGCTCTCAGTGGACCGCATATGGCTGATTTCTGTTAGTCATATAGGATGACTTCTCTGTGAGCCGCATGAAGCTGTTCTCTATTTAAGCCGCATGATATTTGCCACGTGGCAACCTAGGATTTCTGACGGATCGGGTCAGAGATCTTCTTCTTTTCCCGAAGAGTCTGTCATTATGGCAGAGTCATTATGACACTTTATGCCAGAGCCGCCACAGTCGTCAAATCGTATCAGAGCATTAAATGAGGCCACTATAAAAAGGGCCAGCTGTAGGAAAGGATCACAGGGGGACACGTGGCATGGATCGAGCCGCATATTCCTGCTGAACCGCATACACTCTCGAGCCGCATGAGACAGAGAATCTTCCTTTGAACTGTATAAGACAGCTCCCATATGAGCCGCATAGGCTTCGTATCCGGAGCTGCATGGACCATTATTCTGATATTTTCCATGCTTCTACAGGTATAACTCAATATGTTGTTGAGCCATTAACCGCTTCTCATCAAGTACCTCCAATTCTTGAAGTCGAAGAAGATCATTGTTCTCTGTAGTGAGCTCGTTAGCAATGGCAATCCTTAAAGAAGGAATTTGAAGTTCCAGAGGAAGAATAGCCTTACAGCCATATACTAAAGAGAAAGGTGTAAAACCTGTGGGGTTACGGACCGTAGTTCGATAGGCCCAAAGACATTCACCAAGCTTTTTACTCCAATTCCGTTTGTTAGTGGATACAAAATTTTTGAGGAGCTTGATAATAGTTTTGTTGAAGGCTTCAGATAATCCATTAGCAGCAGGATTGTAGGATGTCGAAGCGACATTGTCAATTCGATGATCATCACAGAATCTTGTAAATTTTTGTCTGATGAATTGCGGTCCGTTGTCATGAATGATCCTTCGAGGGACACCAAATCGATAAATGACATGGTGTTTGACGAAATTAATAACACTGCTGGTTTTGACTTCAGCCAAAGGTATAGCTTTAGCCCACTTAGAGAAGTAATCGATTATTGCTAAGATGAACTGATGTCCTCTAGAAGAAGGAGGATTAATAGGACCTATGATGTCCATGTCCCAAGCTTCGAAAGGCCAGGAAGCAGGCGTTGGATGTAGAAATTCTGAAGGTTGATGAATAAAATCTGCATGGATTTGACAGGCTCGACATTTCCTTGCATATTCATTGGCATCTGATACCATAGAGGGCCAGTAGTGACCCATACGTCGAATGCGATCATGTATTTTAGGACCGGGCTGATGTGCTCTACAGACACCGTCGTGAGCTTCACGCAACACTTGTTTTGCTTTATCACCAGCTAGACAGCGTAGAAGAAGACCGTCATAAGTCCGCCGATAGAGAGTCTTAGTGGTTTAGTTATAATAGAATAGTAGAGATCGTCGACGGATACTCATAGCCTCCTTGGGATCTTCAGGGAGTATGTCGTGAACCACAAAGTCGATGAAGGGAGTTCTCCAATCTTCGTTGATAATATTGACTTCAGCAAGATTACTGAACTCAATATTACGATTGTTTTCGACACAAAATAGTTCTCGATTAGAGATAACCACCACTTGTTATCTTCTGATGGAAATGGCTAAAACTGCTGTAAGATTGGCTAAGGCATCTGCTTCAGTATTGCATGCTTGACAAACATAGTCGATGAAGAAAGCTTTGAATGATGTAGCCATGTTGATCGCTGCTTCATGATAAGATACCAAGTCTTGATGTCGAACTTCATAGGTTCCTCTAATCTGGTTGACAACCAGCTTAGAGTCGCCGTATACTTCGAGATATTCGATGTCCAATTGCTTGGCTAACTGAAGGCCGATGAGTAAGGCATTGTACTCAGCTACATTATTGGAGCAGGATTCATATAGAGAGTAAGCTCTTTGAATGGTTGATCCATCTGGAGAAATGAGAACAACTCCAACTCCTGCTACAATGACACCATTGGGTCCGATTCTGGATGCACCATCGAAGAAAAGATGCCCGGTTGGAAATTCTTCAGAGATCAAGTTGACTTCCAACGTCTCGTCTGGAATTTTATCGTAAAGTTTGGACGTCTCTGGAACAGGATGAGCTGCTAAGAAATCCGCCAGTGCTTGACCTTTGACAGATTTTTGAGGAACATATACCATGTCATATTGGGCTAGAAGAATGGCCCATGTAGCCAGCCTAGAATTGAGTGTACTAGGCTTTTTCATGAGTACCCGAAGAGGATTGACTCGGGATATGACATGAATGGTTTGACCAATGATGTAATGCCTTGTCTTTTGAACGGCGAACATAAGGGCTAAACATTCTTTTTCAACCAGACTATAACGGTGTTCAGCACCAATCATAGTACGACTGAGATAGTAGATGGCTTGTTCATGACCTTCTTTATTCTTTTAGGCGAGTAAAGCACCCAATGAATGATCCATAGCACGGACGTACATTAAGAATGGAATACCTGAGATTGGTGGCACCAAGACTGGTAGATTCATGAGATATCGTTTGATGTCGTCGAATGCTTGTTGACATTCTTCAGTCCAAATAAAAGATACACCCTTCTTCATTAGTTGAGTGAATGGTCTGCAGCGTCCAGACAAATTCGAAATGAATCTCCTGATGTACGCAAGTCGATCTTGAAATCCTTGTAGCTCTTTTAGGTTGCGTGGAGGACGCATCTCTTGAATGGCTTTGATCTTCTCGGGATCTACGTGTATACCCTTAGAGGTAATGACGAAGCCGAGAAACTTACCACTAGAGATACCCAAGAATGACTTGGTGGGATTCATCTTGAGCTGATGTTGGCGCATGAGATTGAAGATTGTTCTCAAATCTTGGATGTGATCTTCTTTCAGACGACTTTTAACAACGATATCGTCAACATAGCATTCGACTGTTTTACGAAGATGTTCTCTGAAAATGGTACTCATAGCCCGTTGGTAAGTTGCACCAGCATTCTTGAGACCAAATGGCATCACTGTGTAACAGTAGACTCCCCGAGGAGTGCGGAAAGATGTGTATTTTTCATCTTCGGGATTCATCTTGATCTGATTGTATCCAAAGAATCCATCCATAAAAGATATTCGTTCGAACCCACAGGTATTGTCAATCATGACGTCCGTGATAGGGAGAGGAAATTCATCTTTCGGACATACTTCATTAAGATCCCGAAAGTCGATGCAGACTCGGACTTTGTCAGTTTTCTTCAGGACAAGAACAACGTTAGCTACCCAATCAGGATGTTGTTCTTCTTGAATAAAGCCACAAGCGATAAGCTTCTTGACTTCATCATCAATTGCGTCCATCATTTCAGGCTTGAATCGCCGTTGCTGCTGTTTGACTGGTTTAGCATTAGGCAAAATGTTCAGTTTGTGAGTAGCAATTTTGGGATCTAAACCTGGCATGTCTTCGTAGCTCAAAGCAAAGACATCAATGTATTCTTTAATAAGAAGAATCAACTCTTGCTTATCTGCTTCTGGAAGATTCTTGCTAATAAAGATTGGACGAGGTGACTCATTTTCTCCTACATCAATTTGAACTAATTGATCTTTGGTAGGAGGTTCTCTCTGTTCGAATCGGAGTACCCACTGATTGTCCATCTGTTGAGCCCAAGGATCCATTTCAGAACTTTCTTCAATATCCTCATCGTAACCTTCCAGAAGTTCAGCGGAGACCATATTAGAAGATACGATTATACGATGGACTTCACCAATGCTAGTGTCAGAATCCCATGATCTGGAATCAGAAGAGTTAGAACGCTCTTCGCTATCAGATTCAGAGCCTGCTGGGGATAACATCGGAGGAGAAGCATATCCGAGACCTCTTTTGGTCCTGCTGTAATATATCTCTGACTTTCCTTGTGGAACAACGGTACGGAGAGGAGTCTTTCTGCCTTTACCGTAGTTGAGGCCGCTTTTGAAGTCGTAACCCATCTTTCGGACAATGTCTTTTGATTGTTGACTGTAACGACGGAATTGAAGATGTCCCGTGTCGTTAACTTTGCTATCATCCGTATAGCTGAATTTTTGTTTCAGTCTTTTACTAAAAAGTATTGGACGTTCACCTTTCTTGCGAGCAGGAACAATACGATATGAGTCTTTTGGGTGTTCACATGAAACTTCTGTTTGAAGAGACTGTACAACTCCCATTGTAAACGATTTGAAGCTATCTAACATATCCAAATAGCATTTAGTATGATAAATAACATCAGTATACTAGAAAGTAGATGATTTTTCATTGATCTGTACATCTGTATTTACAGCAAGACCTTTAGCCTTAGCAGGCTTGGTCAGATTGATTACAAGAGGGGAAGAAGAAAAACGTGGAGGAGGCTTGTTGCGACGAAGGTCAATAACAAGTGGCTCAGAAGAGGTGAGCTCCCTTTTTTCCTTGTTATGAGTTAAATCAACAACAAGAGGCTCAGAGGAAGTGAGCTTCTTTTTGTCCTTGTTACGACGTAAATCGATAACAAGTGGCTCAGAAGAGGTGAGCTCCTTTTTATCCTGATCATCATCAGTATATTGTCGCTGGGCTGGCAAGTGAATAGCCAGTGGTTTAGAAGACTGGGGATGGGAAACACGCCCTTTGACAGGTATAATAAGAGTGTCTTTGGGCACTGCTTCTTGGTCTTCTTCAGTATCCATGGCCAATACCACTTTCATATATTCTTCCTTATACATACGAGCGTCATTGCAGTATGCTTCGACACCCTTGAAAGGATAAAGGTCTGCAACTTCTTTGTGAACTTCTCCTTTGTCATCAACATATTTGAAGCATTGATGAAGAGTTGATGGGACAACATTATGTTCATGGAGAAAAGGTCTTCCCAGGAGAGCGTTGTAAGAACAACCATGATTGTCGATAATATAGAAGGTCACCTTTGTGCGAAGATTGCCTATTTGAAGTTTTAGGCGAATCTTACCCAAAGGTTCACTCCTTCCTTGGTTGAATCCCAAGATAGTAGTGATTATACTTGAAAGACTATGCACTGGTATCTTTAATACGTCTAGCATCATCTTTGGCATGATGCTGAGAGCAGACCCCGGATCTATCAGGATACGATCGACTTTCATCGAATCGACATACCCTGTATAGTAAAAAGGACGATCATGTCTATTATCCTCCAGCAGCATATCATTCTGAGTGAAAGTGATGTTTGGAATCAACTCTAATACGCTGTGACAATGACGACAAGAAACTGGTTCTGCTTCCGGTTTCTTGAGGAGAGTTAAGCAAGTTTCAGCTTGCATTAGTGCTTCACTTAGATTTTCTCGAGTCTCCTTAGAAAGGCGCAAGAGCTCGAAGATTGATAACCTAGCTGGTGTATTGGCTAGTTGAGCCAATATATCAAAGTTGTACGGCTTTTCAAGTCCTGTAGGAGATGATTTCTTCAGGGGCTTGTCAAAGCGGACTTGTTGCTTGCCTTTATCGGCAACTACCGGCTTGGGAGGAATAGGCACTACAACTGGTGAGGATGTGGAAGAAATCTCTTCAGAGGAAGTAGATTGTACTGGAACAGGCTCAGAAGGAGAGACAGGATCCTCTTGAGTATCAGGATACTCCTTCAAGTAAGCTTTCCCTGATCTGGTGCCTAACAGAATTTCTTCGTCAACGATGGGTTCAAAAGATACCATGTTGCAGGTCTTTGTCTTGCTTTTGAAGCGACCTTTCTTCTTGGAAGAAGAGGGCACTTCGAATTTCGGAGCAAGATCGGGATGGATCAACATAATTTCACCGTTGTCAAGAGACAAGGGGACAAGACCTTCATTTGGTGGAAGCGAAAGATTCTCAATCTCAAGAGTAGCTTTGGGAATAGGAATGACACCGTGCTGTACCATCTGCGGAGGAAAGTCACCAAACTGGACTGAAACCATATTCTCAGTAACAGTCTTCTCATCTTGCTACAGAGTGACAACACCAACATTGAAAAGCTCTTGAATTTTGCCTTTGAGCACGTAGCATGCTCGAGTAGGATGTCCAATGAACCTGTGGTAGACACAATATTTAGGATGATCTGTCTTACCGACTTCATCAGGTTTCTTTGGGTCTGGAAGCTGAATCTTGTTGCTTTTGAGTAAACATTCAAAGATGCTTGCAGTATCATTCTCGTCGAAGGAATATTCGGACGAGGTTCCCTCGGTGGAGGGGCAGAAGGAGTAGGAGTGGATGTAGGCGGAGCCACATTGACAGCTAAAGACTCTTTATTCTTGTTCAAATTGATGTTCAAAGTCTCTTTTGCTTTGCGATTGTTCTGGCGGTTTCCACCACCTGATGTCTGATGTTCATCTCGATCGGGGTTAGACATTTGTACCCCCAATTGTTTGAACTTCTTGGTACTTACTTCTGCAGCTTTGGCGTTGACAATAAATGAAGGCCAATCTTGGAATTGGGTAGATCCTGTCCACATACTGATGATAGGCAAAAGATTTGCCTTACAAGTATCAATAGTGACAGCAGCTGGAGTCCCGGGAGGCATCTTTAAGGCTTCACGGCTGTAGGTCCTAAAAAAAAAAAATCAAGTTGCATCAATCAACAAAGTCAAGAAATCAAGAAATCCATCATTTGGATGAATTGCGCAGACAATAGATTGCGCAGCAATCCGATTGCGCATACTGCTTTGCGCACACTTCCAACAGCGCAGACTGACGTGGCAGAAGTCATCATTACCAAATCAAATCAAATCTTTTCTGACAACTGACAGCACGAATAACAAGGAATCTGTTCGTTTCCTGCGCCGCACAGTGCTCGAGGGCGGCTGACAGCTGGCAGCGCAAACCAATCCTGCGCAGTTTGAGTCTGCGCAAACCATGTATGCGCAATTCAACTCTGCGCACTCCATCAATATAATTGTTAAGTTACACGTGGTATTCATGCCATCGATTACTCATTACGTGGCAACTGTTTATGCACGATCATGCGCATTTCTATCAAATGATGCCATATGTCCATGATAGTTGGCCCACGATCCAGTAACTGTCTGCGCAAATCAATGTTGCGCAAACCAATGCTGCGCAAATTATCCTGCGCAGTCCAAAAATAACTGAAAGTTAGTTATTTTCAGAACTCTATAAATAGAGTTTCAAGTCTTCATTTTGAAAGGGGGATCAAGATCAGAGATCAGAAATCAGAGAGTTCAGGAGTTCTTGCCAAAGTGCTGCTGCATTCTTCCGAGACTTTTGTCTTCAATTTCAGAAGCTTTTGCCTTCAGTTTCCAGAGTTGTTTTCAACTTCAAAGGCTTCGTCTTCACAGTTCACATCGTCCAAGGGATAAAGCAATCGTCATCAAGATTGGATTCCTATGGTTGTAATTTTCCCAGAATTCTTGTAATCTTTATTACAGTTTGTATCAATAAAGTTCTATACTTTTGTTTTTGCAAACAAAATGGCGACTCTGCTGGGGACAACTTTCTCCTCCGACGAGGAAGTAGCAACTCAATGTGATGTAGCGTCTATCGGGAAGACGCAGAAGACGCTGGTTGTTAAGGTCAACCAGACAGCCTACGAGGCGATGCTCAACTCCAAGACCACTCCCCGTACTGTAGCCACTTCTGCTAAGAGCAAAGTGCGCTCAGTTTGGGTCTCTAAGTCTACACAATCTGGCATTTTTGCCACCAAGGATGCTGTACCAACTGTTGCACAATCTACTAGTCAGATTGCCGCACAAACTGCTGTGCCAACTGTTGCACAGTCTGTCTCAGCAACTGCTGCACAATCTGTTGCAGTCAAGACTGCGCAATCTGTTGCAAATGTTGCGCAAGCTACTTCATATGCTGCTTTGTCAAAACAGAAGACTCCTATGACTCTGGCGCAATTGGCAGTGGCTTTTCCTGCGCAAAATAGCACTCCAATAACTAAAGTGCTTCCCAAGCACTCTAAGACAAGAACTCCTAATGCACTTCCTACCAAAGCTTCTAATACGCAAATGACTAGTGCACCTTCCACCCATGCGCAAACTAAGTCTGCGCAATCCAAGAAAAATAGCCTTTTGGCTAAATTTCCGGCTTCTCACAATAAAAGAAGAGATTCTACTCCTCTTCCCAAACACCCTATTGCCCCTGCACAATTCATTGAAGGTAGTCCTTTGACTATTCCTCCTTCTCTTCAAAGCAAAGGAAAAGGTCCATTGGTCTTTTCTCAAACTTCCTTGTCTCATGACTTGGAAAATAACAGAGGGAAACGCTCTTTAGCTAACCCTTCATCTCAAAACAAAGGAAAAGGCCCTTTAGTCTTTTCTCAGCCTTCTTCAGTCTTTACTGAAGAAGATCCATCTCAATGTGTCTCGGCTCCAATCAATTCAAGAACTCTGGTAAACAAGGATTCTTCTTTCCTTTATAACAAGAGTACTTGTACTAATCAAAGAGGTATTCTGCCTACTCCGATAGCAGAATTCCAGGACCTCCCGACTCTACAAATTTCTCGTTCCAGACAGGGAAAACTGTTAGTGTCTCAAACAGAAACTCCTGGGGGTGAATCCGAGACACTGGGGGAAAAAGATGCTCTAAGCATGGTAGACTCCGCAAGCCAAGCCAACGGTATTTGGAATTACTTCAAGAATCTTCAGAAGGAGTATTTCAACATACCCGTTCCCGAAGCCGAGATACAATCGGTCAAAGGAATCTCCCTCAAAATCCTTCAAGTCATCTCCCTGTTTCTCAGTCAGGAGATGATTCATTTTCTGATTATGATGCATATAGTGAAAGTTCTGAACAAACAGTATCTTCTACTGTGCCAAGAGAAGTGACGGCTTATGTTGTCACCGATGATCCAGATGCTTCAACCTCCGCAAATCAAGAACAGCAAATTGCTGCACTTGAAGATAAGCTAAAGACCATGGCTGAAATGGTCACTAGTATGCATTCCATCATTGTAGCACAGTATGTTACACCACCAACAGCACCTATTACTAGTCCAGAGATCATAGCGTCTTCAATACCTGTCAATACTGGGCTGGGGGTAGTGCCTCCCCAAATGCCTCCTGTACAAGTGCAAGTACAAACTACGCCTAGCCATTCAGGAGCTGGGGGTAGTACTTACAACGCTGTTCCTCCTCCTACCACTACAATTCAACCTGCTCCTTCTTCTTCATCAGAAGACGCCAATGAAGCTGTTAAACTCTTACGAACCCAGTTTGAAGCATTTAAAGAGAAAGACAATCTACAAAGGTTGGGGATTAAACAGCCCTATCCGGTTGAATGGAAGGACGTCCCGTTTCCCCCAAAATACAAAATCCCTACAATCTCTCTGTTCGATGGCAGTACTTCCCCGAGTCAATTCATCAATCATTTTGAGGTAATGACTGTTCAACTTCAGCCAAATGACGCTCTTCTTACCAGAGTGTTCGTCGGTTGTTTAGCCGGCGTAGCATACGACTGGTATAGAAGTTTGCCCGATGGTTGTATTACTTCCTTTTCAGGTCTCAAACAAATCTTTCTGGAACGGTTCTATGAAGGATTTAATGATATGACGATGTCAGCTCTCAACAAAATCAAACAAAAACATAATGAAACTGCTGAGAGCTTTATTGAACGGTTCCGCCGTGAAGCTTTGAAAATGCCTCCAGGGACTCCAGCTGCTGTCACTATTGATACTTGTAAGGCAAATCTTTTACCTATTATCAGTATGTGGACGGAATCTACCCAATTCCAAGATTGGCCCTCATTCATCGTCAACGCCAAAGCCGCTGAAGTAAGTGCCGACAAGTTTAAACAATTGGGGGTACAAATGTCTAATCCTGATCGCGATGAGCATCAGAATTCAGGTGGTGGCAATCGCCAGAACAATCGCAAAGCGAAAGAGACTTTAAACATTAACTTGAACAAAAATAAAGAATCTTTGGCTGTCAATGTGGCCCCACCTACATCTACTCCTACTCCTTCTGCACCTCCACCGAGGGAACCTCGTCCGAAGGTAGAATATTCTTTTGATGAAAATGACACTGCAAGTATCTTTGAGTGTTTACTCAAAAGTAACAAAATTCAACTCCCTGATCCAAAGAAACCTGATAAAGTCAATAAGACTGATCATCCCAAGTATTGTGTCTATCACCGATTCATTGGACATCCTACTCGAGCATGCTATGTGCTCAAAGGTAAGATTCAAGAGCTTGTCAATGCAGGTGTAGTCACTTTGCAACAAGATGAGAAGACTGTTACGGCAAATATGGTTTCAGTTCAATTTGGAGATTTCCCTCCGCAGATGGTACAGCATGGTGTTATTCCGATTCCTAAAGCAACCCTTGAGATTGAGAATCTCCCGCTTCCATCCAATGAAGGTCTTGTTCCCTTGTCTCTTGACAATGGTGAAATTATGTGGATTCATCCTGATCTTGCTCTAGAATTTGAGATTTCTTCCAAGAAGAAAACTCGTTCTAAAGGCAAAACCAAAATCTGCAACATGGTATCTTTTGATCCTATTGTTGACGAAGAGATTCTGTTAGGCACCAGATCAGGAAAAGCTTATTTGAAAGATCATTCTGAAGGTCAAATGGATCCTGCTTCTTCTTCCGAACCTACTTCGGCACAACCTGCATCTGCTGAAGTGGTCCCTTCTACATCTTCACCAGTTGTAGTATCAATTCCTCCTAAGCCAACTATGGCTGACAAAGGCAAACAACAAGTTCGATTTGACAAACCTCTAAAGAAGTCATCTCCTACTGGGCTTGAGAAGCCTTACAATTTTGATATATTGGCTCAATTAGCCAATACACCAGCCAGGTTGTCAATCTTTGAACTCTTGCGTCTTTCCAAAGAGACACGAGAAACTCTAAGTGAAGCTCTGATGCAGGCTAAAACTTGCTTAACTCTTCTCAAGAAGCCAGAATCAGAATCGGTCTCTTGTCATCACAGTCATAGCGTCTTGGAACTGATCCCAAATATTACCTTCACTCAGGATGATATGCTAATGGAAGATAATAGACATGATCGTCCTCTTTATTATACGGGATATGTAGATTCAATGAAGGTTGATCGCATCCTGATAGATCCAGGGTCTGCACTTAGTATTATGCCAAAGACAATGCTAGATGCATTGAAGATACCAGTGCATAGTCTTTCAACCACGATCACTACTATTCTGGGATTTAATCAAGGGAAGAGTGAACCTTTGGGCAAGATTCGTCTAAAACTCCAAATAGGCAATCTTCGCACAAAGGTGACCTTTTATATCATTGACAATCATGGTTGTTCTTATAATGCTCTCCTGGGAAGGCCATTCCTCCATGAACACAATGTCGTTCCATCAACTCTTCATCAATGTTTTAAATACGTTGATGACAAAGGACAAGTTCATAAGGAAGTTGCGGACCTTTATCCTTTCAAGGGTATTGAAGCTTATTGCAACGATGCTCGTATGTACAAGGATGAATTTATGAAGGTAGTATTGGCTATGGATACTGAAGAAGATCAAAAAGCAGTACCTCAAGACACTCTTATCATACCTGTTAAGGGGCGAGTCTCTCATCCTCAATCTTCCAAGCCACTGGTTATTCACTTACCAGTTCAAAAGAAATCAGTTGATGCTGATGAAAATCAAAGGGAGCTCACCTCTTCTGAGCCACTTGTTATCGACTTACGTCGCAACAAAGACAAAAAGCAGCTCATTCCTTCTGAGCCACTTGTTGTTGATCTAAATCGCAACAAGGAAAAAAGGGAGCTCACCTCTTCTGAGCCACTTGTTATTGACCTCCGTCGTAATAAGCCTCCTCCACGTTCTTCTTCTCCCCCTCTTGTAATCAATTTGACCAAATCTGCTAAGATTAAAGGTCCTGTTGTAAATACTGATGTACAAATCAATGAAAAAGCATCTACTTTCCAGTATACTGATGTTATTTATTATACTAAAAGTTATTTGGATATGTTAGATAGCTTTCAATCAATTACACTGGGAGTCGTACAATCTCTTCAGACAGAAGTCTCGCTTGAAGATCCAGATGATTCTTACCGTATTCATCCTTCTTTAAAGAAAGGTGAAAGTTCAGCATTTTTATATAAAAGACCAGAAACAAAGATTAACTATACGGATGATAGCAAAGTTAACGATACGGGACGTCTCCAGTTCCATCGTTATAGTCAACAATCAAAAGACATCCTCCGAAAGATGGGTTACGACTTTAAGAGCGGCCTTAACTACGGTAAAGGTAGACGAACTCCCATTCGTACAACAGTTCCAAACGGAAAATCACAAATGTACTATGACAGGACCAAGAAAAGTCTCGGATATACTTCTCCTCCACTGTTATCCCCAGCAGCTTCTGAATCAGATAGTGAAGAACATTCTAACTCTTCTGATTCCAGGTCATGGGATTCCGATACCAGCATTGGTGAAGTCCATCGTATAATTGTATCTTCTAACATGGTCTACCAGCATTGGTGAAGTCCATCGTATAATTGTATCTTCTAACATGGTCTCTGTCGAACTACCAGAAGACTGTGATGAAGATGTTGAAGAAAGTCCGAAAACAGATCCTTGGGCTCAACATATGGATAACCAATGGGTACTTCGATTTGAACAACGTGAACCCCCTACTGAAGATCAACTACTTCAAATTGATGTAGGAGAAAGAGATTCACCTCGGCCAATTTTTATTAGCAAGAATCTTCCAGAAGCAGACAAACAAGAGTTGATTCTTCTTATTAAAGAATATATCGACGTCTTTGCCTGGAGTTATGAAGACATGCCAGGTTTAGATCCTAAGATTGCGACTCACAAACTGAACATTCTTCCTAATGCTAAACCAGTCAAACAGCAACAAAGGCGATTTAAGCCTGAAATGATGGATGCAATTGATGATGAAGTCAAGAAGCTCATCGCTTGTGGCTTTATTCGAGAAGAGCAGCATCCTGATTGGGTAGCCAATGTCGTCCCAGTTCTGAAGAAAACTGGAAAAGTTCGAGTCTGCATCGACTTCCGAGATCTCAATGAAGCATGTCCAAAAGATGAATTTCCTCTTCCTATCACAGATGTCATGATTGACAATACTTGTGGGTTCGAAAGGATATCTTTTATGGATGGATTTTTTGGGTATAATCAGATCAAAATGCATCCTGAAGATGAAAAGCATACATCTTTCCGCACTCCTCGTGGTGTTTATTGTTATACAGTGATGCCATTTGGTCTTAAAAATGCTGGTGCAACTTACCAACGTGCTATGAGTACTATTTTCAAAGATCATCTTCGTAAAACAGTCGAATGTTACGTGGACGATATTGCTGTTAAAAGTCGTCTAAAAGAAGATCACCTCCAAGATTTGAGAACAATATTTAATCTCATGCGTCAACATCAGCTCAAGATGAATCCCACCAAGTCATTCTTAGGTGTCTCTAGTGGCAAGTTTCTCGGCTTCGTCATTACCTCTAAGGGTATACACGTGGATCCCGAGAAGATCAAAGCCATCCAAGAGATGCGTCCTCCACGCAACCTAAAAGAGCTACGAGGATTCCAAGGCCGACTTGCGTACATCAGGCGATTCATTTCGAACTTGTCTGGACGCTGCAGACCATTTACTCAATTAATGAAGAAGGGTGTATCTTTTGTTTGGACTGAAGAATGTCAACGAGCATTCGACGATATCAAACAATATCTTATGAACCCACCAGTTTTGGTGCCACCTATCTCTGGCATTCCATTCTTGATGTATGTCCGTGCTATGGACCATTCATTGGGTGCCTTACTTGCCCAAAAGAACAAAGAAGGCCATGAACAAGCTATATACTATCTTAGCCGAACTATGATTGGTGCTGAACACCGTTATAGTCCTATCGAGAAAGAATGTTTGGCTCTCATGTTTGCTGTGCAAAAGACGAGACATTATATCATTGGTCAAACTATTCATGTTATATCTCGAGTTAACCCTCTCCGGGTACTCATGAAGAAACCAAGTACACTTAATTCTCGGTTGGCTACATGGGCAATCCTGCTAGCTCAATATGACATGGTGTATGTTCCACAAAAGTCTGTCAAAGGTCAAGCGCTGGCGGACTTCTTAGCGGCTCATCCTGTGCCTGAAACATCTAAACTCTATGACAAAATTCCTGACGAGACGTTAGAAGTCAACATGATCTCTGAAGAGTTTCCAACCTGGCGTTTATTCTTTGATGGTGCATCAAGAATTGGGCCAAATGGTGCTATAGTGGCAGGTGTTGGAGTTGTTCTCGTTTCTCCAGACGGATTAACTATCCAAAGGGCCTACTCTTTAGATGAACCTTGCTCCAACAATGTGGCAGAGTACAATGCTCTACTCATCGGTCTTCAGTTAGCCAAACAACTGAATGTTGAATATCTGGAAGTCTATGGTGACTCTAAATTGGTTGTAAACCAGGTTAGAGGAACCTATGAAGTCCGTCATCAAGACCTAGTACCTTATCATGAGGCGGCAATCAATATAGCTACATCATTCAAAGCCTTCTTCATTGACTATGTTCGACGAGCTTGCAATACTGAAGCCGATGCTTTGGCCAATCTTGCAGCTGTCTTAGCCATCCCTATCAAAAGACAGCAGGTCGTGGTTATCTCCAACCGAGAACTGTTCTGCATCGAAAATAATCATAATATTGAATTCAGTAATTTTCCTGAAGTCGGTGTTATTGATGAAGATTGGAGAACTCCTTTCATTGACTTTGTGGTTCATGACATACTCCCTGAAGATCCTAAGGAGGCTACAAGCGTTCGTCGACGATCTCTCCGATTCTATTACAATCAAACTACCAAGACCCTCTATCGGCGAACTTATGATGGTCTTCTTCTACGCTGTTTAGCTGGTGATGAAGCCAAACAAGTGTTACGTGAAGCTCATGATGGCGTTTGTGGAGCACATCAACCTGGTCCTAAATTACAGGATCGCATTAGACGTATGGGTTATTATTGGCCCTCTATGGTATCAGATGCCATTGAATATGGAAGAAAATGTCGTGCTTGTCAAATCCATGCAGACTTCATTCATCAACCCTCGGAATTCTTACACCCGACTGCTGCTTCATGGCCTTTTGAAGCTTGGGGTATGGACATCATAGGTCCTATTAATCCTCCTTCTTCTAGAGGACATCGGTTCATATTGGCGATAACCGATTACTTCTCCAAGTGGGCCGAAGCTATACCTCTGGCTGAAGTCAAGACTAGCAGTGTCATCAATTTCGTTAAACATCATGTCATCTATAGATTCGGTGTACCTCGCAGAATCATTCATGACAATGGACCTCAATTTATTAGTCAGAAGTTCACTAGATTCTGCGATGATCATCGGATTAACAATGTTGCTTCGACGGCGTACAATCCTGCCGCTAATGGTTTAGCTGAAGCCTTTAACAAAACCATTATTAAGCTCCTTAAAAAGTTTGTATCCACTAACAAACGAAATTGGAGCGAGAAACTTGGTGAATGTCTTTGGGCCTATCGAACTACAGTCCGCAATCCCACAGGCTTTACACCTTTCTCTTTAGTGTATGGCTGTGAAGCTGTCCTTCCTTTGGAGTTACAAATTCCTTCTTTAAGGATCGCTATTCCCAATGAGCTTACCACAGAAAATAATGACCTTCTTCGACTCCAAGAGTTGGAAGCATTAGATGAAAAGCGGTTAATGGCTCAACAGCATATTGAGTTATACCAAGCCCGTATCTCAAAGACATTTAATTGTAAAGTGAAGGTCAGAGCCTTTTAGCAAGGAGAACTTGTTCTAACGGTCAGACGTCCTATGACTATGACTCATATGAGCAAAGGGAAATTCGATGCAAAATGGGAAGGTCCCGATGTTGTGAGCAAAGTCTTCTCAAATGGTGCTTATCAACTTTCAGAACTTGATGGTCGAGTTGCTATGATGCCTATCAATGGCAAATTCTTAAAGAAGTATTATGTATAAATGTAAATATTTGTAAATTATCAGACAAGATCAAGTTCATAAATAAAATGCAAATTTTATTTCATCATATGATAGTACATAATATTAAAAGTCACTATCATCTTTCTCTATATTTGGACGAGGGCCACAGCCGTCCTTCTCAAAAATACGGTCAGCAAAAGAGTCGAGAACTTCCTTGCTGGATCCCACAAGAAACTTGCAGGCAGCCATCCTCATGGCTTCTTCTTCTTTAGTCCTTCCAGATTCAAGCAGGAAGTCCAGAATGTCTCGTGGTGGCTGAGGTGTAGACAAACCTTCGCCCGCTTTTGCCTCCTTCGGCGGGATTGGATCGGCAGGGCGTTCTTCAGTGCCCTTCTCAACCTTCGAGGCGATTTCGGCCTTCTTAGATGCTTCTCCGGACGACATTTTTATGTTGAAGAGTAGAAGTGTTTATTCCTGTCAGATTTCTGCTATATTTATATAGACAGAAGTTCCTCAAATAATGAAACGACGGTTCATCCGTTCATTAACTTCCGACGGTTCATCCGTTCATTTATCACATTCACCTGATGGTTCATCCGTTCATTTTTTACATTCATCCGACGGTTCATCCGTTCATTAACTTCCGACGGTTCATCCGTTCATTTATCACATTCACCTGATGGTTCATCCGTTCATTTATCACATTCACCTGATGGTTCATCCGTTCATTTATCACATTCATCCGACGGTTCATCCGTTCATTTATCACATTCACCTGACGGTTCATCCGTTCATTTATTTACACTCATCTGACGATTCGTCCGTTCGTTAATCTCTGACGGTTCATTCGTTTATCTATTTGTGACGGTTAACCCGTTCATTTATTATCATTTGACGGTTAATTCGTTCATTTCAACATCATTTGACGATTTACTCGTTCTTTCATTATTATCTGACGGTATTCCCGTTCACTCATTTTTTTATATACATTGACGATTCATCATCGTTCATCTTGTACATCAGCAACTTGTCGTTTTCGATTAAGTTGTCAATAAATATCTATCTATTATTTATATCTGAATAAGATATGCAATAAATAATGGAGCCGCAACAAAATGTCTTTTATTTAATCAGAATATAAGACAGTACAAAAAATGCTTCCACAGCAACAAAAAAACAAAGATACAAAAGAGTTTCAATCAGGAAGGAGGAACAATCAAATTGTTGATCTGTTGCTTCAAGGTCTGCAACTCTTCTTCGTGACTAGTTGTTACTCTCATTCTTGCTTCTTCCTGTTGGCCCATTCCATGGTCACACCCGATTTCGATAATCAACTTATACTTTAGTCCATACACAAAATATAGAAAATGCTGCTAACTATTTCAGGATACATGAAATCTTATTCAACGGACGATGTACTGCATAAATCCAAGCGTCAAAGTCATCAAAAATTCTGAAGACTCTTTTCTACTTTTATTCTGTATTTTTACACTTTATTGAGTCTAGGAATTTCCTTGTAAAATCAAGTATGGTATTACTGGCTTAGGGTTAAAATTATTCTCCTTCTCTAAACCTATTTTTTACCCTTCATATTTTCGATTACAAATATTTCAAAAATGTATTTCGAAAATATTCCTTTTCAAATAATTTTACAAATTACCAAAAACATGTTTGTAAACTGTTTTTACAAAAGAATTTTATTATATCTCCTGACAGAACTCCTAGCCGAGTTCGGCCCGAGTTCGGCCCGAACTCTGACCGAGTTCGGTCAGTTTGTATTCAAACTTTAGTTGCCTCCAAATCTGCGAGCAACGTCTATTTTGCGAGATATTTGCATCCGAACTCTGTCCGAGTTCTGCCCGAGTTCGGTTGGTGAAAACACCTATAAATAGAGAAGAACTTTTCATTTCAAAACATCAATTCATTCTTCATTCTCTTTTCTATCCATTCAAGTGTTTTCTAGTGATCTAAAAGTTTCAAATCTCACCTATACTTCTCTTAGCCAAAAGCCAGTACTATCAGATTTGATTTAGAAGTCCTTTGGTTATTCAGAGTTGTAAAGAGGTCGTCAAGTTTCAACAACAAGTTCTCGTTGTGGAGCTGGTCGTGCGCTCGTCACCAAGCACGGTGTATGTTGGAGTTGGTCGTGCACTCGTCAACAAGCACGGTGGTGTAAGAGTTGCAAGCACTCAGTTAAAGCTTGTGCCTTTAGTGGATTAACATCGAGCAAGAGTACTCGAGACTGGATTAGTCCTCTCAGAGGGATACCAGTATACATCGCTGTGTTACTGAGTTTGAATCTTCTATCTTTATTTACTGCTCTTACATCATTGCCATAGTTCAATTTTTAATTGGTGATTTTATTTCCGCTGCACACACGCACTCTATTCACCCCCCCCTCTAGAGGTGCTCAACGATCCTACAATTGGTATCAGAGCGGGTTATATTCTTATATAACATACCCTAGAGAGTATATATATGGCAGCCGTGAAATCTATATTCAACGGTGAAGGACAATCCACAAATAGACCTCCCCTATTTGATGGAACAAACTATACATACTGGAAAACACATATGACTTTCTTTCTAAAGTCTCTAGATTTTGATTTATGGTCAATAGTCATTGATGGGTATAAGAAACCACCACCTACTGTGGTTGAAGGTATTCTTATGGAAAAGACGCATGACAAGTACACCGATGCTGAAAAAGCAAAGGCTAGTCTTGATGCTCGAGCCATCAATGCACTATTCTGTGCAATTGACAAAACCGAGTTCAATAGAGTTTCTACCTGCAAGACGTCTCATGAAATTTGGAAACTCCTTGAGGTAACCCATGAAGGGACTTCCCAAGTCAAGGAATCCAAAATCAGTAGACTGACTCAGGAATATGAATCTTTTAAAATGAAACCTGGTGAGTCAATTACACAGATGTTTACTCGTTTCCTTGATATAACTAATCCCCTTCAATCTCTTGGTAAAGATTACAGCAACCATGAGAAAATCAGGAAAGTGCTGAGGGCTCTAACAAAGAACTGGAATCCAAAAGCCACAGCAATCATTGAAGGAAACGATCTCACCACGATGACTCTAGAAACACTGATGGGCAAATTAATGACTCATGAGCTCGACTTGCAAGACTTTGAAGAGGTCACTCCAAAAGAAAAGACCATCGCCTTCAAAGCTCAAGCAAGAAAATCAACATGCAACGACTCAGATGAAGAATCATCAAGTGGTGATGAACGTGCCTTACTTGTGAAGAACTTCAAGAAATATCTAAAGTTCACAAGCAGAAAGAAGAAAGACATCCAAGAAAGCAATGAAGACGAGACTATATGCTTCGGATGCAAGAAATCAGGGCACATGAAGAGGGACTGTCCAGCTACCAAGAAGAGCAGTCCATATGATCGATCAAGATCAAACAGAAGATCCACATCTGGCCGAAAGTATGCCAACACAAGCATCTGGCACGAGAGTGATGCCAGTGACTCAGAAGAAGAAGACAGATCCTTCAGCAATACAAATGTTTGTCTTATGGCATTCGAAAAGGTATCATCTAATCCTCTGTTTGATGATTTTACTTTTGATGAACTAGAGACTGCCTTTAGCGATTTACTTGAAGATCACAAAACTGTGCTCGACAAGTATAAGCAATCTCGAAAAGAGATTAAGGCACACACAGCCGAGATAGCTAGATTGTCTAATCTACTTGAAGACATTAAAGAGACATCTACTACCGGTAACACGGAAGAGATAGCCAAACTTAAAGTAGACTATCATGAGGCTATCCTCAACATTGAAAAGAAAGAAGAGGACTATGTCAAAATACACAAACTTTATGACATAGAGAAGAAGTTGCACCTAGTAACTGAGCAAAGACTCCTTGATATGACTGCAAGATACGAAGAGTCTGTAGCGATTTCTAAAAAGTTAGAAATCAAGTTAGGCAAACAGGCAATACCTGTGACACAGCCCAAGATTAGTCCTAATGCAAAGCATACACCAAAAAGGACTAAACACAAGAAAGCACAGAGGAAACACGAACACTATTATGCTTTCACTTATAGGTTTTCCAAACAGAACAAGCCTGCAAACACAATTTATTCCACTAAACTGACTTGCACATATTGTGGTTCACACGGTCATATATCACAATACTGTATGGCAAGAGAGCTTGTTGATAACCATACTCTAGTTTGGAAACCTAAAGCTAATCTGAGTGGACCCTTCAGAAAATGGGTACCAAAGGATTCATCTACTTGTTTTGTAGGTGGACCCTCAACCCTCTCATGCTAGAAGCAAGTGGATTTTCGATAGCGGATGTTCGCGACACATGACTGGTGATGTATCTTTATTCGCTACGCTATCGATAAAGAAAGAAGGATACGTCTCCTTCGGAAATAACTTGAGAGGTGATATTATAGGTAATGGTACTGTAGGTATGTCTCCTTATCCAATAATAAAAGATGTTTGTCTAGTAACTGAATTGAAACATAACCTATTGAGTATAAGTCATTTGGCAGATAATGGTTATGGTATCAATTTTGTGAAAGATAAATGTACTATATATGATATGTCATCTGGTGATCCCGTATATAAAGGGATTAGAGAAGACAATATTTATGTTTTCTTTTTGGAGAGTACTAATAATGCAGGAAGGTGCCTAGTAGCCAATCAAGATGAAAGCTGGCTATGGCACATGAGACTAGGACATGCAAACATGGATACTATCTCACGTCTGAACACAAAGAAGTTGGTAAAAGGACTCCCAGAAATTCCTTTCAAGAGAGACATGGTATGTGCTGACTGTGAAAAGAACAAAGCACATAGGTCTTCTTTTAAATCCATCAACGCTGTAAGTACTTCGAGACCTTTGCAGTTGATTCATATGGATTTATTTGGTCCTAGTAGAGTCGCTAGTCTTGGCGGTAAACTCTATGATTTTGTCATTGTTGATGATTTCTCTCGTTTTACATGGGTTTACTTTTTATCAAACAAAAGTGATGCAATTTTTGAATTTCAGATATTTTGTAAAAAGGTTTAAAACGAAAAAGGCTTCATGATTACTCGTATCCGAAGTGATCATGGTGGCGAATTCGAAAATACTGATTTCAAAAAGTTTTGTGATGATAGTGGATACTACCACGAATTTTCTTGTCCTAGAACTCCCCAACAGAATGGTGTTGTGGAGCGGAAGAACCGTACTCTAAGCGAAATGGCTAGAGTCATGCTTAATCAGCATAATCTTCCTAAATATTTTTGGGCAGAAGCTGTTAGTACAGCCTGTCATATTTTAAATAGGGTGTTAATTCGACCTATATCGAAGAAAATACCATATGAGCTTTGGTTTGGAAGAATTCCAAACATATCTTATTTTAAAGTTTTTGGTTGTCGCTGTTTCATCCTGAACACCAAGGATAACTTGGATAAGTTCGACTCGAAAGCAGATGACGGGATATTTCTCGGATATGCTGCTAAGAGTAAAGGATATAGAATTTTTAATAAAAGATCTTTGATTATTGAAGAAAGTATTAATGTCACCTTTGATGAGTTGAATAGTCATAGATCTAGCGACAGTGATGATGAAGATGTACCTACAAAGACAAAGAAGAGTTCTGAAAAAGATCCTACCCAAGAGGCAAGAACTGATAAAAGTTCCGAAGATGCAGGAACTGAGAAGAGCCTTGTAAAAGGTATGGCCCAAAGATTTGAATCATTGAGATTCAAACCGGATCATCCAGAAACTCTCATAATAGGTGATTTATCCAAAGGTGTAAGTACTCGTTCATCTCTTAGAGATTCTGAAGTAGCAGCTAATGTAGCATTTATTTCTCAAATAGAACCTAAGAATGTTGATGAGGCTTTTTCTGATGAATTTTGAATTTCTGCTATGCAAGAGGAACTTAATAAATTTGAGAGAAACCAAGTTTGCGAACTCGTTCCTAAACCTATTGGTCAATCGATAATTGGTACCAAATGGGTGTTCCGAAATAAACTTAGTGAAGATGGTCAAGTTCTACGCAACAAAGCACGTCTAGTTGCACAAGGTTATAATCAAGAAGAAGAAATTGATTATGATGAGACCTATGCTCCTGTTGCTAGACTAGAAGCCATTCGCATGTTTTGCGCTTTTGCTTGTTTTAATGATTTCAAACTTTTTCAAATGGACGTGAAAAGCGCATTTCTAAATGGATTTTTGAAAGAAGAAGTTTTTGTGAAACAACCCCCTGGTTTTGAAGATTTTCAAAAACCTGATCACGTCTTCAAG
Organism: Iris pallida; assembly: GCA_029216955.1. Lineage (NCBI taxonomy): Eukaryota > Viridiplantae > Streptophyta > Magnoliopsida > Asparagales > Iridaceae > Iris > Iris pallida. The sequence continues at coordinate 81,680 of JANAVB010020598.1, read as the reverse complement.
CTTAAGAAAGCACTTTATGGACTCAAACAAGCACCTCGTGCTTGGTATGAACGCCTAAGCGCCTTCTTACTTGATAATGGTTTTTCAAAAGGCAAGATTGATACTACTCTTTTTATTAAATCTATGAATAATGATATACTTCTAGTGCAAATTTATGTAGATGACATCATCTTTGGTTCTACTAATGAACAACTCTGTCAAGAATTTGCCAAGTGTATGCAGAGTGAATTTGAAATGAGCATGATGGGAGAGCTGAACTTCTTCCTAGGATTGCAAATCAAACAACACTCGAACGGAACATTCATCGACCAAGCCAAGTACACGAAGGACATACTGAAGAAGTACGACTTCGAGAATGTGAAGCCAATTGGGACTCCTATGGCTACATCTACAAAGCTTGATGCTGATGAAAGCGGCAAACCAGTTGATCAGCGTAAGTATCGAGGTATGATTGGTAGTTTATTATATTTAACTGCTAGTCATCCTGATATTATGTTTAGTGTTTGCATATGTGCACGATATCAGGCAAATCCTAAGGAATCACATCTTTGTGCCGTTAAGCGTATCTTCCGATACCTTAAAGGAACTTCTACAGTTGGCTTATGGTATCCCAAAACCAAATCCTTTGACCTTATAGGTTACTCGGATGCAGATTTTGCTGGATGCAAAGTGGACCGTAAAAGTACCAGTGGTACATGTCATTTCTTGGGAAAGGCCTTAGTCTCTTGGTTTAGCAAGAAACAAAATTCAGTAGCATTATCAACAACTGAGGCTGAGTATATCGCCGCAGGACGTTGTTGTGCTCAAATTTTGTGGATGAAGCAAACCTTAGAGGACTACAATCTGCACTATACAAATGTTCCTATATATTGTGATAACACTAGTGCAATTAATTTGACTAAGAACCCTATCTGTCATTCACGCACAAAGCACATAGAAGTTAGACATCATTTTTTACGTGATCATCAACAACACGGGGATATTTGCTTAGAATTTATTGATACTGAACATCAACTAGCAGATATTTTCACTAAACCATTGGCTGAAGACCGTTTTAACATATTGAGGCGTGAGCTCGGCATTCTTGAATTCTCGGATTCTTAAAACATATGGTAATTAAATACTGTATTTATGACTTGATAATTTATTATCTAATGAAAATTATTTTTGGGAACAAACTTACAAAGGATATGTCTGTCACCACGGCTACGGTCGAAGCGAAGCGGTACTTAAGAGTTCCCCGGTGAACCACCGTTAGCTGGGACAATCCCTACAGTAAACCTAAAAATAACAGCAATTAGTTAATAAACCAGTCAAACATCATTTATTACAATCTTTACTTACCTGACTGCTTTAACTATCTCGGGAATGCAAGTGGCCGAACTCGGCCCGAACTCTGACCGAGTTCGGACCGAATTCGGACCGAGTTCGGTCGGCGCTGTGATGTCTCCAGAACCGAACAGCCGGCCCTAGCACCTATATATCCCATCCTTTCTTCCACTATTTCTCCACACCAAAACGTGAAATAGTTCCACCTCCTTCCAGAAGACTTTCCTCCTCCTTCTTTGCAAGGCATCGACGATCTTCCTCCATCTCTTCATGGCTCCGAAGCGTCAACGAGGAAATTCTTCTCAGGGTGCTTCCTTCTCATCCGACTACACTCCGGCTAGTCTCTTCAGTCCAGCCAAACCTAGAGATCCCGAGGAATTTGATGGCACTCTGTTTCCCGACAGAGACTTCTCCAATCTCTGGTTTGATTCCTTTTCTTTACGTCGTATTTGTACTGGAGCCTTTGTCAACTTTACAACCTTCTTTGAATATGCTCCTGTTTTTGATCAACTTGGATTTTGCGACTTTTTCGAGGTCCAAGATAGTATTTTCGACAATGCTGTCCGTATGTTCTACTGCAATTTGCAAGTACAACAAAACGGAAATTTCTATTCCTGCGTTGCTGGACAGGAACTAGAATTTAGTGCCACCGATATCAGTGAATATTTTCACGTTCCTGATCTTGGTGATGCTCTTGTTGACATCCACCACATTCAGTTCCCTGTCGATGTCACTTTAGCTTCTTTTAGGGAATTGATTTGTCACCCTACTCCTCCTCCTCGGAGAATATTTTCTAGACATCTTAACCAGAATTTTTACGAACTTCATCGTATGATTTTCTCGGCCCTTCTTCCGAAAAAAGGCTCTACCGATGAGGTCACTTTTTTGGAACTCTCTGCTATGTATCACATTCATTTTAGAATTCCTTTCTCCATTCCAAAAACCATGATGTCTTGGATGCTCAACTGTAAGAATGCAGGTAGGAACCTTGTTTTTCCTATGCACCTTGCGAGTATTTTTTGCCGTTTCGAGATTGATCTTGAAACGTGTGCTATTTCTTCTCCACTTGTTGAGTTGACCCGCTCTCGTCGGTTTCCTCAACCTCCCGGTGCTGCTCCTGCTGACCCAGTAGCTGATGCTGAGGCCCCTCCAGCAGATGCTCCTCCTGCTCCGGCCCCTGCCCCTGGACTCGATCAGGCATTCTACCAGCGGTTTGATGATTTCGTTGCCGTATCCACGCAACGTTATCAGGACTCCGAGTTCCGGCATATTTCTCAGGCCCAGGTGCTGAGAAACAGTATTGCCGATCTCCATTACAGCCTGGTTCAGGATCCAGTCCATCCACTCACTATCCTTCCATATCCTGCTTTCCCTGGTCCTCGTTTTACTGATGAAACTACTTTTCAGTACTTCGACCCGACCACTGCCTATTTCCCTCATGATCCTCCCGGTGCAGACGACGCAGAGATGTGATGTGGATTCAGCCATAGGATAGTGGATTTTTTTTGTTTAGTTTTGATGCTGTTCATGTAGTACTTTTTATTTTCATGTCTAAACTTTTTAGTTAGACATTTATCAGTTGTATTATTTGGCTTTCTAGTGGAAAACTTTTTATGATAGTTCATTTCATTCCAGTTGTCTATGCTGTGATTGTTTCTTTTACTTCACTTTGTCTTGTCTATTGTATTGTTGGCTTCATGATTTACGGGGGAGCCGATTCATTTTACTACTTGACAAAGGGGGAGAAAAAGAGTATACCCAAAAATATCACAAATGCAAAGCTAGAACAAATTTTTTTTCAGGTATTTTGATATGTTGTTTTATTTTTAATATAAATATATTTTGGTATAGACTCAAGTTTGTCAATTATCAAAATGGGGGAGATTGTTGGCCCATTCCATGGTCACACCCGATTTCGATAATCAACTTATACTTTAGTCCATACACAAAATATAGAAAATGCTGCTAACTATTTCAGGATACATGAAATCTTATTCAACGGACGATGTACTGCATAAATCCAAGCGTCAAAGTCATCAAAAATTCTGAAGACTCTTTTCTACTTTTATTCTGTATTTTTACACTTTATTGAGTCTAGGAATTTCCTTGTAAAATCAAGTATGGTATTACTGGCTTAGGGTTAAAATTATTCTCCTTCTCTAAACCTATTTTTTACCCTTCATATTTTCGATTACAAATATTTCAAAAATGTATTTCGAAAATATTCCTTTTCAAATGATTTTACAAATTACCAAAAACATGTTTGTAAACTATTTTTACAAAAGAATTTTATTATATCTCCTGACAGAACTCCTAGCCGAGTTCGGCCCGAGTTCGGCCCGAACTCTGACCGAGTTCGGTCAGTTTGTATTCAAACTTTAGTTGCCTCCAAATCTGCGAGCAACATCTATTTTGCGAGATATTTGCATCCGAACTCTGTCCGAGTTCTGCCCGAGTTCGGTTGGTGAAAACACCTATAAATAGAGAAGAACTTTTCATTTCAAAACATCAATTCATTCTTCATTCTCTTTTCTATCCATTCAAGTGTTTTCTAGTGATCTAAAAGTTTCAAATCTCACCTATACTTCTCTTAGCCAAAAGCCAGTACTATCAGATTTGATTTAGAAGTCCTTTGGTTATTCAGAGTTGTAAAGAGGTCGTCAAGTTTCAACAACAAGTTCTCGTTGTGGAGCTGGTCGTGCGCTCGTCACCAAGCACGGTGTATGTTGGAGTTGGTCGTGCACTCGTCAACAAGCACGGTGGTGTAAGAGTTGCAAGCACTCAGTTAAAGCTTGTGCCTTTAGTGGATTAACATCGAGCAAGAGTACTCGAGACTGGATTAGTCCTCTCAGAGGGATACCAGTATACATCGCTGTGTTACTGAGTTTGAATCTCCTATCTTTATTTACTGCTCTTACATCATTGCCATAGTTCAATTTTTAATTGGTGATTTTATTTCCGCTGCACACACGCACTCTATTCACCCCCCCCCCTCTAGAGGTGCTCAACGATCCTACACTTCCATCCCTTTTTCTTCATCAAAAACAGGCATATCTATGGTCCTGCGGGTAATTTCAGCACTATGAGTCTCTTCATACTCATTCTTCTCTTGAATTAGGGCATTGAGTTGTTCAATCATAAGTCGTTGATTGGCAGTTTCTTCTTCAAATTCCTTCTGAAGGCGAATGATTTCCGTTTTCAATTCAGTAAGCCTCTGTCCTTTGTTCTCAGCTGCCAAAGTAACTGATTCTATCTTTGAGTTGAATTCAGCGGACTTTGCAGAATGAGCTTCTAAAAGGTTCTGAAGGTTTATCTTTTCAATATCAGCTTCTTGGGCTAGTCGCTCATATTCGGCTTGCACCAGAGAATCTATATTCTTCTTCTTGAGCTCTTTATATTTCTTGATGGATACTTCCAACTCATCTAATATATGTTCAAGAAGAATGGCTTGAGCCTCATCTCCTTGATCCCTTATGGCTCTTATTAAAAAAGAAGTTGGCTTCCTAACCATAATAAAGTCAGCTCCTTCCTTCTCTATCATCTTATGGGCAAGAGATCCCAACGATTCAAAAAAGCACTTGGTAAATGATTGTACAACTTGCTGATTGATGGCTATAGTTCCAGGAGTCGAAGCTACCCCTGTTGAGGATGGGGTAGTCGGTTGCTCAATCATTTGCTGCTGAATGATAGGCTCTTTAAACAAAGGAGCCAGAGTGGAACTAGCTGCTCCTCCTGTTTGTTCTTCTGCAAAAAGTAAAATTATTATTTTACTAATTTGCCAATAAACAAAAAGATCAAATTAAAAAGCAGTCTTACCTTGATTGGATCTAACAACAACTGCATTTCCTGCTGGAATAGACCCCCGTAGAACGGAAGTAGTTTCAATTGCGACAGCTTGGCTGCTGCCCGCTTCAGAGCCGCAAGATAAGTGATGGCTACTACTAACAACTACCGTTGGAATAGGCACCATAGCCAGGTCCATCGGAGGTGTTGGTAGAGTATCAAGACCTGCAAGAACTACAAATGAAGATATTAGATATCAATCTATTTTAAAGAAAGAAGATTGTTAAATCTCATTTTATACCTTGGGGTTCGGTGGCGGGATTCTCTTGCTGAACATCTTCACCAGCCACTTCTTCAGGAGATATTTCTATCTCGACGTCTTCATCAGGGTTAACAACCTTTTCAACGGACGCCTCTACTTCAATATCCTTTTTAGGATCCGAAGCATCGTCGGCGGTATCAAGAGATATGTGTTCTTCGTTGTCCCCTTCAGGATTCTGTATATACTTATCAACATTTCCAGACGAAGAGCTTTCTTCATCCTTATCTTCTTCTTCTTCTTGGGCTGCATTCCCACTGTCAGTTGCGGTTAGATCCTCCTGCATGCTATAACAATCTTCTAAAGCTTCGATCATTTCACGCTCTTCTTCTTCACGAAGAGTCTTTGGAGTAGGAGGAAGCTGAGTCGTCTCCGCGACAGGAGAAAGGGGTCGTGTAATATTTAGCTCCTCTTCAATGATGTTTTCTCTGAGTATTTCAACTTCAGTTCTGGGGTCAAGATCTCCCCTTTGTTCAGTCTCTTCAAGGATTTTACTCCCTGTTTCAGAAACAGGGGTGGAAGATGGCATTATAAATCCTGCTGCAGCATCTACTGAAGTCAGGAGTTGTTTGGAAGAAGAGGCTTCTAAATTTCTTCTGGTGACCAACTTCTTCTTCTTTCTGTGTAGAGGTCTGTCGGGACTCTCTACATTTATTGGTGCTGTTTGCTTCTGTACAGAAGTTGGTGTAGTAGCAACTTCCTGATTTGTCTCGGCTAGCTGCCGAGATTGGGATCTTGTAGTCACTTTATCAGAAGAATGCTCCAAGACCAGTTTCTTCTTTGCTGCAGGAGCAGGAGGCTCCTCTCTTCTTCTTTTCTTGGCAGAAGACTTTCCCACTCTCAGAGAGATACGCATTGCTGCGTTTACTTCTTGTTGGAACATCATTTCTCTTGAAGTTTCTAGGGGTTCATCCGCCGGTTTGTTTGCCTCATCATTGGCAGGGATTGATAAAGCTATCCTTCCTTTCCTCAATCTTATCGCAGAAGCAAAACTATCGGCGAGATTAAAGTTCTCGGCAAAAGTATTTGCAGATGTGTAAAATACCGAGTATGTAAAGAGCATCCGAGGCCCTTGATGAGTGATCTTTGGTGGCATCGAGAAGGTAGCCTTTGTGTCACGGGCATTGTAGTAGGCCCAAGCTCGGGCCCCGTCAATCAAGAAACCCTTGCCTTGAAGGCAGGTGATTGCGTTCCCTACGTGGAACTGATCATACCCAAATTGTCTAGCAAAACGGCTAGGGAGGTATGGTTCCAAAAAGCATTCTTCTTCAAAGCGGTATACTAAATGAGATGGTCGAATTGTCTTCAACCATTCAAAGGCCACACGGTTTAAGGGCTGCAGTTTTGAATCTACCATATTGGGTGGCATCTGGTCATGACCAGCCGGGAGAGGGGCGCAACAGAAGTTCCATCCTCTGTTCAAATTTAAAACAAATCTGCACTCACTCAGAGAGGTGTACTTCCATTTACCCAGAGAATATCTGTGCAAGAAGCTGCCATCTACTGGTCCCATACCAGGGTCCATTAAAGTTGGATAGTGGAGGAGTAACCATCCAAAGAGATAAGTGTACGGCAGTTCGAGACGGAGGAATTCTTTCTCTCCCTTTGCCTTCAGCATCGAGTCAACATACAAGCGAAGACTCGCATTCAATCTGCAGGTCATTACCGATAACAAGTCAACCTTATAACCGAAGACTAGCTTGACGGCAGCAAAAAGTACACCGCGATGAAAACGGTCCACTGCACTAGATCCCGGGACCACGAATCGTCTGAGCCAGTGTGTCAGAAACCCTGCTAACTGGGCTTCTTTTGACATGGGTCTGTAACCCATTCTCAAAAAAATCTCCAAAATGTCACCTTTCTTTAAAGGTGGACATTGATGATCATCTTTCATTTCCTTATCATAATGTTTACTTTCTTCCATCATCTTCATGATTTCTGTGCTATTTAAGGGTTTAAAAAAAAATTAGGGTAACACTTGTCGTTCTCCTTAGTTTTCTTTTCCTCTAAATGGTTGAGAAACAAGTATGGAAGCCACTTCGAAGAATAGCAAGTGTTGGCCGTAGCACTTTTATAGTACAAAGAGCAAATCTTTTAATGGCATAGCAGTTCCTCAAACACTGCTACCATTTTAGCATTTTCTTTTCTGAGTTTCTCTAACTCATCATTTGTGGGAACAAACTCCTCATACGGAGCATCCGCCACAGGCAAGTATGAGATGTACTTCATCTCGTGGAGTGCAAACCCCATCTCTCCACCCGGGGTCATGAAGGTTCCTGTTCTGTAATTGTATCGCTCAGCCAAGGCCAAAAACATATGAGGGTTAGGAGCAAACCCGTATACAGTGGCATGCACTGCTTGAAACAGGTTAATTTGTTGAAGTTTGTCTTGGAAGGTTGTTAGAACCCAATTTGCAATGCAATTCCATCGTTTGTAATCTGGATTCACTAATCCAGTCATTCTGATATCCTGTTCAGGGTATCTTCCTTCTTCCTTCGCAAATTCATTTGCGAATATAGGGGTTCTGACGGGCATCAGCATAGAGGAGTTTTCCGGTGGAATGCAGCTGGGTCTCAAACCTCTCAACATAACACTGTATCTGTCAGAAGAGCTGTAAAACATATCTTTCCCGTTAACCTTCTTTACAAAGATCTTCCCTGCACGAGCGTCCTGGAGAAGGGTGATGTTCCAATCCATTTTCCTTGGGTAGCTCGCATGAGCGTACCGTGACAAAGGAAGGTATCGAGCAATGTCAGGAATGAAGAATGATCTGTCTTTCTGGTGGACTATCATCTCCTCCATCCTTGGCCTAGGCTGGGAGACTTTTTCAAAGGCGTCACCAAACAAGAATAAGGGTTTCTTGTGGATAACAGCATCTGCTGATTCCAGAGGCTGTCCATTCATCAGACACATTAAAGTTTCGTTGTCCTGAGAAATCAATATTGCCTGACGAGAAGTCGGCAGATCGTACTGAGGATAGTGGACGTGAGACAAATCTTCTTTATATTTAGATTCAGACAAAGTTCCCACAAAATGTTCATAGTTTGGATCTTCATTGGTTTCAACTGCATCAAAAACAGATGAAGATCAGTACAAGTCAAAAACTCTATTTTTTCAAACAAGCAAAACAGAAGAGTACACAATCCTCAGATTGCGCTAACATGGATTGCGCAACATTAGTTTGCGCATCTTAATAGGGTGCGCAAACCAATCGATTGCGCTGACCTTCAGCGCAAATCAATCGATTGCGCTGACTTTCTGTCAGCACAATTCGATAGATTGCGCAGGATTACAGTCTTCATAAAAATGAAGACTGACTGTTTATGCAACCAAAAAAACCCTAAAAAGGGGTGGCGCAATTTGAACTCATCTCTAAAAAGAAATGAGTTTCGAAGATCGAAGGAAGTCAAAAACACCCTAAAAAGGGGTTTTCGATTGGTTTTACTACCTATCAGAGCAGGGTGCGCAGACTCATGTCGAGATGCTCGCCGAGCAACTCTGTCAGAAGATTCGGCTGGAGCTTTTCCCTTCGCAGCGGCGGCGGCGGTAACATTAGATTGTCGGGGCGCCATGGAAGTCGTCGGAGAAAGAAGACAGAAAGGGTTCGGGGATTTTTCTCTCAAAAGCATGAAGGAGGCAAAGTAAAAAAAAAATGAAATGAAGAAGTGGGCTATTTATAGCCTTTGAAATACGAAACGGCTGCCTTGGATTGCGCCTAAAATTTGGGGGGCACTTCACTTTGCGCGGACAGCTCATCATCATGCGCAACTTGATTCAAAAATTCAAAGTATTTCGAAACTTTGAATCAAATCAACTTTCGAAAACTTTGAAGGGGGTCTTGTAGGTCCTAAAAAAAAAAATCAAGTTGCATCAATCAACAAAGTCAAGAAATCAAGAAACCTATCATTTGGATGAATTGCGCAGACAATAGATTGCGCAGCAATCCGATTGCGCATACTGCTTTGCGCACACTTCCAACTGCGCAGACTGACGTGGCAGAAGTCATCATTACCAAATCAAATCAAATCTTTTCTGACAATTGACAGCACGAATAACAAGGAATCTGTTCGTTTCCTGCGCCGCACAGTGCTCGAGGGCGGCTGACAGCTGGCAGCGCAAACCAATCCTGCGCAGTTTGAGTCTGCGCAAACCATGTATGCGCAATTCAACTCTGCGCACTCCATCAATATAATTGTTAAGTTACACGTGGTATTCATGCCATCGATTACTCATTACGTGGCAACTGTTTATGCACGATCATGCGCATTTCTATCAAATGATGCCATGTGTCCATGATAGTTGGCCCACGATCCAGTAACTGTCTGCGCAAATCAATGTTGCGCAAACCAATGCTGCGCAAATCATCCTGCGCAGTCCAAAAATAACTGAAAGTTAGTTATTTTCAGAACTCTATAAATAGAGTTTCAAGTCTTCATTTTGAAAGGGGGATCAAGATCAGAGATCAGAAATCAGAGAGTTCAGAAGTTCTTGCCAAAGTGCTGCTGCATTCTTCCAAGACTTTTGTCTTCAATTTCAGAGGCTTTTGCCTTCAGTTTCCAGAGTTGTTTTCAACTTCAAAGGTTTCGTCTTCACAGTTCACATCGTCCAAGGGATAAAGCAATCGTCATCAAGATTGGATTCCTATGGTTGTAATTTTTCCAGAATTCTTGTAATCTTTATTACAGTTTGTATCAATAAAGTTCTATACTTTTGTTTTTGCAAACAACGGCGGAACCGTTCGATGAAACTCTCAGCAGTTTCATTGTGTTTCTGTTTGATTTTGTTGAGAGCCGACATAGTCATGTCGTTGAATCCTTCATAGAATCTGTAACACCCAGTTTTCCAGATGAGGGTAATTTTGAAATTTTGTAATTATAATTATTATTTATTGATAATTATTTCATATTATGATTTTTGGTGATTTTAATCATTTTTAAACTATTTAAAATTATGACTTGTGATTTTGACATTTTACTATTGTTTGGTTTTAATTTCGAGGAATTTGTCACCCCCAGTTTTCAGGAACAGGAGTATTTTTGTCATTTTGTATTTTTGAAATATTTTTGAAATTTATTTTATTATTTATGATATTGTTTTGGGATTATTTGAGTCGGGTTCAAATTTCAACTCAATCCGACTTGAAACGGGAACCCGGGGGTAGTTTGACTCTAGTGGGACCCACACACTAGTTAGACATGGCCCACATGATATTAATTTTAGTCTACATGATAGAAATATTTTAGTTAGAGGTTAGACTAATTATTATGGATAAGGTTAGTGTGATTAGAGACTTTAGAATGACTAATTTAGCCCCAACCAATTAGCCCTTTCCAAATACTCATAGAATAGGCTAGTGGGGGCATTTTGGACCTTACCATAATAGGACAAATAGCCCATATGGCCAGCCACTTTGGGAGAGGATAGGCTCAAGTTCATTTCATTATTCTCATCCACACTCTCTCTCGCTCTCTTGTTCTTCCCCAAATTCCTAGAGAGCAATTCCTAGCAATTTTTCCACCAAATCCTTTTATTTTGCCACCAAATCTTTTTTTTTCCTTCTCCATTCTAGCCAAGGAGGAAGCTACCCAAGTTTGGGAGGATTCGGAGCTCGTTCGTGTCCTTTTGGAATCTCTATGTGTCGGTGTCGCTCCGGGAAGGCTTTTCTTCGATTCGATCTACCGGAAGGTATAAATCCCTTCTCCTTTTCATTTTCTCATACATATATGTCTATTTTGAACCCATAGGAATGACTTCCATGGTTGTATCTCCATTTGTGTCCATTTCGTGTCCATTTGGAGGTCATAGGAGTGTCCTTTGTGTTGTGGTTGTGTCCATGTGGGAAAATCCCAAATTTGGACACACTATGTGTTGTTGTTATGTATAAATGAATTATTACATGTTTAATCTCATATTTTTGTATTGGAGATGTGTTATATAGTGTCTCATATATATATTAGTGTAGAGAGTGAGTTCTTGATATATTATGTTATGTACTTGTGTTCTTTTGTCTCAAACTACCCAAATCCGTCATAATTTTTATCCACGTTTTAAATTTCAGCCCTAACTTAGAAATGTCATAACTTCTAGCTCAAAGCTCGGTTTAATCTCTCATTTTTTTACAAGAAGCGTATTGAAGTTAGCTTTCCAAAAACATGTATTAGTAGGCCTAATTCTTTCTGTAACTTTCTGGAGAATTATTTGAGTGTCAGCTGTACGAAAGACAAACGCGTTCTCGATATTTTCGCGATTCTGGGAGTTTTCGGAAACGAAAACGCGATCCGTTTGAAGTTTCGGAATGCTAACACATAGATCTATAACATACTTTAATCCTAGATTTTAATTCATGCTGAGATATTACAATATTGATTATTAGTAGGAGTTACTATTCGGCATATGCATTTTGTACACCCTTGTGTGTAATATAATGTTCTATTTGATTTTAACCCATGTTAATGTATATACATTATGTAATTAAATAGAGAATGCAAGCATGAGTAAATGGTTAAATAAATGATGTATGAGGTGTAAGTATCCTATCTAATGTAAGCATGTATAAGTATGGCTTGTAATGAATATGTAGGTTCCATAGTATGTAATATATGTAAGCAATGCATAAATGCATGAATGAAAGAATGATATACAATGTATGCATGAAAGTATATAATGAATGCTAGATATAAATGCAAGGTATATATGTAATGATGGATATGAATGCATAATGTATAAATATTGTAAATGCAATATCAGATTTTATATGTAGACATAGAACCAATGCATGAGCTATATGCATATGGGATGTTGGCTTAATGGCAGATTTCAGATAACATGGTTCATTTTATGTGGTTAGTTACACCAGTTTATGGGATAGCTCACTTTAGTTTATATGTAAATGTGGAACTAAACTGAGAATGAACTTCACCCTCTGCACAAAGACACCCCCTCTATATCAACCACCATGCCATGTAACCCTTCTCTAAATGATTGCTATAATATATATAGATTTATGTAAAGTATAGATGCATGTTAGTTACAACTTAAATAATCTCTACTCTAATGTATCTAGATGTATACATGTAGCCATGCATGTTAAGTATAATATATATGTAATGTAGATGGGTTAGCTTTGTGCCATGTGTAGTGTAAACTCATAACTAGTGTTGATTTCTCTTTTCATGTACACCTCCATGTTCACACACACACACACACATAGCTTTACATGTTAGTTCTTTTCTCTTATATATATATATATATATATATATATATATATATATAATGTTGAATATGCATGAATGTGATGTATCTTGATATGTGACTTGTGTTGGCTTGTATAGCCTTGGATTTGTATGGTGTGTACTAGTTAGGGTAGACTGGTTAGGCCTAGTGAGACTTGACTGGACTAGGATGGACCTAGTTGACTAGAGTGTTGACCTAGTTTGACCTAGACAGTTGACCAGGTTTGACTTAGAGTTGACTTTGACCTAGATTGTCCTAGAAATCATGTAGATTGCATCATAAACTTTATTTACCTTATTTTAAACATATTATAACCTGTACTGCTCTATTTAGGATATTGTGACTCCGGTGCAGACATCTGATATTACACTACTCTTTTCAGAGTAGCAGGCGAGTACATTCTCTGATAGTTCTCTCATTTGTTTGTCAATTACTGTACTTCAGTTCTAGTTAGCTATATGTGATTCTCTGCTACAAACATATATTTTTATTTCTGAATCCATGTGTACGACACACATACTTACTCGTCTTACCTCTATTATTCGAATCACCATACGAATCACCATACGAATCACTATTCGAATCACCCTATTCGTATCTTCATATGTTGGTTTAACTTTTATTCGATTGATGTGTCAGATTTTGGATTCATTTGTATTAGATGGGCGGGGAATACTTGATTAGACATATGAACATTCCCACTATTCGAACCACCCCCTGTGAATATATTCGAACGATAGCCATTCCACACCCGGCCAGGTGTGTGATGTGCCGGATTTACCCATAGCCGTTTACATGTCTAACTAAGTATTTTAAAACACACTTGGAGAATTTATTCGAATCATTATTAGAACATCATGTGAATCACTATTCGTATTACCTTATTCGTATCACCTTATTTGATTCATCTTATTAGAATAATGATTAGAATTACATTCGACTCATCTTATATTAGACTCACATTGGGATTACACTCGACTTATATTGTACCATCTGAACTCATTATGTTACTCTAATTCAGCTAGATTTTATTTTACAGTCTTTATTGCTATGATTTCTTCTCTTGTTTAGTTACTTACTTTCCTTGAACTTTATCTGTCTCTCTATACCATCACCTGAATATAAACTGCCATATTCATCAATACAACTGTCTATGACTGCTTTATAGTTCTCTGTCATTTATTTGGGTTTTCTAGATGAGATGTGCTCGTTCCTGTCCTGACTGGACCTGTTGATAAATTTTACAGATAGCTTGGAGGTTGCCTGCTAGCCTAGAGGAGACACAGTAGAGATTGTATAGATAGTTATTTTAGTTGTCTTGAGTTGTATTTGCTTTATGGATTACTGTATTTGAGATTTGAGATATTTTTTGGGTTTGTGTATCTTAGACACTTAGACTTCTATCTACGGTATCTCTTTGTGGATTTCATATTTTATCTATCTTTTATCATGCTCTACCTTAGATGTGATTGAGACTGTATTTGCTATGTCACCTCCATTCGGAGTGTATATACTGTAAATGTACCTTTATATTATTAGATGTTTGACCTAGGACAGCGTTCTACCGCCGATACTGCGGCGTAGGCTGGACGTACCCACTTCTCGTGCCCTTACTCTAGGGTGCGGGTCGTGACACGTTTTTAGTGGTGGCCCATGCAGGTCGAGTTTATGTAGAAGTATTCGAACTAGAGTATCACTACAGCCTGCAGTAGGATTAGGATATTTTGAAGGTACTCAATCACATTAGGAAAAACTCCTTATCATATCCCTTTTATCTAAATTTGCTGCTTGTTGTTTTCCCTTGAATATAAACTATCCTCCTTGAATTTTGCTTCATTCTCAGAAATTATTTCTTGTTTGATCAGTTTTCATGATGGTTATGAAGACACGATCTCATCGCTTCGGTTCGGGGGATACTATCGAGAGGCTGGCCACCTCTCGTCCTGCTCATCAGGGCCTCGAGACCGCAGCTTCTGTTGTGCCAACTCAGGTTGGATTTTCTGCTACATTGGAGGTACACCTCTATCTGTACAGAGATTTTCTTCCGTCATTTCTGATTTCTCTCAGCAGCGGTGATTCATGCAGCATCAGCAGCAGACCAGGAAAAACTAGCAGGGCGAGCTATCGTCAGGACAGTCAAGGATGCGCAGACCATTAGAGATCTTGCTGCAAGTTCTGTTCTTCTCAATTCTATTCCCGCAATTGTCTTTTATAATTACCTTGAAATCTGATTCCATCTGTTCCTTGTTGATTGATTAATTTTGTCATGTTACTCTTTTGTTGTGTTTATTTTTTTCTTCTGAGAAAATCATATGGGCTAGGTCGCCTAAATCATGGAATCTAGAATCCTCGATAGTCGTATTAGTTGGCATAGTGAGGACATGTAGTCAGATTTTGGATGTATTCTCGGGTATGAAAATTTAAGGTTTTCGCCGTCGCATGCGGCAGTACGAAAATTTTAAATACCATGAACCTAGAGGTACTTACCTTAGTCAAGGACTCTGTGATTATCGTAGCCTTGCTTACTGGCATGATGAAGACTCTAGACAACATAATTTTGGACAGACGCATATGATTAACAGATTGTATCTTGAGAAGGTTTAAACATCATACCCTTTTGATTGTTATAAATGACTTAGGAGTAGGGATATTTAGTTTTGTAGAGCTTATTCATAGGTAGTTCCTTCATAGTATAATGGTATGATGACTTGTAGAGTGTCTGTACCCTAGAGGTGATAGTTAGCATTAGTGTTAGAATAGTAACCCATTGCAGATAATTCTCCTGTTATCTATAATACCAACCAGTTACACATAAGATATTAGTATGCCTTACATCCTTGATGATTATTACTACTTTCTCTTACCTTTTCTAGTAAGGCACCCATGACCAGAGCCTGCCTTTGAGTAAAGTTGTAGTTTCACCTAAGACCGAGAGGTCTATTTGCATAGATAGATTGCAGATGATATTGGCATATGGGATATAGGTTAGTTAATATCTATAGGCCATTGTTGTATAGGGTTATAAACATGTTGTTTAGCCTATACTTGGTTCAGTTTTCCATTTTAGTTAAGTTCCCTTCGTTTGAGTTCCTTTGTGTTGATCACCTTTATAGGCGGTGTGCAGACCCTTCACTAGATACCATGTCCCCTTGATTCAGACCATTCATCCTTAGCCTAGTTCTAAGCATTGTTTCAGACCCTTATAAGTTTAGTCTGCCTTAACCCTTGGTTGATCAGTCATGTATATATATATATATATATATATATATATATATATATATAGATGATATACTTAGGATATATATTATGGGTTGTTGTTCTTGAGCATATATATATGTGGTATTTGGTATTCATGTGCTTAGCTTGTAGGTATTTTAGTTATAGGTGACTTGATAGGATTGGAAAGTTAAGAGCTAGTCTATTATAGAGTTTCTCTTTTGCTAAATTCTAGTTGCCAACACCTAGATAGCTAGCATAGGTAAAACCCTAAGAAGTTGACCAGTTGATGACCAAGTACTTGGATGTTGAGAAATTGACTAGTGATTGACCCTTGACTATGTTTGACCTAGAAGGGGGTGCGATCATCTTAATTTCGAGGACAAAATTTTTATAAGGTGGGTAGGATTGTAACACCCAGTTTTCCAGATGAGGATAATTTTAAAATTTTGTGATTATAATTATTATTTATTGATAATTATTTCATATTATGATTTTTGGTATTTTTTAATCATTTTTAAACTATTTAAAATTATGACTTGTGATTTTAAAATTTTACTATTGTTTGGTTTTAATTTTGAAGAATTTGTCACCCCCAGTTTTCAGGAACAAGAGTATTTTTGTCATTTTGTATCTTTGAAATATTTTTGAAATTTATTTTATTATTTATGATATTGTTTTGGGATTATTTGAGTCGGGTTCGAATTTCAACTCAATCCGACTTGAAACGGGGACCCGGGGGTAGTTTGACTCTAGTGGGACCCACATATTAGTTAGACGTGGCCCACATGATATTAATTTTAGTCCACATGATAGAAATATTTTAGTTAGAGGTTAGACTAATTATTATGGATAAGGTTAGTGTGATTAGAGACTTTAGAATGACTAATTTAGCCCCAACCAATTAGCCCTTTCCTAATACTCATAGAATAGGCTAGTGGGAGCATTTTGGACCTTACCATAATAGGACAAATAGCCCATATGGCCAGCCACTTTGTGAGAGGATAGGCTCAAGTTCATTTCATTATTCTCATCCACACTCTCTCTCTTGTTCTTCCCCAAATTTCTAGAGAGCAATCCCTAGCAATTTCTCCACCAAATCCTTCCATTTCGCCACTAAATCTTCTTTTTTCCTTCTCCATTCTAGCCAAGGAGGAAGCTACCCAAGTTTGGGAGGATTCGGAGCTCGTTCGTGTCCTTTTCGAATCTCTACATGTCGGTGTCGCTCCGGGAAGGCTTTTCTTCGATTCGATCTACCGGAAGGTATAAATCCCTTCTTCTTTTCATTTTCTCATGCATATATGTCTATTTTTAACCCATAGGAAAGACCCCCATGGTTGTATCTCCATTTGTGTCCATTTCGTGTCTATTTGGAGGTCATAGGAGTGTCCTTTGTGTTATGGTTGTGTCCATGTGGGAAAATCCCAAATTTGGACACACTATGTGTTGTTGTTATGTATGAATAAATTATTACATGTTTAATCTCATATTTTTGTATTGGAGATGTGTTCTATAGTGTCTCATATATATATATATATATTAGTGCATAGTGAGTTCTTGATATATTATGTTATATACTTGTGTTCTTTTGTCTCAAACTACCCAAATCCGTCATGATTTTTATCCACGTTTTTAATTTCAGCCCTAACGTAGAAATGTCATAACTTCTAGCTCAAAGCTCGGTTTAATCTCTCATTTTTTTAAAAGAAGCGTATTGAAGTTAGATTTCCAAAAACATGTATTAATAGGCCTAATTCTTTCTGTAACTTTCTGGAGAATTATTTGAGTGTCAGCTGTACGAAAGACAAACGTGTTCTCGGTGTTTTCGCGATTCCGGGAGTTTCCGGAAACAAAAACGCGATCCGTTTGAAGTTTCGGAAAGCTAACACATAGATCTCTAACATACTTTAATCCTAGATTTCAATTCATGCTGAGATGGTACAATATTGATTATTAGTAGGAGTTACTATTCGGCATATGCATTTTGTGTACCCTTGTGTGTAATATAATGTTCTATTTGATTTTAACCCATGTTAATGTATATACATTATGTAATTAAATAGAGAATGCAAGCATGAGTAAATGGTTAAATAAATAATATATGAGGTTTAAGTATCCTATCTAATGTAAGCATGTATAAGTATGGCTTGTAATGAATATGTAGGTTCCATAGTATGTAATATATGTAAGCAATGCATAAATGCATGAATGAAATAATGATATACAATGTATGCATAAAAGTATATAATGAATGCTAGATATAAATGCAAGGTATATATGTAATGATAGATATGAATGCATAATGTATAAATATTGTAAATACAATATCAGATTTTATATGTAGACATAGAACCAATGCATAAGCTGTATGCATATGGGATGTTGGCTTAATGGCAGATTTCAGATAACATGGTTCATTTTATGTGGTTAGTTACACCAGTTTATGGGATAGCTCACTTTAGTTTATATGTAAATGTGAAACTAAACTGAGAATGAACTTCACCCTCTGCACAAAGACACCCCCTCTATATCAACCACCATGCCATGTAACCCTTCTCTAAATGATTGCTATAATATATATATAGATTTATGTAAAGTATATATGCATGTTAGTTACAACTTAAATAGTCTCTACTCTAATGTATCTAGATGTATACTTGTAGCCATGCATGTTAAGTATAATACATATGTAATATAGATGGGTTAGCTTTGTGCTATGTGTAGTGTAAACTCATAACTAGTGTTGATTTCTCTTTTCATGTACACCTCCATGTTCACACACACACACACACATAGCTTTACATGTTAGTTCTTTTCTCTTATATATATATATATATATATATATATATATATATATATATATATATATATATATATATATATATATATATATATAATGTTGAATTTGTATGAATGTGATGTATCTTGATATGTGACTTGTGTTGGCTTGTATAGCCTTGGATTTGTATGGTGTGTACTAGCTAGGGTAGACTGGTTAGGCCTGGTGAGACTTGACTGGACTAGGATGGACCTAGTTGACTAGAGTGTTGACCTAGTTTGACCTAGACAGTTGACCAGGTTTGACTTAGAGTTGACTTTGACCTAGATTGTCCTAGAAATCATGTATATTGCATCATAAACTTTATTTACCTTATTTTAAACATATTATAACCTGTACTGCTCTATTTAGGACATTGTGACTCCGGTGCAGACATCTGATATTACACTACTCTTTTCAGAGTAGCAGGCGAGTACATTCTCTGATAGTTCTCTCATTTATTTGTCAATTACTGTACTTCAGTTCTAGTTAGCTGTATGTGATTCTCTGCTACAAACACGTATTTTTATTTCTGAATCCATGTATACGACACACATACTTACTCGTCTTACCTCTATTATTCGAATCACCATACGAATCACTATTCGAATCACCCTATTCGTATCTTCATATGTTGGTTTGACTTTTATTCGATTGATGTGTCGAATTTTGGATTCATTTGTATTAGATGGGCGGGAAAATACTTGATTAGACATGTGAACATTCCCACTATTCGAACGATAGCCATTCCACACCCGGCCAGGTGTGTGATGTGCCGGATTTACCCATAGCCGTTTACATGTCTAATTAAGTATTTTAAAACACACTTGGAGAATTTATTCGAATCATTATTAGAACATCATGTGAATCACTATTCGTATTACCTTATTCGTATCCCCTTATTTGATTCACCTTATTAGAATAATGATTAGAATTACATTCGACTCATCTTATATTAGACTCACATTGGGATTACACTCGACTTATATTGTACCATCTGAACTCACTATGTTACTCTAGTTCAGCTAGATTTTATTTTACAGTCTTTATTGCTATGATTTCTTCTCTTGTTTAGTTACTTACTTTCTTTGTACTTTATCTGTCTCTCCATACCATTACCTGAATATAAACTGCCATATTCATCAATACAACTGTCTATAACTGCTTTATAGTTCTCTGTCATTTATTTGGGTTTTCTAGATGAGATGTGCTCGTTCCTGTCCTGACTGGACCTGTTGATAAATTTTACAGATAGCTTGGAGGTTGTCTGCTAGCCTAGAGGAGACACAGTAGAGATTGTATAGATAGTTATTTTAGTTGTCTTGAGTTGTATTTGCTTTATGGATTACTGTATTTGAGATTTGAGATATTTTCTGGGTTTGTGTATCTTAGACACTTAGACTTCTATCTGCGATATCTCTTTGTGGATTTCATATTTTATCTATCTTTCATCATACTCTACCTTAGATGTGATTGAGACTGTATTTGCTATGTCACCTCCATTCGAAGTGTATATACTGTAAATATACCTTTATATTGTTAGATGTTTGACCTAGGACAGCGTTCTACCGCCGACACTACGGCGTAGGCTGGACGTACCCACTTCTCGTGCCCTTACTCTAGGGTGCGGGTCGTGATAGAATTATTCCAGGAAGATTTGCTTGAGACCTGAGATGGAAGTGATACAACCATCGGGCAAACTTCTGTACCAGTCATATGCTACGCTGGCTAAACAACCGACGAACACTCTAGTAAGAAGAGCGTCATTTGGCTGGAGTTGAACGGTCATTACCTCAAAATGATTGATGAACTGACTAGGAGAAGTACTGCCATCGAACAAAGAGATCGTTGGTATTTTATACTTTGGTGGGAACGGGACCTCTTTCCACTCAACTGGATAAGGCTACTTGATCCCCAATCTTTGCAAGTTATCTTTCTCTTTGAAAGCTTCGAACTGAGTTCGCAAGAGTTTGACAGCTTCATTGGCGTCTTCAGATGACGAAGAAGGAGCAGGATGAGTTAGAGTGGTAGGAGGAGGAACAGCATTGTAAGCACTACCCCCAGCTCCTGACTGACTAGGTGTAGTTTGAACTTGTACTTATACATGAGGCATTTGAGGAGACACTACCCCCAGCCCAGTATTGGCAGGTAC
Source organism: Iris pallida (assembly GCA_029216955.1). Classification (NCBI taxonomy): domain Eukaryota; kingdom Viridiplantae; phylum Streptophyta; class Magnoliopsida; order Asparagales; family Iridaceae; genus Iris; species Iris pallida. The sequence continues at coordinate 60,830 of JANAVB010020598.1, read as the reverse complement.
TGAAAATGCTATGATCTCTGGATTAGCAATAGGTACAGTCGGTGGTGTGGCATGTTGTGCCATAATGATAGAATGCATACTAGCAACCATTTCAGCCATGGTTTTTAGCTTGTCTTCTAGTGCAGCGATTCGTTGTTCCTGATTTGAAGAAGTTGAAGCATATGGATCTTCATTGACAACATAAGCTGTCACTTCTTTTGGTACAGTGGAAGACACTGTCTGTTCAGAGCTTTCGCTGTATGCATCATAGTCGGAGAAAGAGTCGTCTCCTAACTGAGAAGTAGGAAGATAACCTGAAGGGTTTTGAGGAAGATTCCTTTGACCGATTGCGTCTCGGCTCTTGGATCGAGTATGTCGAAATACTCCTTCAGAGAATTCTTAGAGTAAGTCTAAATACCGCTGGCTTGGCTTACGGGGTTTACCGTGCTTGGAGCATCTTCTACCTCCAGTGTCTCGGAAAGTCATGTTGATAGAAGCATACAAGACTTCATCTTCTTCTGACATAGGTTCAGATTTAGCAAAAGTCAGACGATCGAAGACAGATCATTTTTTCGTTTGACAACAACATTGGATGATGACTTTGTGGTTGCAATGGTGATCAGATGGTTGAACTGAAGGTGTTGAAATATTGTCTCGTTTTTGTCTGAGATGTTCTCGGAGATCGGAAACAACAGCAGGACGAGAAAAACTCTGAGGGATCTGTTCTTTGATAATGTTCGGAACATGATTCTGATTCTTCAAATGTTTAGTCCCTTGAGTATACAGGGAAGTGCTCACTTCATTGGCATAAGTTTCAGGATCTTTGGCCCTGGAATTTTGTTTTTGATGATGTTTGGTCTTCGGCATTGGCTGTTTGCGTTTCACCGAAGTGGGTCTGTTGAGATAAGCCCTTAGATCTGCAAACTCACCCCCAGGGGTTTCTGTTTGAGACACCAGCAGTTTTTCCTGCCTGGACCGAGAAATCTTAAGAGTCGGGAGGTCCTAGAATTCTGCTACCGGGGTAGGTAGAATACCTCTTTGGTCAATACAAGTTCTCTTGTTATAAAGGAAAGAAGAATCCTTGTTTGAAAGAGTTCTAGTACTGATTGGTGCCAAAGCACGTTCAGATTGATCTTCTTCGGTAAAAACTGAAGAAGATTGAGAAAAGACCAAAGGGCCTTTTCCTTTGTTTTGTGAAGAAGGGTTAGCTAAAGAGCGTTTCCCTCTATTGTCTTCCGAGTCATGGGACAAGAAAGTTTGAGAAAAGACCAACGGGCCTTTTCCTTTGTTTTGAAGAGGAAGAGGAATAGCCAAAGGACTACCCCCAGTAGATTGCACAGGAGCAACAGTGTGTTTGGGAAGAGGAGCAGAGCTTTTTTCCTTGTTATGAGAAGAAGAGAGTTTAGCCAAAAGGCTGTCACTCTTGGATTGTGCAGGGTCAGTTTGAGCATGAATGGATGGCACATTGGTTTTAGTCACAGAAACTATGGTTTGCGCATCAGGAGTTCTTGCGACAGAGTGCTTAGGGTGGACTCTGGATGTTGGAGCATTGGACTGCGCAGACAGATTGGCAGCCAATTGCGCCAGGGGCATAGGAGTCTTGTATTTGGCTAAGGCAGCATATGAAGTCTTCTGTGTACTGGCAATAGCAGATTGCGCAGCAGTAGCAAAGACTTTGGACTGTGCAGCAGTCTTGATAGCAGACTGCACAGAAGTCTTGCTGGCAGCATTAATAGAATGCGCAGCAGTCTTTTGGATCCACACTGGGCGTACTTTGCTTGTGGCAGCAGTGGTTGCAGTGCGAGGAGTGGTCTTGGAGTTGATCATAGCCTCGTAGGCAGTCTGGTTGATCTTCACAACCAGTGTCTTTTGCGTCTTTCCGATAGACGCCACGTCACATTGAGTTGTCACTTCCTCATCGGAGGAGAAAGTCGTCCCCAGCAGAGTCGCCATTTTGTTTGCAAAAACAAAAGTTGAAGAACTTTATTGATACAAACTTTGTAAAAAATTACAATTTGAATTCTGGGAATGGTACAACTGTAGGAATCCAATCTAGATGACGATTGCTTTATCCCTTGGACGATGTGAACTCTGAAGATGGAGCATCTGAAGTTGAAGAGAACTCTGGAATTGAAGGCAAAAAGCCTCAGAAGTTGAAGGCAAAAGCCTCGGAAGAATGCAGCAGCACTTGGGCAAGAGCTCATGGACTCTCTGAACTGATCTCTCTATAATCTGATCTCTGATCTCTGATTATTGATCCCCTTGAATGGAGACTTGAAACTCTATTTATAGAGTTCTGAGAAATAACTAACTTTTAGTTATTCTGGACTGCGCATGATGGATTATGCAGCAGTTGGATTGCGCAACAATGGACTGTGCAGACAGTTACTGGATCATGGGCCAACTGACTTGGACACATGGCATCATTTGATTGAAATGCGTATGATCGTGCATAGACAGTTGCCACGAAATGAGCAATTGATAGCATGAATGCCACGTGTATTTTGTCATTTGTGTTGATAGAACGCGCACACTGAATTGCGCTGGTTTGGATTGCGCCATCTTGAATTACGCAGGAAATGGATTACGCTAACATAGATTGCGCTAACATGGATTGCGCTGCCAGCTGTCCTCGAGCGCCGTGCTGCACGTTTAAACGAACGGTTGCCTCGTTCTCCGCGCTGTCAGCTGTCAGAAGATTTGATTTGTGTCAGATAATGATGGTGATTTGCCACGTCAGCCTGCACGCTTGGAAGTGTGCGCAATCTATCGTGCACAATCTGAAGGATGCGCAATCTGATGTCTGTGCAGTTCATCTGAAAGTTGTATTTTTTGATATTCTGACTTTGTTGATGTGTGCAACTTGATTTTTCAGGACCTACAATCACCTACTACTAAAAGATATAGTGATAGGTTGTCGTATCATCATTGCTGAGGAATGGGGGTCGGAGGACAGTCAACTTTATCTACGATAACATAGTTTCTGCCTCGCCAGTCGAATGGTCCTGATCACCATGTTGTACCGTAGATTAATACAAATTTTTTATAGCAAATGTCGTACATTTCTGTCTCTCCAGTCGAATGACTGCAGGAAAAGTGTCTGGCTGGTACCAATCCAGTGTCTATCGAGAAATTGATGGTCATTGAGACATGTGGCATTTTAAAATTATTGCCTATTTCCTCCCTTTTCAATTCTCAGCAAGTTAGAATTATTTCTAATTCACATTATCGACGTGAAAACCTGCGAGCAAGAGGCTATCGGAAGGGCTTGTATGTTACTCACACATTACACATACATGGCTGTCATATGTCAACACACACACACACATATTAACACATAAACATGTGACACCACACACACGCATGTATGTTAATACACATGCACACACCTGGCGTACTGAACACACACAACTGTATATACCCTCACACACACACAGGTGCAAGGAGGCAGTGTGCTCTCTGTATACAGGAGTGATGGAGATCGAGTATGTATAGCAAAAAGGCAAGGTACATAAGTGTATACATGAGTGTATACAAAGCCCCCTCCACTCGCCCGCCCGCCCGCCCACCCATTAACGCCCCCCTTCGGCCACCCTCCCACCCATTCCCGGCCCTCGCCTGCCCACTCCCGGCCACCGCGCACATCCGGAGGGGTTTTGTGTGTGTGTGAGAGAGAGAGGGAGAGAGGGGGGCTACCAGAGGAGAAGGGAGGAGGGAGAGCGCCGGATGAGAGAGATCGTCGGAGGAGAAGGGAGGAGGTGGAGGAGGTCGGAGAAGGGAGATCGCGGGAGGAGGGTACGAGTACCGGAGGAGGGAGAGCAAAAAAATTGGGGTGGGGGAAGAAAATTTTTGGGAAATAATCGAAAAGAAAACCCTCCTGCCCTATAGGAAACATTTAGCGATGTCAGCATGCGGACGTCTCTAAACGTCGCTGATTAGTAGTATACGGCGACGTTCTATAACAGTCGTCGCTACGTGTCGCTATATTTAAATAATTAGCGACGTGTAGCGATGACATTGAGATGCAGATTCCCATTTAATAAATTAATGTCGCTATTTGTCGCCAACAGCGACGAATAGCGACGACACATTACAACGTCACTAAATTTTCAAAAATTAGCGACGTCCGTTCATGGAGTCGCTAAATTCGTCGCAAATCTGCCATATTTTGATAGTGAATTAAGATGCAAAAAATGTCTAAACATTATAGTTAGAATGCCAGTAGTATCAATAATTTAGCCTTTCTATTAATCCTCCTCTCACTCAAAACCTCTCATTCAAGCCAGAGTTATTAAACCTTGTTAGTGTCGGGGCACAATTTTTCGATGGAAAACTTGAGAATATGAAATGATTGTAAAAATAATGTTTCAAATCAATACTTCAAGGAAGGTGATCCTGAATTACGAGAATCTAAAAAGATTTTGTAATCAACAGCAATCGATCGTAGTACTTCTAAAAAGAAGATACAATCATAATTACTGGCAGCAACGAAGAAGGTGACGGGCGAAAGATGGAAGATGTCCTGCTGGGATGAATAATCATCGTTGCTCAAAGCTTTATTCGCCTTACACGAACAGCTTCCAGGAACCAGCAAGTTCGTCGGAGAACTTGGAACACTCCTGCTCTTCTGACTCCTCGGATGGACACGAACTCATGTGCAAAAGCAACGCTGGTGCGGCGCCTTTCCTCTCTCTCGAAGGCTACTGGAAGATCAGAACTGTGTTAAAGAACACGTCTGAATTCTCTGTTTACTTGTGTTAAAAAATACTTCATAAACTTTCTATGGTGGCTTCTCTTACTTATGTATATTTTGCCTTGAGAGAGAGAGGATGCCTTATATAGGCCCTGCAGCAACTGTTCGGTTGCCACAAAGTTAGGGACGTGGTAAAAACTATCCCGAACATGTAACAACCGCCCAGAACATGCAAACGTACGTTCTGCTGCAAGTTGTACCAAATGTGCGCACCCTGCGCTCCTTGCACTCCGCACACTAAGCCACTTGCGCCAACCTGCGACACTGCGCGCACTGCGCCACTGCGCAACCTGCGCCACTCGCGCAACGTGCGCCGCGTGCGCAACTTGCGCAATGTACGCAACATGCACAACCGGCGCACCCGACGAAACCTGTGCGCAACCTGGCACGTAACCTGGCCGCGCAAACTGTGGCGCGCAACGTGGCCGCGCAAGTGGCTTGTGCAACGAGCGCAACTTAAGCGCACTATGCGCCTAGCGACGATGCTGACGTGCTAAGTGTAAAGTGCGCCAACAAAATGCCATATTACGCCTCATGAGCCCGAGTCCGAGTCCGAGTCGCTAAGCGCCTACGGGGCTTAGCTCCCATGGAAATAAATTTTCCAAGAGCAAAAAGCATGAATGCTTTAATTGTTGTTTTTTGCCTTTTTTCTATTAGAAAAATAATCCCACATGGGAAACCCATGTGCACCTCCACACCACATGTGCATCTCCAATAATAGCAAGGCTAATATATAGAGATTTAATCTCTTTGTTTTTTCCGATATGGGACTAAAGTTTTCTAAAGGAAAAAACTAAAACTCCAACAATCCCCCACATATTTCTATATATGGGTATAAGTGTTCTCCACAGTAACTGTCCATCATGCATTAGGAGAGATGTCGCTGACGACTTGAATCTTTTCGCATGGATCAAAAATCAGACTATAATACAAGAATGGACTAAGCCTTGAATTCTGCATCATAGCTGAAATTTTTTTCACTCACATAATATAGTTACATGTGCTTCTGGTTACACATTAAAGGCCCTGTGCCAGCCTGGTTTCAGTGTACAATTTTGGGCGTCTACAAGTTTACCCTCAAGAGACGGCCTGATATCTCTTTGTCCATACACTATAGGTGAGTTCATTATAAAGAGACATGGCATGCAGCTCTTTGTGCTTCCCTTACGGTGCTATGCCGCTATGACATGGCATAAAGCCGAGGCTTTACCCCGTACCGGGAACCTCATCGTAGTGTCATACTACTGTAGCATGAGGCAACCGCCTCTTTGTAGTGCCAAACTACCCAGCATGAAGCCTTAGGCTCCCTTGCGGTGTTACACCGCAATGACATGGCTTGCAAGGCCGAAGATTTATCCATAACCGGGTACCTCATCGTGGTATCGTGCCACTGTAAAATAAAGAACTCTTCCTCTTTGTAGTGCTGACTACACCCCTCTTTATTTTTAACATACAGCATTAGGCTAACTGCCTATTTGTGGTGCTATGCCGCTGTGACTTGGCCTGCAAAGTCGAGGCTTTATCCTATTCCTGGGCAGAACACCACATATAGGAACCTCATTGTGGAGTCACCCCACTGTAGCATGGAGTTTCACTCCTTGTAGTACTGCTCTACCGTGCTTCCTATAAAGTACACCAGGCATTCACTATGCCTGAGAACTCATTAAGGCAATTAAGCCAACCTTCCCACATAAACCATTTTTCGCAGAAAATAACTGTAGAAAACAGTGGTTATAGGTCCATAACCTCTCCATGCCCAATAGAACATGTACCCACCGTTCCTAATATTCTTCCGATTAGTGGTCCTTCCTTGAACCAAAAGCTAGATGCCTAGTAGATTTCTCTTTGAACTATTAGCATAGAAATTTATGGTAGAAATACAATAATACAATATCAGAATGCTTTCAAGCCCATTTTACATGCTGATTCATCGACCAGCTGGCGCTTGAGGCCCTTGGTGAACGGATCCGCCAGGTTTTCCTGACTCCGAATATCAATCACTGCAATAATACCTCTCTTGATAAGATCGTGTACTGCCATGTGCTTCAACCGCACAGTTCTCTTCTTCCCGTTGAAGAGGTCATTTGATGCCACCGCCACAGTCGCCTGGTTGTCGCAATATATCGGTATTGCCGTTATTTGTGCCCCAACCACTGGAAGATCATACATGAGCTCCTGAAGCCATTATGCTTCCTCGGCTGCGGTATCAAGTGCAAAGAACCCAGATTCCATGGATGACCGCGAGAGCATAGTCTACTTCTTCGACTTCCACGATATAGCAGCTCCATCCATTGTGAAAATGAATCCACCTGTGGACCTCTTGCTCTCCACCTCTAAGCACCATCTGGCATCACTGAAGCCTTCCACTACCGGCGGATCTCCGCTGTAGTACAGTGCATATGTCTGAATCTTCTTGAGATATCTCATAACCCGTTTCACAGCTTTCCAGTGTTCAATACCTTGTTGCTCGTGAAACGACTCAGCATTCCCACGGCGAAAGCTATGTCAGCTTTGTGGCAGTAGTAGCATACATCAAACTCCCGATTACGCTTGAATACTCCAGCTGCCTGACACTTTCTTCTGAATTAGGCTTCAGCTTCATATCACACCTGTATGACGTATCGATCCCTGGAAGATCCAGATACCCATAACGAGTGATCATTTTCTCAATATAATGAGACTGTGACAACGCTAGTCCAGTGTCTGTCCGGATGATCTTAATCCCTAATATCACATCAGCTTCCCCCAAGTCCTTCATACTGAAATTGCTCGAGATGAATTTTTTTGTCTCCGTGACACAGCTCATATCCGTACCTAGGATAAGCATGTCATCCACGTACAGACAAACGATCACACCTCTTCCATCAGCGAACTTCGTGTAAACACTCTTGTCCGTCTCGCTGACCATGTAGCCATTTGACCTTATAACTTTGTTAAATTTTTCATACCACATCTTGGAAGCCTGTTTAAGACCGTACAAAGATTTCACCAACTTGCAGACTTTGTCTTCAAGACCCTTGACGACAAATCCCTATGGCTGTTGCATATAAATCTCTTCGGTCATCTTGCCATTTAAGAAAGCCATTTTTACATCCATCTAATGTATCACCATCTTATGTATTGCTGTGAGAGCAATCAACATTCTGATAGTGGTCATCCGGGCTACTGGAGCATACGTGTCAAAGTAGTCAATCTCCTGCTTCTGAGAAAACTCCTTAGCTACCAACCTAGCCTTGAACTTGTCAATAGTTCCGTCTGCTTTCATCTTCTTCTTGAAGATCCATTTGCATCCGATGGGTTTCGCTCCTTCAGGAAGATCAACCAATACCCAAGTGTTATTTGAGGTGATGGAATCAATTTTATTGTCAATCGTCTTCTTCCAGAAAACTGTATCTCTGGTCTTCATCGCCTCATCATAGGTAAGCGGATCTGCTTCCACAAGATAGGTGACAAAGTCACTTTCGAAGTCCTTCGGCCTCCTCACTCGCTTCGTTGATGGCTCAGCAAGATCTGGTTCAACCTTTATTTCAACAACAACATCTTCTTGGACCACATCTTCATTGAAGACTTCAGTTTTCTGCGCACCCTCATTGTTCTCCGGTACATCCGCAAAAATAATATTCTTGTGCCTTACAAATTTGTCTTCAAAATATTTTGCGTCGTGAGATTCAATGATATAATTTGACTCAATATCAAGAAATCTCCGAGCATCACTCTTCTCGGCATACCCCAAAAAGATCGTCTTAGTAGTCCTTGTCCCAAGCTTCTGAATCTTCAGATCTGGAAGCTTGACATATGCCAGACACCCCTACACTCGAATGACATTCAAGTTAGGTCTGACCTTGAACCAGAGTTCATGAGGAGTAACGTCTGAAGTTGCATGAGGCACTCTATTTAGAATAAAAGTGTCCGTCAATGCAGCTTCTCCCTAGTAGCACTTAGGAAGACCAGCATGGAGCCGTAGTCTCATTGATAATTCCATATTCTTTACAGAACGATGCAAATTCATGAGACCTGTACTCCCCACCTCGATTACTTCTTATTCTTTTGAGTTGTTGTCCAGTCTGCCGCTCAACTTCGGATCTGAACTCCTTGAACTTCTCGAATGCTTCGTATTTAGCCTTCAGCAAGTAGACGAACGCATACTTTGAGAAGTCATCGATGAAGGTTATGAAATACTTCATCCCGGCCTTTGTAGAGAACTATTTGAAGTCACAGACATCGGAGTGTACCAACTCCAGAAGATCTGTACTTCGATTAACCCGAGGAAAGGGTTTCCTTATGATCTTTGTTTGAGCACAAAATTCATATTTCTCTACCTTACCCCCACACTTGGAGACAAGTCCTAGACTAGACATTCTGTTTATTCATTTACAATGAACATGTCCTAGCCTATTATGCCACAACTCAAGAGTATAAGCAGAAGGAGTGATTTTATTAATCACATTAATTATATTGGACTGATTTACAAGCTGAATTTTGAACATTCCTTCGGTATAAAAAGCTTTCCCGAAATATGTTCCCTTGATAGACATCACCATCTGGCCAGCATTGATGTCCATCCTGAGGCCTGCGTTGCAGAGTAGGCCTCCTGAGATCAGGTTCTTGGCGATAGCAGGTACGTGCTTCACGCCTTGAAGTGTCAGAGACTTCCCCGAAGTCAGCTTCAACACCACCGTCCCGATTCCGAGCACTTCAGCTTGTGCCTGGTTTGCCATCATAACCACTTCAGAAGTAGGTGTGTAGGTGGTGAACCACTCCTTACTGGAGCAGACATGGCAGGAGGCTCCAGTGTCTACCCACCAGTCAGAGTCAGTCCTTACCGCATCAACCTGTGCAATCATAGCAACAACATCAGTAATCATAGATACCTTACTAGGCTCTCCTTGCTCTGATTGCTTGGTCTTTGCTTTGCATTCACTTTTGAAGTGGTCCTTCTTGCCACACTTGAAACAAGGCATCTGTGACTTTGCCTTCTTTCGCTTGAAGGAAGTCCCCTTCATGTTCAGATTGTTAGGGTCCTTCTTCTTGCTGTAGGAAGCCGCCTGCTTTCTCCTTGGTTCCTTGGTATGAACCAGATTGGCATTAGCCAATTACTTGGACAGTGCGTCCACCTTCAGTTGAGACCGCATCTGGTCCTCAACATAGATTTTCTGCAAGAGATCTTCAAGACTGATCTCAAGCTTCTTTCTATGCATATTTGCATAGAACTTACTCCACCCAGCGGGGAGCTTTGAGACAATCCCTCCAACAATAAACTTGTCGGGTAGGGGCATCGCCTCGTCTTCCAACTTCTGTCGCAGCTTCAGAAATTCTTTTACCTGTGGCAACATGGACTTCTCGTCCTCAAAGAGCCATTTGTGATATTTTTCAACCACAAATATCTTGCTCCTATTTTTGTCTTCTTCGTACAGTTTCTCCAGAGACTCCCATATGTCTCGGGCAATTGGTTTCTTACTGTAGGATTCTGCTAGGGAATCCTCCATAGCATTCAGGATAAGTAACCTGCAAATGCTATTCTCCCTTCTCCACTTAGCCTAAAGTTTAGTAGCCGCAGTGATTGCGACAGCAGACCCAGTATCTGGAACAGTAGGTTCCTCTTTAATAAGCACGTGATCAACGTCTCTGAGTTGAAGAGTGAGATAAACCTTCCTCTTCCAGACTTGATAATGCTCTCCATCAAACTTTTCTAACTTACAAAAGTCAGTATTGAGGAGTGAAGCATTAACATTTTCCAATGTAGCAATAAAGCTTTGAGATTGTTAGTGCCGGGGCATAATTTTTCGATGGAAAACTTGAGAATATGAAACGATTGTAAAAACGATGTTTCAAATCAATACTTCAAGGAAGGTGATCCTGAATTACGAGAATCTAAAAAGATTTCGTAATCAACAGCAATCGATCGTAGTACTTCTAAAAAGAAGATACAATCAGAATTACTGGCAGCAATGAAGAAGGTGATGGGCGAAAGATGGAAGATGTCCTGCTGGGGTGAATGATCACCGTTGCTCAAAGATTTATTCGCCTTACACGAACAGCTTCCGGAACCAGCAAGTTCGTCGGAGAACTTGGAACACTCCTGCTCTTCTGACTCCTCGGATGGACACGAACTCCCGTGCAAAAGCAACGGTAGTGTGGCACCTTTCCTCTCTCTCGAAGGCTACTGAAAGATCAGAACTGTGTTAAAGAACACTTCTGAATTCTCTGTTTACTTGTGTTAAAAAAACACTTCGTAAACTTCCTGTGGTGGCTTCTCTTACTTGTGTATATTTTTCCTTGAGAGAGAGGATGCTTTATATAGGCCCTGCAGCAACTGTTCGGTTGCCACAAAGGTAGGGACGTGGTAAAAACCACCCCGAACATGTAGCAACCGCCCAGAACATGCAAACGCACGTTCTGCTGCAAGTTGTACCAACTGCGCGTACCCTGCGCTCCTTGCACTCCGCGCACTGAGCCACTTGCGCCAACCTGCGATATTGCGCGTACTGCGCCACTGCGCAACCTGCGCCACTCGCACAACGTGCACCACGCGCGCAACTTGGACCATGAGCCCATGAGCCCGAGTCCGAGTCCGAGTCGCTAAGCCCCTACGGGGCTTAGCTCCCATGGAAATAAATTTCTCTAGAGCAAAAAGCATGAATGCTTTAATTGTTGATTTTAGCCTTTTTTCTATTAGAAAAATAATCCCACATGGCAAACCCATGTGCACCTCCACACCACATGTGCATCTCCAATAATAGCAAAGCTAATATATAGAGATACAATCTCTTTATTTTTTTCCGATGTGGGACTAAAATTTTCTAAAGGAAAAAATCAAAACTCCAACAAACCTCAATCTAAGCACACCCTTAGGAAAATCAAGGAGAACATATCCTAGATAATGACTACTGTTGGCTTGTTATCCTAGATGATGACTACGGTTGGCTTGTCTGATGTCACAATGATGACTACAGTTGGCTTGCTTGCTCTAATTCCAAAATGGCTAGGATCAGAAAAGGAAGCTCTTCTTTGAAAGACTCTACACTCTAGAAAGGACACCAGTTAATTGGGGACAAAATATTAGTGCTAGCTTCTACCCAGACCACCGGAAAACTGACGCGTGAACTGATGCCACGCGCCGGTTTTTTATTGGCCGATTTTTTTTTCTATTGACCGATTTATTTTTCCGAGTTAGCCGCACGGGGTGGGGGTTGGAGGAGGGGGTTGGGGGGAGTGTCGTCCAGTCAATCACTTATTGACTCGTGACATGCATTTTTTTTCGAATTATTATTTTGGCTGTCGGAAGTCGGGACTTCTCCATAAAACATTATTGCCAATCGTTTCTTGAACGGCTGAGTGGAGTTGGTTCATGGGCTCGAGCCTTGTCATAATCTCCAACACCAATTTCTACCAAATCACAAATTGTTTGTCGTCAACAAACAGTCGGAAGGGCTCACAATTCAAAGCTTTACAGGATTGGGAAAAGGGAGATTCATAGGAATTATGGTGTGTACACCTTAATGACTTCTCTTTAATTCCTTTCCAATCTTGAGGAAAATGCATAGTGTTTCTCACTCACCTTCCTACACTAACACTGTGTTTGGGAACATTTGTGGGGAGGGAGAGGAAAATTTGAGGAGAAGGAAAATGAAGGAGAGTAAAATGAAAGGAAAGTTAATTTTTCCTTCCTTTGTTTGGATGGACAAAAAGTAGGGGAAGGAAAAGTTTAAAAACAATTTTTTATTTGTTTATGGATATAGGTATAATTACTATTTCCTCCTTGGTATTCTCAAATGATGCTTTAAATCTTTAATATTAACATTTTGAGGGGTGGTGGGGTAAATTCACTCAAATTCCTCTCATCTCTCTCCATTTTCCTCCCATATTTGGGAGAAAAAAATTTTGGTGGGACCCACCTACTTTTTCCTCTCAAATTTTCCTCCCCCATGTTCTCTCCCCCTTTCCAAACACCATCATTTAAAATTTTTCTCTCACTTTTCCCTCAACTTTTTCTTTCCTCCCACTTTCCACCCTTCCCAAACAGTACCTAACTAAAAACCTAAGGAAGCTAAATCTTTTTTTTTTTCTGGATGGGAATATTAATTGTTTTCCTTGGCCATTTGATGATTGACACTTGACTCTAGAAGAAATAGTACTATTCTTTAGGAAGAGGAATTCTTTCTTTTTATATACATATGACCAACTCCATTTTCAGTCTCTTTCTAATTAAGGCTTGAAAAAGATTGCATTAATTGTGTCAACAACTTATATATACAAGTAAAACACTTATAAATGTGACTATAATAAATTGGAGTGCAGAATGTGTTGTACGTGGCTGTATTTTCTTTATTATTATTATTATTATTATTACTATTTTGAGTTAATTTATTATTATTATTATTTGAATTTCATTGATAAAAGGTGTCGAGAATATAAGAAATTATATATATATATATATATATATATATATATATATATATATATATATATATATATATATATATATATTGGGTGATGATGAACCGGACGTGTGCGATGCGAGCATCCACAACGTTGTAGGACTGACGAAAAATTGTCACGATCTGAGCAGGCGTGGGACAGAATGGGACGTCTCATGCATGAAAACGCAACAGCCAGGACGCTGCACGGGCGGTCGAGGACCGACATCATTCTACCACTGGTATAAACGACGACCGACCACGCGGTCCGTCGTACGGCGCCTATGGACGTCGAGAAAACGTCGTAAGAGCGTCGTGCGCATAGAACGGGTGGCTGGACGACATCGGCTGTCGTAGACATCGTGAAGACGTCGGGGGCGCCTTTAGCGTCGTGGACGAAGCAAGACGTTGAGTTGTCGGCGTCGAAAGACGTCGGCCATCCCGTGAGGCTCTGGAGCGCGTGTAGTGCACGAGGCGTACGTGTGGGACGATGATGAAAAAGCCAGTGTGGACAAGATCCGCACGAAAAGTTCGAAACGACATAACGGCCGGCTAAAATCGTGTGCGGAAAGACACATGATTTAACTGAACCCACACGTGCTTGTAGAAATTAATTTTATATATATATATATATATATATATATATATATATATATATATATATATATAAGAAAAAATTGTATATATCAAACTTTCCGAATTGAATAATACCCCCATATCATCGGAGGAACATTAAGTAAGCTTAACCAAAAATTTGTGCAAAGTGTCAAAACATAGAGGTTATTATCGTCATCATAGTACTCCATCGTACTCTCATGTTTCATTTGATCTAATATTTTAATTCTTTTACTGGATGATAGATAATGGTTTAATTGATGCGGAGACCCTTGCAACAACTTCCTTTTTTCTCTTCGTTTTACATGCCAGTGCTGTGGTATGAATTTGTGAAAATTTACTCTGGACCCCATAAATATATAGTTGTGAATAGATATGGAAGTGAGTAGGAAGGATCCAAGTATGGAGTCAAAACCTGATGAATTAACATATATTTTTATAATATTTTTTGTGACGAAATTAACTCAATTCCGAGCATCATCATCTTCTTCTTCTTGGATCTTATTTTATGTTATATATATATAGTAGCAACAACTTGGAACAAGTAGTCTTATCTAGCTCTAATTAATCCTCAACTCTCGATCCAAGAGCTCACGGCTGAGCTGTCCTCGCACCTTGAAGGAGAGTTAATTTGGCCCACTACAAAAATATGGTAAAATAGCGACTGTAATAGCGACTGACAGAAGTTAGTTGGTATTTCAGCGACTAACTGTCGACTAATTGTCTACGGAATCAAAACTCAATATATTTTTAGTCGCTAGTACGTCGCTAATAAGCCGCTGACTTCCGAGTATTTTTATAGCGACTGAAAGTTTAGTCGGTATTTACAATAATTTTTTTTTTTGCCGACTCCTTTGAAGCGACTGAATAGTCAGTCGGTGCCAAACCCTTTAACCCTCACACTTTTCCTCTCCCTCCTATTATTTTCGTTTCCCCTCCAAAAAACTTTCGACTCAGAGCCGATCGACCCCCCAAAATTTTTTCGTTCCCTTCCTTCCTCCTCCGGCGCCTCTCTTCCGGCGCCTCTCCCCCGGCGCCTCTCCTCCGCCGCTTCTCTCCTCCGCCGCCTCCTCTCGATCGCCTCCTCTCGATCGCATCTCCTCCGTGGCCTCTACCATCGTCGCCTCTCCCTCTGCAGTTGCAACGTCGACGCCTCTCCCTCCACCGCTGCAACGTCGAGGCCCCGAATCCTTTCATCGGTGTTAGGTAAAAACTAAAAATTTATGTAAGTTTTTTTTTGTAGTTTTAAGTTTCCTAAATTTTTCTCTAAATGCATAAATTTAGGGCTTGTCATTTGTTCTTAATTTCATTGTTGAAGAAAATTTAGGGTTTAGTGTGTTGTTCAAGAAAATTTAGGGTTTAGTGTAATAAATTTTAAAAATAAATAATTGCAGGAAACAAAAAATTGTTGTTTAAAGTTATTTTGTTTCTTTTATCCATTGGTTTTGATGTAGAATTTGTGGGTATTTATCTATGATTTGTAGGTCCTCTTTAATTAATTTTAGGACCTAATCAAAACGAATTGGAAATGCCCAACGATTTGCATTAATTTGCTCTGGATAATGAAAGTATTTATGTCCTGACTTCCAGATTAGAAAATGTATCTTTTTTTTGCACAATGATTAATGCCAATGTTTATAACATCAATTTCTGCACGATTATATCCGAAACTCTACCTACAAGACTCTATATGTTGCAATGAGCTTGGTGGGTTTAATAATTTGGTGTGTCAATGGTATGCCATCAAGTTTCCATGTCTAGATGTTTAAAAAGAAAGCATGAATCAATAGATAATTTGCTAGGGATAGCAAGGGAATGAAAACCACAGATATTTCAAACAAATATCAATGACAATCTAATAACTGCTTTTTATTACTATCAAAAGAAAGTGACAGAGATACCAGAAATATCCAAAGAAAGTGACATGACTTTAGTTTGGTACAGTTTCATTTCAGAGTTTTGATTAGTTTCAGAGTTTTGGTTTGGTCAGTTTATTTACTTCTAGTCGAGTTTGTACCTAATTGAGTCTATTTGTTTTAGTCTAAAACTTTGTAGAGTTGTAATAAGACATCTGTTGATAGTGATGAAAGGGCGAGATTTTAGAATCCTTTGTGGGATGCATTTGAAGTGCAGGGTGCCTGTGAAGCCTAAGGCCCTAAACCCTAACTTCTAGATGCTTACTTAAAGCATAGCAACAAGCCGATGATTGATTTGCTCACAATCTGTTATGCAAAACTAACTTCTATGTGCCAAAACAACAACAAAATTATAGTATGCACCAAAGAATAACCATATTTCTTTATGATCTACAAATCATATTTGATATCCAATCATTTCTTTTTGAATATATATGGCGCAGAATAATTTGCACGGAAAAAAGAATGAGTCGATACTTAGTTGATCGCACGTGGATGTACAATCGACGACATGAGAGCAGGATTGGTCTGAATGATGATTTCAAAGCGGGTGTTGAGGAATTTCTCAAATACGCCAGTAGCCAACCTGATTTTATGGATGGTAAACTCATCAAGTGTCCTTGTGTTAAATGTCGTAATAGACCATTCAGAGAGGTAGATCTTGTGAGGGAGCATCTTTACAAGAAGGGTTTCGTACAAAACTACAAGGAATGGACGACTCAAGAAGAGCCTTTGTTCTTGCAATATCAGTCCTCCTTTGATACAGAGGTCAGAGAGTCTACACCTGGAGATGACTTCGAATATCGGCATCGAAACCTAGCACGGGAGATGATATTTGCTGCGGCCGGGCCTAGTTTTGATCCAGAGGATCCAAATTCTGATGCAAAGGAATTCTATGATATGTTCAAGGATGCCGAAACACCGATATACCCGGGATGTGATACTCATTCAGTCCTGTATGTGGTGATGCGGATGTTGAACATCAAGTCTGATTTCAACTTGCCGCAAGAATGCTATGATCGGATCATCCAGTTGGTCAGAGAGTTGTTGCCAAAAGGATCAAAGAATTTGCCTAAAAATTTTTACAAGTCGAAGATGATGATACGAAAACTTGGATTAGGTTACGAAAAGATAGATTGTTGTCGAAACGGCTGCATGCTATATTATAAAGAGAACAAGTATAAAGATAAATGTACTTTTTGTCATGCGGACCGGTACAAGCCAGTTCGGGACAAAGGAAAGTCAATTGTACAAGGAAAGCTACGTCCCTACAGGTACATGCATTTCTTACCTCTCACAAAGAGGCTGCAGAGGATGTATATGTCTGCAAATACAGCACAACATATGACATGGCATAGCAAGGAACGACACATGGATGAAGGAGAATTATCTCACCCTTCTGATGGAGAGGCATGGAAATATTTTGATCAGTGTCATCCAAAATTTGCTGCGGAGCCTAGAAATGTCCGGTTGGCGCTATGTTCTGATGGATTCACTCCTTTCGGACAGTCGGGATCTCAGTACTCTTGCTGGCCAGTAATTTTAACTCCTTATAATCTACCACCGTGGATGTGTATGAAGACTCCTTATATGTTTTTGACACTTATTATACCAGGTCCCAAAAATCCAAAGAAGAACATCGATATCTACTTGCAGCCATTGGTGGATGAGTTGAAACAATTATGGGAATTCGGTATCCATACGTACGATATATCGAAGAAGCAAAACTTCCAGATGAGGGCGATACTTATGTGGACTATCAACGATTTTCCAGCAGATGGAATGTTATCTGGTTGGAGTACTCATGGCACTAAGTCTTGTCCGGTATGCATGGGAAAGAGTAAGGCGTTTCGTCTTCAACATGGAGGAAAAGCATGTTTTTTTGACTGTCACCGTCAGTTCCTTCCTTTGTCGCATCCGTGGAGGAGGAACAAAGATGCCTTCAGAGTTGGTAAACAAGAACTATCTCCTCCCCCATTGAGATTGACAGGAGATGAGGTTTGGGAAGAAGTAGAGGATATGCCGACTGTGATGGAAGATCCAAGATCAGAGTATCATTTTGATGGTTTTGGACATAGCCACAATTGGACGAAGCGGAGTATCTTCTGGGACTTACCTTATTGGAAGGATAATCTAATAAGACATAATCTTGATGTCATGCATATTGAGAAAAATGTATTCGATAACATCTTCAACACGGTTATGGATATTAAGGGAAAAACAAAAGACAATCCCAAAGCAAGAAAGGACTTGAAAAATATTTGCAAGCGTCCAGAGTTGAGCCTAAGACGAAGTAGCAATAATACATTGGTCAAGCCTCCAGCGCCATTCGCATTGGGTAGGGAAGATAAATTAATAATATGCAATTGGATAACGAAGTTGAGATTTCCTGACGGCTATGTGTCCAATCTGGCGAGATGTGTCGATCTTAATGAACGCAAACTGACAGGAATGAAGAGTCATGATTGTCATGTGTTCATGGAAAGGTTACTACCAATTTCTTTCAGAGAGATGTTGCCACCTCATGTATGGACTCCGCTGGCCGAGCTATCTATATTCTTTAGAGATTTGTGTTCAAGCAAGCTAATGTTGCCACCTCATGTTTGGAATGTTAATATGATTCCATACTCTGAATCAGCAAGTTATGTTTTTATGTAAACTCCTAAGTTTGGGAGGAAAGATCTAAATTTATCCCCTTTATTATATTATACCTGAATGAAAGACTATTGATTGATGCAGGTTTGCTTCAACATCGAAGTTCTTGTTACAAGTATACAACATTGTTCTCCCTACCCTTCAGGTATGATTTGGAGCATGTTTCCTTGATGTAAAATTGCTTTGATCTGACTAGATTTCCATTAATTTGCAATCATATCTGAGTACGTAAGCAATATGAGCTTGTACTTGGTTTCTTTCTGCAAATAGACACAAGTATATACTAAAGGCATTCAATAACTAAAGTAGACCTTAGACCTACTATCAGGACAATAATTCTTGTACGAACATAGTCTCCATCCATGAAATTAGTCTATTATTTTATCTGTAATTGTGGCCAAAGGGTGTTCTTACATGTGTAATATCTAAAGGTCTTCACAATGTGCTTCATGGGGGTTGCTTATATATGTAACATTCATTCTGTTTTGTGTACAGCTGAATTTTGAATTGTGAAACAGACAAGGCATAGAATGATAGTTACAGAAAAGGCACTGCAAAGTTGAAACAAGAGTAATTTAGTTTTCAGGTGTTGCCAATAATAGACTGAAATGGATACTTAACTTGGATATCAAGATTTCTGTCATGATAAATAGAACAAGTAAAATCCTGGACTTCAAGAAAAAAGAGATACTTCAAACACATCAATCTAGCTTCACTAGTACCGTTGAAATCTACTACTCCCAACATTATCTAATATGAAAATGGAAGCCAAAGAGACTGAACTGGGTTGGTTTTGTACCATGTTAAAGTCCCTGCACTTATACTAATTATATTGTTTGATGGGTTGGTTTTGTACCATGTTAAAGTCCCTGCACTTATACTAATTATATTGTTTAACAGTTACTATTCATCCAACTTTTTTATCACATGGCTACAATGGGACCATTTTAGACATTTTTGTTACTTATACTATTATTTTTTATAAATGTACAGATCTTACCTATATGACGAACCGAGGTCGTCGCCGCCTCCGCGGAGGTTCCTCTCGACCTACCCCATCCACTCCAGAGCAACAAATTGGAGGAGCATCAGAGGACGATGTCATTATGGCAGATGACGGGTTGCCCCCACAGCCTACTCCATCATCGGTGGGAGGCACGTTATCTTCTCTTCCCTCTGGAGGCACGCCAACTTCTCGTCCCTCTGGAGGCACGTCATGCACTCTTCCCTCTGCATCTATGACTACTGAAGCGAATATGTATCCCGGTCTTATGTTTTTGCCAAATGGAGCATATTATCGACGTCCAGGTTGTCTGGACCCCCCCAGTCCACCAGAGAGGCCTGCTAATGAAACACGTATAGAGCTATGGCCCGATGGAAAAGCGTAAGTAAAATAATAATAAATTATTGTATATTCATGTATTGCCTTGTTATTATTTATTTCTAATTGTAAATTATTTGTTTATTCTTAGGTTCTTCCCCCTTAGAGCTGGAATTGAGCTTGGAGAGCTCATACGAGGAAATTTTCATGGGCCTTACTTAAATTTTAGGTCTATACCGGAGCCGAAGAAATACATTTGGCTTGATATGTTGAGGGTATGTTCTAATTAATTCTAAAAATTTATGGGTCTTCTTGCTTATATTTACAAGAGAATAGTTTATATTATTATTATTCTAAATTTTAATCTGTAATAATTTGTGATTTTCTATTTTAATTTGCAGAAGAGCTACTGGTGGCCGGACCACAGAGAGATAGAGATAAAAAAAATGTTATAAGTCGGTTGCCGGAAAAAGGCTAGGGGATATGGTAAGTGACCAGAAGGCTTTTGCGGCCCATGATGAAAACAAGCGCAAGGATTGGCTGAAAGAGGAATATTGGAAGAAGATGAAAGAGGATATGGCCAAACCTGAGTACAAGATCAGGTCCGACAGGGCAAAGGCAGCTCGTGCTAAGGCTGGTCTCCACACTGGTGGATCGATTCCGACCTCCGAACATTTTCGACGGATGGTATGTAAAATCATTAATAAAATTATAATTTTTTATTATTTATGTATATCTCATAGAATTAATTTTTACAGTGCGAGGAGGCTGCTAAGGCAGGCTTAGATACGAGTACAGTCGACTTTCCCAAGATATTCGAACGTACCCATAAGAGAAGGAAGGATGGGAAGTTAGTAGATGAACGGGCTTCCAAAGCATTTGTAAGTATTTACTTGTCTTTGAACATTTTATCAAAAGTTTAGTCTAACTGGAAGAGTAAATTGCATTCGATGCTATAAGGAAAAACTGGAAAAACTGATACAAGAAAAGCTGGAAAAACTGGAAGCTAGGACCATATACAAGAAAAACTGATACAAGAAAAACTGGAAAAACTGATACAAGAAAAACTGGAAAAACTGATACAAAATTACCACAACTTGATTCCTCCAAAGTTAGATGTAAAATTATCACAACTTGGTAGTCCTGTCATGGTCGATCAAGTTGAAACCTCCTATCTCTGATTCTTCAGATGCTTGCAATTTTTTTGGCACTTAAGAAAGTAACTAAATCACTGAAAAGATAATTAGTCTCACTATATTGATTGAAATATTAGAAATAAAGGAAAGAAATTTTGTTTTGATACAACTTAGATTAAATAATTCATATTTATATAAATTTTTATAGTGCCAAGTGACCAAAAAAATTCTTGTATTATGGTTATTAGGGAATATAAAATGTTCAAAATGTTCCTGAGTAATGTCCAAAAACAGCTAAAATATGGGAGTATTTTAGTCAAAATATTCACCAAAAGATCATATTACTCCTGAAAATTACCCGAGGATGGGATTAGATAGTGGAATCGGGTTTCCGGGAGGTAAACCCAACCCTACCTAGTTTTGACCAGGTTCAGGTTGGGCTCAGACTTTTACCAAGCGTAGGCCGACCTAGTCCAGGTTTGATCGAGTCGGTCTCGGACCAAGTTTCTTACTGCCTGACCCATTCACTCCTTTAATTTCAAGCAGTGCTTGGTTTATTCTGGGTTATAACTCCACACCTATCTATCATGCTATAAGGAAAAACTGGAAGCTATGACCTTCAATATTTTAATTGAAGGAATGTTTCAAGTTGGTAAGGTTAATGCAGCAAAGGATCTCTTTAACTCTATTCTTGCAAATGATTAATCTCTTTAACTCTATTCTTGCAAATGACACATGTTGTAACATACACTATATAATGATATAACTTGGTGTAAAGAAGGAATGGTCAGAAAAGTTTATAAATTATTAGATGTGATGCATGATTCAAAGAGGTTTGGAGCCAAATGTAGTAACATTGATACAATACCTTAATGGATGGATATTGCCTGATACAAGAAACAAGTAAAGTATTTAAAGTTTTTGAGCCGATGCTCTCACGAGGTCATAAACCAAATACAATAACCTACGACACGACACCTTATTGATGAGATGCCTTGTAAGGGATTGCAACAAACACTTGCTATACACAATATTATGTTAGATGGATCATACCAAGCTGGAAGAGTTGCTAATGCAAAAGAAATACAGTGATAAAATGATTGCTTCTGGAACTTCCTTATAACTCCACACCTATCTATTATGGTTTCAAGTTGGTAAGGTTAATGCAGCAAAGGATCTTCAATATTTTAATTGAAGGAATGTTTCAAGTTGAAGGAAAAACTGGAAGCTAGGACCTTCAATATTTTAATTGAAGGAATGTTTCAAGTTGGTAAGGTTAATGTAGCAAAGGATCTCTGTAACTCTATTCTTGCAAATGACTGTTCTCTTTAACTCTATTCTTGGAAATGACAGATGTTGTAACATACACTATATAATGATATAATGCCTTATTAAAGAAGGGTTGTTGGATGAATTTGGTGAGTTGTTTTTGTCAATAACATAATCTCATTACTCTTCAGATTCTGGTATGCGTAATGCTATTGTTAAGGGCTTGTTGGATACTGGAGGCATCTACTGACTACTGCGGCATCCATAATGGATCTTCTCTCAAGAGTAATGAGATTAACATTGTCATCATTATATGAAATTGCTTCCTATTTTTTCTCAACATTGTGCAAAGAGTAATGAGATTAACATCGACTTGTCTATATCATCATTGATACATGAAGTTTCTGGGTAAACACTAGACTAGAGTTCATATAAAGTTTTTCACTAGAAAGGGATTGCATACCATCTGATCTCAACATGTCATCTATAATGGGACTATTCAATATTCACCACAATTGCTTTGTAAGGTTTCATTTAATTTACGTTATTAATGGGTTATATACAGTTGCATACATTGATTGGCAAATAAGTGCCATACCCTTTTAGAGCTTCTTTACTTATCAATTAAGTATATGGATTGTAATTGCTCATGTGTAGTTCAGTTGTGATATATTCATGATACCTTCATATGTACAGGAGGCCTACGAGAAATTGGAGTCTCATGAGGCTGCTGATCAGGAAGGGGGGGCGGCTGGTACTAGTAGGCCACATATGCCCTCCAAGAGGAATGACTTATGGATACAGGCTGTTGGGAGAGGAAAGGGCGGTAACGTGTACGGTACCGGGTCGTTAGCATTGTAACCGTCATTATACTCAAGAGCTCTTCCACCTGCACAGCCTACTGCCGATCCTGCTGCTCCTTCTACAAGCTTTCTTACTATGGAGCAGATGACTACTATGATGTTTGATTTTCAGAGACAACTGAAACATGTTATGGAGATGGTGTCTTCTACTAGTGCTCGTGATGGTACCACTGCTCCTTCCAGTACTCCGACTGTTCCTCCTCCTGCTCCTTCCTTTACTCCGGCTATTGTACCATCCGTTGCTACTCTGGCTACGTCTCCATCTGCTCCTCCAGCTACATCTCCATCGGTTGCTCCTACTACTACTTCTGTTCCAGCTCCTGTTTTTACGACGAGCCAGCAACAAGCTTTAGTTACGTTCATGACACAATTTATGGTAAGCATGCAACCACCGTCAACTTGACTTTTGTGCTTTTGTATCACTGCTGTGTCATACTCTTTTGTGCTTGTATTAGTTTATCGTTTTTTGTATGGATGATGTATGGTCGAATGTTGGATATGAATGGACATGACTATATATGATATCTAAACTTTTTGTTTGTGTACTTTGTGTATGCTATTAATTTTGTCTACATCATTGGTAATGATTGTGGTGTGAAAAGTTGATTACACTGTATTTGTGTACTGTTGACTTGTTTATATCACTCTTAAAGGATGTACATAGTATTATTCTTACAAAACAGGGGGAAAAAACAATTCATCACTATATACCGACTAACTGGCGACGAAACAGCGACAATAAACTGAAGGAAAAAATGGGAGGCGACTAACTGGCGACCCACCAGCTACGAACCAGCGACTAACTGACGACTAACCAGAGACTAAGTTGTCTGCTGCTAAGAGTCCATAATTCACCAGGTTACTCGTTCAGTAGTCGCCGGTTAGTCGCAGATCTAGCGACAAACGTTTTGGTCGCCAGTTCGTCGCTAAGTTTCGTCGCTGACTTAGTCGCTGGTTAGTCGCTGTAGCGACGAACCAGCGACTGAAAATTGGCAGCGACGATGCATTCACCGACGAAATATTTTAGTCGCTGGTTAGTCGCTATATTACTTTACCAACTGAAAGTTCTATTTTAGCGACTAAAATTTCAATCGCTATTTCGTAATTTTTTTGTAGTGGCCAGATGAGTTAGCCGACGACTTCTGCAAAGGCATTATGGAAGCTTTTGAAGTCGGCATCTCCCTTGTTGGGACGAAGCCGATCGACGCACCGCAGACTCCCGTGGTCTGCAGCCGTCTGCGGAAGAAGTTCACTTGCCTACTTCGGTTCTGCAAATGGGCCACAGTCGTCCTCTACTTGTTGATCGGTTTGTGCAAAGATTCAGGCAAGTACAGTATTGTATTTATATTTTAGTTCATTATAACGTTTACTCTATAGTTTTTTTTATTTGATATCCCGTTGAGTCATTGCTTGATATTTCATTGAGACACGATTGTGACACTGTAGTTATTGTATCCTTTTTAGTGTATCATTGACCGTTATGGATTGTTAGAGAGTCGGAAGGGGAAATACTCAATAAGTACGTGAACAAACCCAACTATTTCTTATCGTGGATAGCTAAGTCATACACCCCACGTGTCACTTCCCGTTCCCGAAATACGTATTTTTAGACATACCGCCTTAATGTATTTATTTAATATTTATCATGTATTGTTCTGTATTTAAAATTTTTTTAATTTTATGATAATTAATTCTCTGCAATTTAGTTTCTGTATTTTATTTTCTGCTTTAGCTCCACTTTGGGTTCGGCTTGAATTGGTTTAGTTAGTTGGTTCAGCATGAACCGAAATAAACCTCCACCTACCACCACCCCTTCCATTTAAAGCCATCCCCCTTTCTTTCTCTTCATTACTTCACCATTAATCTTCTTCTTCCTCATAACTCCACCCCACCTACCAGCCGCCAAGGCAAGTGCCAAACTTGCTTCTTGATGGATCACCATTATTATTGTTCCATCACCTTCCTTACTTGATTTTGAGCCTCTTTAGTACTTAACCTTTCCAATTTCCATAGTTCATTTCTTGTAGATCTAAATTTAATGCATTTCTAGATTTCTTAGGTTTTGATCTAGTAAACTTTGTTATCTTTAACTTTTGATGGTTCCATATTGTAGAGAATTTTGTTCTACCCCATTTTGACCTATGGAAGTTCAGATTTGGACTTGGAATGAAGGATTTAGAGAGCTTAGAAGCTATGGTTTCCATGGTTCTGTCCTTAAAAAATTCGGAGAAAAAGAACAGACCTGACCGCATTAATTTTTTATGCGGTGAGTTTTTCCGCCGCATATAAAATTTTGAGCCGCATAAGAGGAGCTGGCCGCATGAATAGTTTGGCCGCATGAAGCGTAGCTAGCCGCATAAAGAGTTTCAGCCGCATGAAGATTTCGGCCGCATGGCATTATCTTGGTCGCATAAGTTTTCTTAGCCGCATGAGTTTCCATTTGGCCGCAGCCGTATGAGTTCCATTTGGTCGCAGCCGTACGTACTCCTGTCCATCGTAGCCGCATGAAGAGTCCGACCGCATAAGAGATTTTTAGCCGCATGAACTAAATCATTTCTCCGCCGCATGGGCACCACTTTTCTTTAGCCGCATAGACTTTGTTTCTTCCTCAGCCGCATGATACTGCACCCTCTTGGCTGCATGCCAGCGAGCCACATGAGACTTGGTTCCATCCTAGTCACATGAGCGAGAACCCCAGCCGCATAAGGCTTGTAACTTCTCGGCCGCATAGGTATTGAGCCGCATGGAATCCCAATTACCTGGTCGCATGAACTATAGTCCCTAATGCCTTTTGGCTGATTCTCGTTCCTGAATTAACAGTGATTGACATTAACTAACATTGATTGACATGGATTGGTATTAATTAACATTAAAATTGTTATCTTGGCATTAATTAGCATTAACAGTTATCTAAATTAATTACTGATCATGCGTTCCTAGAAGAGACTGGCTAGTCGTCTTATTGAATAGAATGAATGAGACACGTTCATATTAACTATGAACTATTGCAATCGACTGGCAAATCTCGAATATTGGCGTACAGACACATGCAGGCTTCAAATTATTTATTTTATTTAGTTATTTATTTACCTTACAAAAACAGCATGTGTACTTTATGGTCAAGGCATGATTATTCTGTGGTTAGTTTTGCTTGTTGCATTACGCTATGTAATACCTACAACCTAACCGTACGGGCATCGTTGTATAGTTGTGCATATCGTATCCCGTACGAAAGTACTCATTTGAATGACCATGACCCACGGTATGAGACTTCACTCAACGTAGAGACTATTAAGTTAAATAAAATAATGATTGCATGGAGAGAATAGACTTCCGAGTTCTTACATGACAGCCCTCTTGGGACTAGTAGTGCCCGATAGGCGGGTTGTTCCCCACATATACTGTAAATCTGCCACACGGGCAGGGAGCGGTATCTGGTTATATTATCTATGGTATATTGTTTATTGATGACGAGCGTCCCGCTGTAACTCGTCTAATTCATGATTGGCGCAATTGATTGACTGGGTAAACTAGCCTTGCTTGTACATAGTAAGAACTGAGGAATCCTTTATTGCATAATCCCAGGATAACTTGGAACACACAATAGCAAGTCTTAGTAGTTGCATGGCCGTTTAAATTGATTTGTTTGTGTACTGTATCTACTCTGTTACCTAACTGAGATGATCAAAATATCAGAACATGATGGGCCAACTTCTGTCTTTGTTTGGTTAGGAGGTTGGTTCGAAGTGTCGTGATGATATGTGAGTCCTAGTAGATAGCAGAGGTCTATTATCATATTCTTCTTACTGGTTCATTCCTCATATCGTGCTCCCTTGCGGTACTTGCTATTAGAGGTCTAACCTCTCTGATTTTGCATGGCCAGATTTAGAGTCGGTCCCCGAGGATCCAGCTTACTTCTACCTCCAAGATGGTCAATACTAGAGGGATGATCGCAGGAGGACTCGAGTGGGTTTCTTGCTTCCCCGCTCATTTTGTGAATTACTTTATACTTTGTCGTTTGGCACCGACATGTTAGTCGGATTGTCTTGCACTTACTTTTGCATAATTGTAACTAAGTCAGGCTGCAGCTGATAACAATTGTGTATACTTACTACATCATCTGGCTGTATTTTGTAAATCCAGACATCAAGAACATTTTGACTGAGCGTTTGGGACGCCTTACTGCTTTATCTCACATGTTCTCTATTTCTGTTTCTTGTTCGAATGATTGAGACAATAGATGTGAAGTAACCATAGGAAGACTTTCATGTAGTATGCACCCCCTCGTCTTGTAGACAGCATTGATCGTATTATACGGTATTCATCTACCCGTAATACGTAGCTGGCTTAGTCATTCCTCCGCTCTCCAGTATTCTGGTTCTAGGGCGTGACACCACTTATGAGTTAGTCGTATCCTGTTATTGCGGATAGCCATCGTATGATGTGCCGTATTAGCCCAGTCGTTCACGTATTAAAAGGTATTTCACACATATAGTAGTTTTTATTTTTTTTTATCTAGTCCATTATCTTGCTAGTTCATATCTTGCTAGTGTACATTTTGCTAGTTCATATCTTGATCGTTCATACCTTGCTAGTACTAGTTCTTTATATACTATTTGCTATCATCGTTTCTCATTGTTCTAACTTATTTTGGACTAACAACATTAATTGCAATATAGTTGTACTCTGCTCCTTGCCTGACTGGATCGTTGTTATAGGTGTGGATGAGTATCGCTAGTGCTTCATGTTATGGACCAGCAGTGGGTAGTACTGATGTTGTTGGTACCGAGACTCAGGAGCCATGGTTGATCTCTGGAGAGATCTAGATTTACCTTTATGCATGTCTTAGTTTATTTTCTTAGTTGGATCAAATTTATTCATGGATGGACGATATTTTATTGTTTGGAATTTCAGTCTCTTTGTCATTGGATTTGGATATTATTATTTCATTATCTATCGTACTCTTGTTTCCTTGGTTTGTGTCACTGCTGAGTACGATTTGTATTTGTGTTCTATTGTATCTGTGGAGGATGTTATTGTGTGTACTAGACAGCATTCTACCGTCGATACCGCGGCGTAGGCTGGACTTGGACACACACTTGTATCCCGAAAAGCGGGTACAGGTCGTGACACCAAATCCAGAGATCAAAAAATCATGTTGATAGCTTAGGCCTCGCACCGTGCACGCGGGCCCTAAGCTGTACCATTATTCCTATGCTCCTGTGCTTATTCATGTACTTACCCCATTCGGTCATTTAGGTTAGTTGTATTTCAAACATTGTGTACATGTCATGTCTTGTATTTCAAGTTCATGGTCTACATTTTTATACTTTATTTTCTGTACTTTATATTCATGTACTTTCTTGTTCTTTCCTGTGCTTTACATGTTCTCTTGTACATTTTTTATAGCATGATGTTCTTGTTCATTACCTAGGACTGTACTTTGCTCCGCTCCTAACTGGATATGTTGCAGGTGTACTTGTAGGATATTGTTCTACCTTATGGGCCAGAGCCCAGGATCTTAGCTGAGTAGGATGAAGACATGACTTAGCTAGAGGCTTCAGGTTTAGACTGTTTAGCTTTACTCATAGATATTATTTTTTTAGAGTTCATATCGTATTTCATTCCTGTTTGACTCTGGTACCTTTACGTTATATGGACTTGTGGATTATGATGATCTTTCTGGGATTGTTTATAGATGTTGTGATTTATAATTATTCTTATTGACTTGTTAGTTTTTAGCTTGGTACAGCTTACTATGTTAGGCTGGACATGTCCGACTCGTGTCCGATTATTCGGAAATGGGTCGTTAATAGCTCATAAGATATTACAAAGAAGAGGAAATAATTGTTCGCATTAAAATATTATATATTAAACCCTATTTTTTATGGTTTTGATTATCAAAAGTTATTGGGAGATCCTAGAGAGAGAGAGAGATCATCAATTATGAATATCTCCAGTTTGTTTGAGTTTGTTATCATGCATGTTGTATTTAAAGCCTATAAATAAAAACACGATGGCTTAACCTGGTATGAAGCCAGAACCCTATCCTATTCCCCTTTCTTCTGTTTACAAATCTTATTGTTCGAAGTGGTAGACACCTAGCTGGGACGAACAAATTTCAATAGGGAGAAGATATACAAAGAAGAATTTGGTGTAAGAAAATATTGATAATAAATAATGTTTATAACATTAAGCATTTCCGAACACTCTTAGCTACGTTGCTAAGAGAGTAAAGATAATAGCGAGTGGAACTTGGACGACTTTTATTTTTTTTTGAATAAAACCATAACCTTTCATTAAAAAAATAGAAGAGTTACAAGAGTTCATATCATTCAGGATATGAGATAAAATATATATTAGACATGTCAATCTTAAGTGTGAAAGCACTGTTCTGGGGATTGAATTTGGCAATAGAATGAATGAGTTCTTGGGCTATAACTACATTATCTCAAATTTTTCTTCCCGGTATAAAGGCATTTTGAAAAGGACTAATGATTTTGTCCAGTAATGGACGAATTCTATTTGGTAGGATTTTAGTGATGATCTTATAGGATACGTTGCAAAGAGATATTGGACGGTAATCAATAGGACTAGTAGAATTTTGGATTTGGGAATGAGCGCAATGAAAGTGTGATTCACAGAAGGAGGCATTACACTAGAATCAAAGAAATTCTAGTTGAGGGAGGTTACCTCACGGCCAATTTTGGACAAATATTTCTGGTAGAAGAGGGCCGGGAACCCATCTAGGCCAAGAGACTTGCATGGCTTCAAGTTTGTGATAGTGGCTTTGATCTCTTCTTCGCTAGGACAGCTGCATATAAGTTCATTCTCTTGCGGATCAATTCTGTTATGCTCTGCAAGAATATGTGCTGGAACTGGTCGAGTATCTACAGTTGTGAACAATGTGCTGAAGTAGGAGACCAATGTGTTGGCAATATCTTCATGTTTGAAAGCCATCTTACCATTAGGTTTCATGGGATTGTAGATAGAGTTCCTTTGCTTTTTATTGGTAGCCATTAAATGAAAGAATCTGTTATTTCTGTCTCCCTCTTTAACCAAGGATGTACAAGATCTTTGCTTCCAGTAAACCTCTTGTTGTAGAAGCAATTTGTTAAGGTTAAGTTTCGGTAACTTCTCATGCTGTGTATTGTCATGAGAAATCGGTTGTTGCTGGATGTGTAAAAGCTTGTTTTCATGAAATTTGATGCCATTACCTAGTTTTTCAATACGTCTTCTACCCCAGCCTTTAAGAGCAACCATAAGATCTTTTAACTTGGAATGAAAGTTCCTGGAACTTGAGGAGAAAATCTATGAATCTGATAACACTCTCTCGAAGTCAGGTTCTTGTATCCAGGATGCCTCACACAGGTTCTAGTATCCTGGAACTTTAATAGAAGGAAGACTTTTATTAATATAAAAAAAAATCTTATAAGTTTTGGTGGTGAGAAGACAATGAATCTTCCCGTATTTATATAAACAAATGCCTTAAAGGCTTACAAGAACCTTATGTAGTTATGTTAATATAAATATGTGACTCATTTAATATATATATATATATATATATATATATATATATATATATATATATATATATATATATATATATATATATATATATATATATATATATATATACACACACACACACACACACACACACTCTCTATTGAAAATGACCTCTAGTCTAGTGGTTAAGAAAGATGCATGCGGCCCGAGTGGTCAGGAGTTCGAATCCCATTAGAGCGATTCCAGAAACAATTTACCTAGTTCCATATATATAAATATAAATATAAATATAAATATAAATATATATAAAATATATATATATATATATATATATTCTCGAAAAACCAGGTTTTTACAAAAATATACCATTCTAGAAATATATATTTTACATTTTATCGGCTAATTATGAATGGTGTATTTTTGGTTAATTGAAAATCTTATTGTATCTACTTTGGCGACGACGGAAATGGTCGAATGAGCCTTTAGTGAAACACAAACGCTACTGGATATTCTCGTACGTTGAGGTATAAACTATTAGTAACATGTGATTGCGTGACCGAGTCTAAGACTCTATATGTCCCTATCTTGTGACTTTAAATTATTTTAGACTTTGTACAACTTGTTACTTGGCATTTGTATTTTAGGTGCAGTGTACTTGTGTCTTCTGACTAGACCGCTTTCCGGCTTTTAGAAGATCGTCCGCAGCATAGCTTAGGGTTTTAATTCTTCTTTATTTATTTTTCATAAATGTGTTGTAAAGGCATAAGCCCATTTTTCTCCTTTCTTTCTCTGAGTCCTATATTGCGTAACTTAGGAGTAGCGTAGCTCTTTATCTGTGTTTTATGTTGATAGTATCGCACGCTAGATTTATCTATAAAAATGAAATCGAAAATGTTCAGTTCCAAAAATATAAATATAGATTTCTCAAATAAATTAGAATGCCTTAAATTCAAGTTTTAGATCAATAACTTCACGTTTTTATCATTAAAAGAAAAATATAGTTTTATAGACATATATACAATATAAAACACAAGCTTTCCAAATAAATCGAGATGTCTTCTCTTTCCAAATTAATGCAAATAAATTTTGTACAAATTGACAAATATGTGTAAAAGCAGCGTCTGGATAATTTTACCGTTAGTGTAATTATTAAACCAGAAAATTGACTAGGACCAATATTAGAGATTGTAACTAGAACACATAAAAATGGTTATGTTAGAACTGAAACGTCCTAATTAAATGTAGGATTTCAAGGACTAGACTGAGATCATCCTTCCCTCCATCTTCCTTTTTACAAAATTCAAGGCAAGTGCACTACTAAAAATTTTTATTTTAAATAATACTTGTCTTATTGCATGTTGACACATTGCACCACGGAGTTCTTAATTGACTCGGAGTATTAGGGAGTAGTGTAGCACTTGTGACCAAACCCTCCTAGAATTATTGTGGATAGCTGAAGCCGTACTTGCACGTGTACCGAAGCCGAATCGTATGCTAGAATACAAATTGAATCTACCAGTCGGTCACAAGTGTTTACCTATTCAAATCACAATTGTTTCATAGTATCAAATATTTCAATTGTTTTCTTGCATCAAATTATTTTAATTGTTTCAAATAGGCATTTTTCAGTTATTGCTTAAAATGCTAGAGTTTAAAATTGTGTACTTGTTCATTCCTGACTGGAACCCCCTTTTCACCGTAGACAAGTTTGAGAACGGAGAGCTAATCTTCAATAGCTATTATGATCCCGACTTGTACCTGAGGAGCCACTGGAACCCACTTTGGATAACACTGTCCTAGAGGCACCTTAGCCGACTACTTAGTAAGCTTAGAGTTGCTTTATTATATTTGCTTAGCATTTTCCTTTCTGAATTGTATTTGAAGTTTTAACTTGAGTACAACTTATGTTGTTCAACTTTTACCTTCAACGACGGCTTAACTTGTGTGTTTTGAATTATCGAATTTTTTTTTAATTTTTCGCAAATCTAGATGTTGTGATTACGAGTTCCACTATTGATCAGACAGCTTACTACCGCCGTCTCACCACTGTGTAGGCTGGACATGATCCAACTTGACCCAAACATAGGGATCGGGTCGTGACACGTTGAGCCTTCTTAATTGACATCGTCCGCCTGGTATGCTAGATATTCAACTTTGAATGTGTTTATAGCTTTAGTCTTACATACATCACACTAGACTAACTGGTCTCTACGATGCCTTTGGTAACTTGTATAATAGACTTGAACAACATAACTTATGCCATCAAAAAAGGGTCGGGCCCTCTATATCTCCATCAAAAGTTTATATTTACAAATCCAAATTGTTTATTAATTTTCTTCCTTGATATGATCTTGTGTCGAACCAATCACATTTGAACACACCAGTTAATGTCATAAGGGATGGGACATTTCAACTCTACAATATCTTAAAGTATACCATAATAATCAAAATCTGATTCATCATCATAGATGGTGCCCCTTATACAAACACTAGAATCCTTTGTATTGAACTCGTCAACAAAATAGCATTTATAGGATTTTGAGTTATTCTAAACTTGTATTCATTAATTGTGTATCCACGCCAAGTTGATACTTCCTTAATTCGTCCTACGGCCAAATAGTGAAGGCTTTCATTCTTGAGTTCAGTTTCATGTAAGATAGCATGTAATCAAACGATGATACTTGACTGGCTAGTAACGATTAGTGGTGTAACTTATTAACATCAATATTCAATAAGGTGAAACTTAGTTGCTTTCATATTTGCCTTTTCCAATACTTTCAAAAAAGCCAGATGGGAATACCTCTCCAATATTCATAATATTGTCCTCGATTTCAACCATATACTGCATCGTTAGTCTGCTTAAACAAATATCTCAAAAATATATCACTTCACGTCACAAGTGCATCACAAATTTAAACTAAATTAAATCAACATAACATCGATATTTAGTCTTTGTTTTGACGACAAATAGCGACCAACTTGACATTGCTAAATTGAAGACGATTTTAACTTATGCTTTAAACGTCGCTAAGTTGGTGATGCATAGCAAACTAGGTTATTAAGTCCTACAACAACGCTTAGTAACGTTTTTCGGGTTAGAGATCAATAAATACTCGATTCAGTCGTAACATTGCTAATTTTCGCGAATAGACTTTAAATTGCACAATTTCTGATAGCAACCCACAACAATTGATATATTATTGACAGGCGAGTGGAACCAACTTTTTGTATTTTTATAATTAATTAAGCAGACGTCATATACAACGACGTCACTGTGTGACGCAGGTTATCGAGTAGTGGGGCCAACTGATACAACTTTTTGTATTAGTGGGGCCAACTGATACAGCTGCCTCCCTCCAAAATATAACCTGACCCCGCTCTTTTTTTGGAACAGAGTGATGTGTCCTCTCTCCAGTCAGAGAGGACAGGAGGTTCAAAAAGAATATTCAGAGAAATCTTATAAAATTTGCAAGTGGCGAGTAAAGTCTTCTAATACCAAGTTGTAAGTGGCACTTTAATATGTATTAATCCATAAAGATATGTTAAGTAAATATGTTCAATCGGTTATAAGTAGTTTGTATGATTTGCAGGTCTTCCCATGTGTTGTTATACAGAACTTCCAATTGCTGGGAAGAATTTTCTTTTGTAATAGTGCAACGTTAATATAAATGCAACATTTGGTAAACTAAGTAGTTTATAGGCTTTGTTTGGATTGATGGAGAAAAATAAGCAGAGCTAAGTGAGATAGGGGAGTCAACTTTATTTGGATTGAAGTAAAAATTAAGTGGGTGTCTATAACTACTCTTGTTGTAATTGAAGATTTTTAATGTGAGGATGATTAATAGAAATGCTAAATTATCGATTCTAATAGCATTTCAACTAAGACGTTTTTGACATCTTAACTTTCTACTATTCGATTTTGGCATCCAAACTTAATAAATTGTTCTTTTAAAATATCGTTCGTCAAATTTGTAGTACATCAAGACCACTACAAAAATTATGTTTTTGTAGTAAAAAAGTGCAATTTAAATACATGTATTATCAATCAGATATTTTTTTGAAACGGTCCTGATGTGCACTAAAATTGTCGAATTATACTTTAAAAGAACAATTTATAAAATTGGAATGTCACAATCGAGCAGTAAAAAATTATAGTGCAAAAAATGTCCGAACATTGCAGTTAGAATGCCAGTATGATCGATAGTTTAGTCTTTCTATTAATCCTCCTCTCACTCAAAATCTCTCATTCAAGCCAGAGTTATTAAACCTCAATCTAAGCACACCCATAGGAAAATCAAGGAGAACATATCCTAGATGATGACTACGGTTGGCTTCTTATCCTAGATGATGACTACAGTTGGCTTGCTCGCTCTAATTCCAAAATGGCTAGGTTCACAAAGGAAGCTCTTCTTTGAAAGACTCTACACTCACTACAAGAAAATAGGTCTTTCCCGACGTTTATTCCTCCGACAATTTTGTAAACGTCGGCTAAGTTAGCATATAACGACGTATTTAAAAAAACGTTGGTCATAACCGGCATTTGTCTTTAAACGTTGCACAATATACAAACGTTGATAATTACCTACGTTTGCCCTTAAACGTCGAGCAATATACCAACGTTTTTAAACAAAGGTTGACAATTACTTGCGTTTGTCTTTAAACGTCGAAAAATATACCTACATTTTTAAAACAAACGTTGATAATTACTTGCATTTTTCTTTAAACGTCGATCAATATACCAACGTTTGACAATTACCTACGTTTGTCTTTAAACGTCGAGAAATATACCAACATTTTAAAAACAAACGTTGATAATTACTTGCGTTTTTCTTTAAACATCGAGCAATATACAAACGTTTTGTGAAGCATGTCGCATATTTGGAAACCATTTTCGACATTTTTTTGACATTTTTTGGACATTTACACTTATTTGACGTGTGAAGGAATTTTTTTTCTAATCCTACATAAACGAGGCAGATTTTGTTTATGAAAATTAAGGTGAACCATTGACTAAATTAAAAAGTCTACTAAATTAAGGTGAACCATTGACTCCCCATTCCGTCCTCTAGTCCCCCCTCCCCCAATTCCAGGGGCACGGCTAGGGTTAGGGCTTGCTCCTCCTCAAACCCTAACCCCGCCACCAAACCCCTCCGCACCGCCGCCGTCGGATGCCTCCTCCTCACCGTCCTCCTCTCCGGCAAGCTCTACGCCCCTTCCCCCGCCATCGCCGACCCGGTCCAGCAGCTCGACGTCGAGCCCGAATTGATCTCCAACCCCATCGAGCTCTCCTCCGAAACCATCGACTCCCTCCGAACCCTCCTCTACCAGAAGCTCAACGACGGCGAGGACTCCGCCGCCCTCGTCCTCCTCGACCGCCTCCAACTCCTCCAGCCCGCCGAGCCCGAGTGGAAGTTCCTTGCCGCCAGGCTCCACAACGAGATGGGCGACACCGAGTCCTCCCGGAGGATCTACGAGGAGATCCTCGCGGCCGACCCCCTCTCCTTCGAGGCCCTCTTCGAGAACGCCGTCCTCATGGACCGCTGCGGCGAGCACGCCGCCGCCCTCCAGCGCCTCGAGTCGGCGCTGGAGGCCGCCGACTCGGAGAACACTACACCAAAACAGTCGATTTGTAACACATTTATTTTACAATTAGTAACGATTATTACCGTGATAGTTTTGTAATGGTAATAACTGTTACAATTATTTAAAACTGTTACAAAATTTCCAATTTTGGAAAAAAAATTATAATGTTCGTTACATTCAAAATCGTTACAAATGAAAAAGTCTCCTACTCTCATTTTTCATATATCCCAGGCAAAGCGTTAGAAATAAAAAAAGTTCCACTTCCCACTCTTTTTTCACCATTCCCTCTCCTTTCCTTCTTTCGAGATTCCCATCTTCATGACCTAATTTTCGTCCACTAATACTTCCGACGACCTCAAATCTCTTCGGATACCAAAAAATCCACGGATCAGAGCCGCCAATAGTGACGGTCGGTGACCTAGAGCCGTCAGTGCTCTGGTTGGCCGTCCTCCCCAACTCCTCGTCGTAGCCCTCTGGAGGTCCCTTTTCAACCCCAACGACACCTCCACCTCTCTGAATCCTTGGTGCCTCAATTTATCTTCTTCTCTACAAAAATTAGGGCATCGATCCAGAGCTCACCATGTGTGATGCCTATCTCGATGTCAATATCGATCCGCATGCACCAAGGAGAAGGAGGAGGAGGAGGAGGAGTAGGAGTAGGAGGAGGGGCTATGGCGGTGAGAGGAGGAGTAGTAGTAGCAGAAGGAGGAGAGCGGATGAATCGGCTTCTGCTTCTTCTTCTTCAGTTCGATGGAACAGGGCACTGGAAGAAGAGAGGACAGTGGGAGAGTTCTGGAGCCTCTTGGTCGACATATATCTGCTGCCAGCTCTCCACGACAACTACTACATGGTGAGGTATAACAACAAATTCTTTCTGTGCTATTTCTTCAATCCTAACTGAACAACAGTTGGATTCATTTCTCATTCATTCATTTTAATTCATTCGTCGCCCACCCGTGGCTGAATCTTCAGTTTTGGGGAAAATGGTTTTGAGTTGTTACTTATGCTTCTACAGATCTTATGGATTGTTTGTTGGTTGCTTGTTTTGATCATTATTGAGATAGCTCCCGTAGAGATTCCCATGGATCGACACATACGTACTAAAAATACGTGCGAAGGTGAGAACCTTACTGCAACTTGCTTTTGCTGCGAGGAATATGTTATCTCATAAAAGGACCCAATAGCATGATCGACCCTCCCCATAGGGGTCATTAGCCTCAGTTTTGCGCTTTATGTCCCGCTCTCGTCAAGCCTTAGCGCCTAAAAACTATGGGTTGATATCAAATGTTTATAGGCAATACGAGTAGAGAATAGAAAATTAAAGAAAGAAGGAATTATTGTCTCTCTTTATTTTGTGTTTCCACTATAAATATTCTCTCTCTTTATTTATCATATCAGGGGCTATCAGGAGCTGATCTTTTATGATTTGTCAACTTTAATTTGGTTGTCTGACAATATTTTCATATCAATATTAGCATATGAAATATCAAAATTTTATGCCAAGTATAGATTTTCTAAACATATGCACAATGCAACCATAGATTTTTATACTATTGTGTTCTGATTCAGTAGTATTGATGGCCTTTACTAGTTCATTTTGTACTTATAGTTTCTTTTATTTCTTCACTGTTCAAATTTCATTCTAGGAAATCATGAAACTTGACAAATGAATAATGTACATCTTTTTCATAGAGGAAGGAGTTGCATGCATTACTATTAGAGAAAGAGGCACTTAAAAATGAAAGGCAAAATATGAAAAACGAAGATTAGTGCCCTACATAACTTTACAAAGGAATATCTTGAAGAAACCCTCAAAAAGATTCATTGTTCTACTTCTGGTAACCCATTTGCTATAATTTTCTCATAAAATTAACTATTCTGATGTATTCCAAAGAATATGCTAAATAGTTATCTAATGTATATTACGTTAGTGACTCTTTAACTATTGGGTATTATGATGGAAATACCTTTATTGTACCGGAAGAATTTGACTATCATAGGAAGTTATGATGTTCCAAATTCTAGTATTGCTACAGATACAAAACACTAAGCAAAGGAATTATAAATAACTTAGGAATTATGCGAAGGAATTATAAGTAACTTTGGAATTAATGTTAGAATGGAAGAAGAAGTATTTGTGTAGCAAGCCACAAGTATTTGGAACAAAGGCTTGTTAATGTTGGAGTTGTAATACAAATAAATAAAGAAGATATTTTAAGTGCCTTATAGAAGTGATTTATATGCTCAATTAAAGCATTTAGTTCACAGTATACACCATTTTAGCAACTCAATCTTGATATGGACAACAGCCTTCAAGAATAAAACTAGTTAGTACACTAATATTTCCAACGACCGACAATCATATTGTTACTTTGTTAGAAATTTAAAAAGGATAAAATCTTTAACTCCAAATCTTCACTATGGGTTTGTCCATGTTGACATTTTCTCGCCTTTCATTGAAGCCCTCACGCCATTCTGCTTCGAGGAACAATGATCTCCATGCAAACATTAGGAAGGACAATGATACGAAGTTTGGCAGTCTTTCATCAAATTTGGAGAAGTATTTATGGGAGAAGAAGCTTTACAAGGAAGTTAAGGTACACAATATATTATGATATAATCATTTTTGTGCCACTGGCTGCCTTTTCTTATGAAGCCACATGAATGTTGTTGAGCATTTATTCAGGTATTTTAGAAAGTGGTCTTGAATATATAGCACTGATTTTTATACTCCCTTGAAAAGAAATATCCATGCAGTCTAAATTAGGCATGGTTATATGATGTTTGATCTAGATTCTTGCATTTTTGAAGCACTACTTAGATGATTGTTTTATCTATTAAATGTATATATAAATAAAGCAATGTGGATGATGAATAATTATTCAAAAAATGAAATATAGTATCTATGCTTAGTTATCATATGAATTCAGCATTACATAGGTGAAAGTTAATGTATCAGTATTGCTCATGTTTGAGAAAGAGTGAACGGAACTGTGAAACTTTTATATAACCAAGGAAAATATTGTGGATAAGTTGTTATGTACTACTTTTGTAGGCACCTAATTTTATTTTAGGCTTGTATAGTTGATTATCCTGAAACTAGCTTTATTGATACATCCCCACAATGTTATAATGTACAGAAACAAAACTAATTAACTTTCTAATTGATCTTGAATTGAGACAGTGAACTTGGAGAATAGGAAAAGGTTCTAGGTTGTCACATTCTTCTCTTCACTTTCTCAAAGTGTGTACAAGGATGGTAGCTTCTTTCTTTCTAACTCTTGTTTAAGGTATTATAAAATTAATGCATATGAAGGATAATTGTGTCTGATCATGTTGAAGTCAAAGTTAGCAAATTACAATTTTTATTTTGTAGTCAAACAATTTTTTAGTTTTTCTATCATGAAGAAGTTTTATAAATTAGTATTATTATTACAATCTTGAGAATATTAGAAAGTTAGCATAGTTTGTGGGATCGGCCGATAAATTATACTATAAGAGGCAATGATGTGAAGGATAACTCACTAACCCCATTTTCGTCCCATGAAAGAGATGATTTTAAGCCCAACCATGTAAAGAAGACAAATCTGTGCAATTCATAACATAACTCACAGACAAGCTACTTGGTTCACACTTCACACATTATCAGGTAAGATTAAACTGAAGATAAAATATTGTTTTTAAGGATGCAATGATATTCTTTGGAGTAATGTATAAATTTCACATGTGCAGAGCACACCAAGGGCCCACAAAAGCCTAATCACCATCATGCCCTGTAATTATGATATCATGCTTGGAACATGGAAAAGCAGATCTTGGTTACTTTTAGCTAATAACATATTTTAAATGCAGTTAACAAAAGTAGGCAGAGAGGCAGAGATCAATAATTTTTAGCAGCTCCAACTAGAGGTAAACTATTGCTGAAGACATTAACATCTGCAGAACATGTTGGCACCACAGGATAGAATTTCTGATGATTTATATTAATTTTAAATGCAAAGAACAAAAATGAGCTGGGAAAACCAGTAACCAAGAGAATTAAATTAGTGAAAGTATGCTGATATAGAGAATTTCATACCGCATAGGCCTCATAGGACAATATTTGATATTAGCACGTGAGAGCAAACATTTTTGTTATGGATTGGTATACACGTAAGGAAGAAGAGCTTGAGAAGATGAAAAACCTAAGATTTGTTAAGAACTGTGAATGAGAGAATTTAGGCAGGAGACAAAGATAGTGAAAACATGATTTCATACTCCCTCATTTTGTATGTCTGAAAATTTAGTGAGTTTCATAGTCGCAAGGAAGCGAGAGAAGCTGAGAATTGCAAAGAATGAATGAAAATGCACAGACACATTATAATACAAAC
This sequence comes from Iris pallida, assembly GCA_029216955.1. Classification (NCBI taxonomy): domain Eukaryota; kingdom Viridiplantae; phylum Streptophyta; class Magnoliopsida; order Asparagales; family Iridaceae; genus Iris; species Iris pallida. The sequence goes on along the minus strand of JANAVB010020598.1, from coordinate 20,444 downwards.
CATCCAAAACTCATGATAATGTACGATCATATGATACTATGATGTACACATGATAATGTATGATCCTATGATACTATGATGTACACATATAGTAGACAAACAATATGATAGGCTGCTATACAGACTTTTCTAACACTTCCTTCGCTTACTAAAATTTAAAGTGTACTAAAATTCAAAGTGTTTATGAAGCTTGTTCACTTCAAGATAGCTTTCCATCATCTTTAGATTATTTCTATTGTCCTTAATTATCATGTCTCTCAGATCAAGCCAAGAGAGTTATTATCAACCTTAAACTTGTGAAACTCCAAAAGAGCATTTCCTTGTAAAGTTCACACAAGCCCATCAGATATCAACCTCTACTTTGGATAAGTAAAATCTGCCTAGCATCTCCGTGGAAGAGATTCACAACTTTTTAATTGATTGTGTAACAATGACTAACATTGCATTGATTACTTGCATCCTTTCTCTTCCAACTTGGAATTCTTCACTGTAGACATTTTTTGACTGACTTGAATAGGTGAGAACATTGTGCTTTTAATGAAACCCTTAGCTAATTCGTCATAAACTTTTTTTAAAGATGATATCTCTGGCCTAATAATTTGGAATCTTATTAACTGCGCCAAAGTCATGCCTGGGAGTTGATACACTAGAAGGAGCAAACAAGGCACTTTTAAGAATCAGAACTAACATTAGCTAGAAACACTATGTTGTGTAAATCTGATCAATAAAATCCAAACAATGAAAGCACAAAGTTACTGATACGATGGGGACTAATAGAGAGAAAAAAAATATCAAAGCATCTTTTGAGTAAATTGGTACATGTCATATGGAAAAGTGAACCAAGGACCCATGAGAGTCTAATAATTATACTCCATTATTAGACTCACAAACTGGTAACATGAAGAAAAGCGGATCTTGGTCAGTTTGGCGTAAAAGTAATTCCAAATTGAGTGCACAAAAGTAGGCTGGGACCAAACTACTGGTGTAGATAATTGTTAATCCATCACCAAATCAGTGATAAAACTTGATATTTGGTCGTCTTCATAGCCTAATATCGCACAGCATATGCATTCTGCTACTCTAAGATAGACATAACCCCCATGTCAAAAATTCATAGCAAAACAAGAAATCCACACACAGGGAGAATCCAAAATAGAAGGTAAGCTTGAAAGAAACTTTTACCTGATATTATTCCCATCAGTCTGAAATGAGTCGGGCTTCGATCCAAGCTTCATATACTTCATTGCTATTATTTCAGAGACCATCGACATTGTTCCTTATATGAAGATGTGGAAGAGTGCTGATTTTGCTTTCCCAATTTTAGTGCAGCTACTTCAGAGGAGAGTGCCTTGTGTTCCGCCAGCAGTTACAAAGAACATAGTGCCTAGTGATGCCAATTAAGGTTCTGGTTTGAGGTCAATAGGTTCTAAAGATGTGATATTTGTAGCACATTTAGCTGCCTCTAATGAAGAGGCACCTCCAGCTAGTATTCAAGTTTCAGATCATCAAGAGGAAGGATCCACAGGTAAACAATTATACTTTGGTAATCAATCATGTCTCAATTAATAATATTCCATGTTGTTTCATAGCGAACTTGCAATATATGGTTCCTATTTAACATGGTAGTATTTAGTTCTTTTGTTAATTCTTTGCCATTGTTATCGTTTAGTAAGTCCAGATGGTGATGAAACTGCAGGTGGGTCAATGTTGGACTCAATTGGCCAGGGATCTCAACCTCATGTGCCTTTTGGAGAAAAAAGTAAGGAAGAAAAATGGATGGATGCCAACGAAAATATAATAGCATCGTTACTGCAGGCTTCCCCTTCAGATTCTAATACTAATTTTGAGATTGTCGGGAACTAATTTTTTGGAAAGACATTCGATTCATGTGTTTTAGTTTATACGTTAGTTGTCTAGCTGGAATACAGCACGTTTGTGGAATATGTTACGTTTCTTTTTGAATTGACTATTTGAAGTTGTAAAATATTACATTATTGGATTTATTTTTAAAGAGATGTTTGAAGACATTGTATTGGATATCATGTTGTGTTCATGGTAATTTGTTGCTCTTTGTTCTCAAGTTCTTCGAATATAAATTTCAATGTTTGTATGTTATTTTTGAAATAAATTTTTTACATTTATGCGACAGCCAAATATGTGTACGACAGCCAAATATGTCGCGAAAACGCTTTGGCGACACCAATCTAACTTTTTGCTACATATTGCTTATGTCGCTGAAAATGTATTTTCTTGTAGTGAAATTACCATTTCCAACGTATTTGGAAAAAGTTAGGAAAACAAAACCCAACGATTTTTTAAAAAGGTTGGTAATACAAAACCTAACGTTTGTTGGAAATGGTTAGGAAATCAAAATCCTACGTGTTTTTGGAAGGTTGGAAAAACCCAACGTTTCATAAAATGTTGAAAATAAGGTATGTTTTGCCACATTTTTGTATGAAAACGTTGGAAATATGATAACCATTATAGGACAATTAACGACGTTTATAAATGTTGCTGCAAACGTCGTCTAAACCCTATGCCAACGTTTAACGCAAATATTGTAAATTGCCAACTAGAACAACGACGACATTTGTAGAAACCGTTGAACAAACGTCGTTAACACCAATGCCAACATTTTACACAGTTTTGCCGACGTTAGTAAAACGTTGGGAAAAAACATTTTTCTTGTAGTGACTCCATAAAGGACACCAATTAATTGGGAATAAAATAACTGTGCTTCTACCTAGACCAGGCCGGAAAACCAACAACACGTGTCGGTTTTCGATTGGCTGATTTATTTTTTCGAGTTAGCATGAGGAGAGTTTTTCTTTTTTCCAGCCAATCACGTGTTGCACGTGGAATGCTGTTTTTTTGTTTTAACGATTTTTTTTTGGGCTGTCGGGACTTCTCCATAAAACATTATTGCCAATCGTTTCTTGAACGGTTGAGTGGAGTTGGTTCATGGGCTCAAGCCTTGTCATAATCTCCAACACCAATTTCTACCAAATCACCAATTCTTTGTCGTCAACAAACATTCGGAAGGACTCACAATTCTTCTGAAAGCATTACAGGATTCGGAAAAGGAAGATTCATAGGAATTATGGTGTGTACACCTTAATGACTACTCTTTAATTCCTTTCCAATCTTGAGGAAAATGCAGAGTGTTTCTCACTCACCTTCCTACACTAACTAAAAACCTAAGAAAACTAAATCTTTTCTTTTCTTTCTTTCTGATGGGAATATTAATTGTTTTCCTTGGCCATTTGATGACTGACACTTGACTCTAGAAGAAATAGTACTATTCTTTAGGAAGAGGAATTCTTTCTTTTATATACATATGACCAACTCCATTTCCAGTCTCTTTCTAATTAAGGCTTGAAAAAGATTGCATTAATTGTGTCAACAACTTATATATACAAGTAAAACACTTATAAATGTGATTATAATAAATTGGAGTGCAGAATGTGTTGTACGTGGCTGTATTTCTTTATTATTATTATTATTATTGATAAAAGGTGTCGAGAGTGCGCGAGACGTACGTGTGGGACGGCTATGAAAAAGTCAGCGCGAACATAATCCTTACGAAAAGTCTGAAACGACATGACGATCAGCTAAAATTGTGTGCGGGAAGACACATGATTTAACTGAGCCCACATATGCGCAAATTATATATATATATATATATATATATATATATATATATATATATATATATATATATATATATATATATATATATATATATATATATGCGCAAATTGTCAAATATGGATTTTATTATCATCATCACAGTACTCCATCGAACTCTCATGTTTTATTTGCTCTAATATTTTATTTCTTTTATTGGATGATAGATAATGGTTTAAATGATGCGGAGACCCTTACAACAACTTCCTTTTTTTTTCTCTTCGTTTTACATGCCAGTGCTGTGGTATGAATTTGTGACAATTATATTTATATATATATATATATATATATATATATATATATATATATATATATATATATATATATATATTGAGTAGGAAGGATCCAAGTATGGAGTCAAAACCTGACCGCAAATACACGCTCAATCTAGTCCTTCCGAGTGGGACGCGTACGCCTCCACCTACAGGCCCTACTATCCAAACTAACTGATGAATTAATATATATTTTTATATTTGTTGTGACGAAATTAACTCAATTCCGAGCATCTTCTTCTTCTTCTTCTTGGATCTTATTTTATGTTATATATATAGTAGCAACAACTTGGAACAAGTAGTCTTATCTTGCTCCAATTAGTCCTCAACTCTCCATCAGTAGCATGGACATAGAGAAGAGTCTAATCGACCAGCAGACTGTGATCCAACAGCTGGCGAGAGGACGAGAGCTCATGGCTGAGCTGTCCTCGCACCTTGAAGGAGAGTTAATTTGGCCAGATGAGTTGGCCGACGACTTCTGCAAAGGAATTATGGAAGCTTTTGAAGTGGGCATCTCCCTTGTTAAGACGAAGCCTATCGACGCAACAGTACTATCGTCTGCCGCAGACAACCGTGGTCCGCCGCCGTCTGCAGAAGAACTTCACTCGCCTACTTCGGTTCTGCAATTGGGCCACAGTCGTCCTTATGAATCTGGAGATCCGAATCCGAAAAACCAAAAGAGGAGGTATATACATATAATTTGGTTAGATTGCAAACTAATAATATGTAGTGGGCTTAATTTCAATAATTCCCCACCCCCCCCCCCCCCCCCCCCCCCCCCCCCCCCCTCCTTTATGTTACCAGAAGGCTCTCATCTTCAAGGACAACAGTGACCGATTCGCCTTTTTCCGACGGCTACCAGTGGAGAAAATATGGACAGAAGATGATCCGAAACGTCAAACACCCAAGGTTAGTTAACTATAACCTCTATAATATAACGTTTAGTACTTATCTTTCAATGATGATTACTTAGTAGTCATTCAAATTCTCACAACTGCTAGTTAGTTAACTATAAGCTCAAATTGGAACATAAGGCACTGAAATTCTGGCCAGTAATGAATTGAATATTTATGTGCTGATCTCAAAGATACTATGGTTAATACTAGTTAGTTAACTACAAAATGTTTGATTACCTAAAGTGGGGGGAAAAAAACTGCCATAATTTCGGTCCAACATGTTGAAGAAATATTGTGATAATTAATTCTTTTGAAAGAAGCTGGTGATCCAAAACCTTTGATTGTTGACCCAATTATATTAAGTTTCTTAAATTTACCTTCCGATGGAGCTAATACTATCTACTATATATTTTGCTAAGCTGAGTAGTACGTACTTCTGATCGATCTGCAGGAGCTACTACAAATGCACCCACACAGACTGCAACGCAAAGCTGCTGGTGCAACAAATCGTCCACTCCGGCCGCCTACCCATGTACGAGGTTACCCGCAACAACAAACACGCATGCAACACCATCAATCCTTTCTCTGCAGGTCTCCTCCACAACCTGACCTCGCCCGCCACCACTCGGACCGGGTCGAGTTTTATCACCTTCGAGTCGGATCAGTCGCTTCCCAGCTGCTTCGCTAGTGAAGAACTTCATCACTTCTTCCCCTCCTCTTGGCAACAAATGCCGAACCGTAGCGCTGAAATCCTCGGACCTCATGAGAGTAGTGATACTAGCTCCTCCTCCTCCTCCTCGCTGCTGCAGCATCTGAGTGTACCGGCGGCACAGTCGCATGAGACGTTTTGGAGGACGGAGCCGTGCAATATCAAGGACAGTTTGAACATCCTATCCCCTCCCTTGTCTCCGGCAGGGCAATTCTACGATGCATCATCCTACCTGTAACTGGCTGGAGCTACCATCCTTCCAAGTATAATCCGAAACTTCAATTCGAGCATTGAAACTCTGGCAAATTATGTTGGCTTTGCCACAAAACTAGAAAGCCAGGCCAATATGAATAATGAGCAGTAGGCATGCGAATGCTTGTGAATATATTATAATATACTAGAAACCTCAAATCACATATGTTGATTTGGATTAGTAATTTGCAAGTCATATGACGAAATATATGTAAATTATAAATATGATAATAAGTTAAGCAAATTTTAAATAAGATAACATGTCGCCAGGAGCATTGGCAATATGCATGCTTTTCTTTGGTATTTGTTTTTGTATTGGACGGAGTTGTGTCGAAACATTTAGTGACGAAATTTTAGTGACAAAAACTTAAGTGACAAGATAGAATTTTTAGTGAGAAAATTGGACGTTTAGTGATGAATTTTAGAAACTCAATAAGAGGTAAGATTATTTTTAGAAACTCTTTCATATTATGATGTTAAATTATACACTTCCATCTCTTTTTTCCTCGATCAAACCAAAAAAAAAAAAAACGAGTCAAAGGAAGTGAACGCTATATATTTTCTATTTTATCGGTAGAACAATATAACTCTTGTCTTCAATGGTCAAGCAAACGTCATATAGAACGACGTCAACGTATGACGTAAAGTTATCGCGTTGGATGCTACTTCACTTACACCTGGCCCGCTCCCTCAGAGAGTGATGGCTCGTCCAGTCATAGATCGAGGACCAGAGTAAGGATATTCATAGATTTCGTTCTAAATTTGCAATTGTATGCTAATCTTCATGCGAAGTGGGAAGAGTAGCATTTTAATAAGTATTAGAAAATATTTTAATTTGCGATGGCTATATAATTTGCAAGCCCCTCCCGTGTGTTTATGATAACATACAGTTGGTGGGAATTCCTTTTTTTTTTTTTTTTTTTTTTTTTACATCCCATGTTACTACAAATGAGACATTTGAGGTAGCAACCTACGGAAATCAAGGAGAGCTTATCCTTAGATGACGATGACTGTTGGCATAGTTTTTCTCTGAAAATTACTGTGAAATCCAATTTCGGGATTGGACTTTATGAAAAATCCACCCGCATGGTGGATTTTATGAAATACCCAAAATTATATATTTTCACGTTAAATATTATAAGATTTCATTTAGATGCTCTATTGTCATTTATATAGTTCCAAAAATACCCCTTCGTGCAAATTTGGTCATATATTTATGATTCTGATTTCACAAACTCAGATTTTGATTGCGATTTTATTCTTCTTCTTCACGAGAGATGTGAATTCTATTGTTTTCATCTTCAGCAGAGATCGCAAATATCGTTCGTTCTTCACTGTGATTTTCTTCAGTCGAACGTCGCTCATCATCATCATCTTCTTCTTCTTCTTCGTGGAGTGATTTGAAGTTTTTCGGCGATTAGGTCAATTGTGGAGAGAAGATCATCTTCTTTTCTTTTTATAGATCTTAAAACAATGTGAGAGCTTAGATATGTAGAAATTCATACATCATCTTCGTCAAGTCGCACATTTTTGCTGAATTTGAATTTATTATGAAGATTATTAACTGAGTAACGATTATAGAGAATGACCATTCTCCGTTAGAATTGGCCGGAGAATGAACATTTTACATTCAGAATGATCATTCTCCGTCAGTTTTAGACGGAGAATGATCATTCTCCGTCAGTTTTAGACGGAGAATGTCAGAAATATGTGTTGTCCTATTTTGTGATCTCTTCTGTTTTTATGTTATCAGGGGGAAATGGATTCTCTGTCAGTTTTAGACGGAGAATTATCATTCTCCGTCAGTTTTAGACGGAGAATGTCAGAAATATGTGTTGTCCTATTTTGTGATCTCTTCTGTTTTTATGTTACCAGGGGAAAATAGATTCAAGCTGTTTAGTTAATCTTTGTTTCAAGAGAGACATAGTTTTCTGCCGTGTCACACATGAAAGTACCGTGGAATTTTTAAAGCATCAAGTGTGTGATCGATGGACTTCTTTGGATCCACTTTCCTTTCGTTTCAAGTTTTTGCATTCTGATGGAACTGAACTGTATATTGACAGTAATTTTTGGCTTCGGTTCTTGGTTGGGGGTTTCAATGGTACCCATGACGTGAGCTTTGATCTATTTATGGAGCAAGTATACCCTATATGTTCTTTATCAACATCTTTTACTTATCAAAGTATTCCTATGGGACCTTCGTCTTCCTCTTCTAGTTCCTTGAGTAGTAGATGTTCTCCTACTGTAAAGGATAAACGAGTAGTAGAATTTTATGAGGGCTCAATTGAGACAGTAAAGAAGAGGAAATCGAATATATGGCCTGGATCAATTACAGGCATTGGTCAGATTTTTCTAAATGGTGTTGAAGAAGTTAGGCACGCTGTTAGGAAGGTATGTTTTGAATCTCGTCATCCATTCTATATTCTAAAATCTGAGCCGTGGAGGTACACCGTTTGCTGCAAGAATTATAAGACCCATGCTTGTTTGTGGAGCTTTCATGCTATATCCATTTCGAAAGATAATCAAATTTTTGAGGTGAAGAGATATGTGGGAGAACACAATTGTGGAGCTGGCTATATGGACAAAGGTAATATAGTTGTTCCAGCAATGTTTGTGAAAAGTTTGGTTAGTGACATTGTTCGGATGGATCCTAAAAAGTCGGCAAAATCAGTTTTTGATGAATTCAAGGTTGACTATGGTTTATCTCTTACCTACGGACAGGCATACCATGGCATTAGGTTGGTGCACCAAGAAATGTATGGAGATGATGTTAGAGCTTACAGCGACTTGTGTTAGTATGTCGAAAAGGTAAAGAAAATCAATATTGGTTCCGTTATCGACTTTCAGAAAGATGATACGTCTATGAAGTTTCAACGGCTTTTTTTTCATATGGGACTTGTGTCGAAGGCTTTCAATATTGTCGTCCAATGCTATATTTGGATGCGACTTTCCTTACAGGAAGGTTTAGAGGGTGTTTGATGTCTGCTACAGCAAAAAATGGTAACCAACAGTTCTATCCTATTGCCTACGTTATAGTCTCGGGCGAAGATGGTGACAATTGGAAATGGTTCCTTAAAAATCTCAAGAATGTTGTTGGATGTAGTAGGCGTATCGTTTTTCTTTCAAATCAAGGCACCGGTTTAATTTCTGAAGTTCCCAAAGTGTTCCCTACTGCTTACCGTAGCTATTGCTATTATCACATGAAGAATAACATATCATTGAAGGAGAAAGAAAATAAAAGAGTGTATCCGCATGTACTTGAAGCTTGGAGGCAAGCAGTATATGCTCTAACTCCAGGTGTGTAAATGAGACAGATTATATGCAGCTTTTCTGTACATTTTCTTTTATTTTAATAAGTAGAATGAACATTCTTCGTGTAAATAACAGGGAGAATGTCATTCTCCGTGTCATTTAGAACGGAGAACGTCATTCTCCGTTAGTTTAGAACGGAGAATGTCATTCTTCGTGTCATTTAGAACGGAGAATGTCATTCTCTGTTAGTTTAGAACGAAGAATACAATCCTCATGCGTTCTAACAATGGAAATGACTATTCTCCGTGTTATTCCCCGTTTAAAAATTCACGGAGAATGACATTCTCCGTGTTAAATTAAACGAAGAATGGTCCCTATTTTTCATGTGCTTGTTCCTTGATTCCCATCTTTATTAATTAGTCTTTTTTCTTGTATAAAGGTGGGTATAAACAAGCAATTAAGAAGATTTATAATCTGAATTGGGGTCATACTGTGAAATAGATGGATAAACAAAAGCCTGAAAATTGGTCAAATGCATTCTTTCCGGATGTAGATACGGCGAGGTTGCTTCTAGTTGTGCAGAGTTATTCAATTCATGGTTAAAGGCTGAGAAGAAAATGCCTATTTCAGCACTTGTAAATGTCATCCGAGTGAAGATGATGAAGATGATCTCAGATCGCCACAAGGATGCAAGTGATTTCAATAACATATTGACTCCATCCGCCGAGAATATGCTGAAGCAGCTTACAGATGATGGCATGTCTTATAAAGTATATCGGTCTGGTTATTTCGAGTTTGAGGTGATGGCAGATACTTCCTCCCACTTGGTGAATCTTCTTGATTGGCATTGTAGTTGTCGTAGATGGAAGGTATATGGATTCCTATGTAGCCATGCAATCCAATGCATCAGATTTGGTTCAGGCAAATCCGTCTACGATTTTGTGGAGCAGTATTCATGTGCTATTCGTCCAGTTCCAAATTTCTACCAGAAGCTATATTCATGTGCTATTCGTCCAGTTCCAGATTCTAAAAAACAGTTTGAAAATAATTCAACTGATTTGTTACTACCTCCTGTTCTGAAACGGGGTCTCGGCCGACCAAAGGTGGACTGTTATAAGAGCAATTATGAAAACAAGAAAAAAGTGAAAAGGAAGGTTAGGTGCCATAATTGTCTTGAATTAGGTAATCACAATCGCAGCACTTGTCCTCTTCTCCCACGTGCTTCGAGGAGGCAGTGCCCCCTCGTTAATACATATACATATATTCTTCCTTTTAGATAAATATTTTTTCTATGCATTTTTTACAATTTTGATATCAATGGTGCTATTTGAAGCCTGTTATATCTAATATTTCACAGTATTTGAATGCATAATGACCATTCTCCGTCATTCTTAGACGGAGAATGATATTCTCTGTTTTAATTAACACGGAGAATAGCATTCTCATTTGTTCTAATAAGGACAATGTCATTCTCCGTGTAATTTCCATTCGTTTTAACACTTAGAATGACATTCTCCGTGTTAGGTGACACGTAGAATGTCATTCTGAAGTTCATTCCCCTACTCCAGTTCTGCAAGCGGCCCACCGTCCTCGTAACGGACATGGGCATTCAGAATCTGGAGATCCGAATTCGCAACAACAAAAGATGAGGTATAGTAATAAGTGACGATGGCTACAATCCATCGTCACTTAGCAAAGGATAGACGTTGGCCAGACCACCAACTGCAGATATCTCGGATTTACTGGATGATGGCCTATGGAGTCGTCTATCCATCGTCCAGTACTGCATCCTAGTTTGAAAAATAACATCCGACCCGACCGTCTTTCTCATTCCTTCTCTTGATCTCTCTCGTCTCCTCCTCTCTCTCGATCAACCGTGCCCTCTCTCTCTCTCTCTCTCTCTCTCTCTCTCTCTCTCTCATCCCCTCTTGTTGCTCGATTGTACATAGTGAGTTCATTGCAATTGTGATCAATCTAATTAAACTAAACTTTTATTGCCCCTCTTTATTATTATCAGGATGCGTACATATTCAAAGACAACAGTGACCTATTCGCCTTTTTTCGACGGCTACCAGTGGAGAAAATATGGACAGAAGATGATCCGAAATGTCGCATACCCAAGGCTAGTCTGAGGCTAGCTCTATAACACTTGATAAAATGATTTTTGCAACTCGCATGCAAACTAAACATATTTTCTGATCTACAGGAGCTAATGTCAGAAATATGTGTTGTCCTATTTTGTGATCTCTTCTGTTTTTATGTTATCAGGGGGAAATGGATTCTCTGTCAGTTTTAGACGGAGAATTATCATTCTCCGTCAGTTTTAGACGGAGAATGTCAGAAATATGTGTTGTCCTATTTTGTGATCTCTTTTGTTTTTATGTTACCAGGGGAAAATGGATTCAAGCTGTTTAGTTAATCTTTGTTTCAAGAGAGACATAGTTTTCTGCCGTGTCACACATGAAAGTACCGTGGAATTTTTAAAGCATCAAGTGTGTGATCGATGGACTTCTTTGGATCCACTTTCCTTTCGTTTCAAGTTTTTGCATTCTGATGGAACTGAACTGTATATTGACAGTAATTTTTGGCTTCGGTTCTTGGTTGGGGGTTTCAATGGTACCCATGACGTGAGCTTTGATCTATTTATGGAGCAAGTATACCCTATATGTTCTTTATCAACATCTTTTACTTATCAAAGTATTCCTATGGGACCTTCGTCTTCCTCTTCTAGTTCCTTGAGTAGTAGATGTTCTCCTACTGTAAAGGATAAACGAGTAGTAGAATTTTATGAGGGCTCAATTGAGACAGTAAAGAAGAGGAAATCGAATATATGGCCTGGATCAATTACAGGCGTTGGTCAGATTTTTCTAAATGGTGTTGAAGAAGTTAGGCACGCTGTTAGGAAGGTATGTTTTGAATCTCGTCATCCATTCTATATTCTAAAATCTGAGCCGTGGAGGTACACCGTTTGCTGCAAGAATTATAAGACCCATGCTTGTTTGTGGAGCTTTCATGCTATATCCATTTCGAAAGATAATCAAATTTTTGAGGTGAAGAGATATGTGGGAGAACACAATTGTGGAGCTGGCTATATGGACAAAGGTAATATAGTTGTTCCAGCAATGTTTGTGAAAAGTTTGGTTAGTGACATTGTTCGGATGGATCCTAAAAAGTCGGCAAAATCAGTTTTTGATGAATTCAAGGTTGACTATGGTTTATCTCTTACCTACGGACAGGCATACCATGGCATTAGGTTGGTGCACCAAGAAATGTATGGAGATGATGTTAGAGCTTACAGCGACTTGTGTTGGTATGTCGAAAAGGTAAAGAAAATCAATATTGGTTCCGTTATCGACATTCAGAAAGATGATACGTCTATGAAGTTTCAACGGCTTTTTTTTCATATGGGACTTGTGTCGAAGGCTTTCAATATTGTCGTCCAATGCTATATTTGGATGCGACTTTCCTTACAGGAAGGTTTAGAGGGTGTTTGATGTCTGCTACAGCGAAAAATGGTAACCAAGAGTTCTATCCTATTGCCTACGTTATAGTCTCGGGCGAAGATGGTGACAATTGGAAATGGTTCCTTAAAAATCTCAAGAATGTTGTTGGATGTAGTAGGCGTATCGTTTTTCTTTCAAATCAAGGCACCGGTTTAATTTCTGAAGTTCCCAAAGTGTTCCCTACTGCTTACCGTAGCTATTGCTATTATCACATGAAGAATAACATATCATTGAAGGAGAAAGAAAATAAAAGAGTGTATCCGCATGTACTTGAAGCTTGGAGGCAAGCAGTATATGCTCTAACTCCAGGTGTGTAAATGAGACAGATTATATGCAGCTTTTCTGTACATTTTCTTTTATTTTAATAAGTAGAATGAACATTCTTCGTGTAAATAACAGGGAGAATGTCATTCTCCGTGTCATTTAGAACGGAGAACGTCATTCTCCGTTAGTTTAGAACGGAGAATGTCATTCTTCGTGTCATTTAGAACGGAGAATGTCATTCTCTGTTAGTTTAGAACGAAGAATACAATCCTCATGCGTTCTAACAATGGAAATGACTATTCTCCGTGTTATTCTCCGTTTAAAAATTCACGGAGAATGACATTCTCCGTGTTAAATTAAACGGAGAATGGTCCCTATTTTTCATGTGCTTGTTCCTTGATTCCCATCTTTATTAATTAGTCTTTTTTCTTGTATAAAGGTGGGTATAAACAAGCAATTAAGAAGATTTATAATCTGAATTGGGGTCATACTGTAAAATAGATGGATAAACAAAAGCCTGAAAATTGGTCAAATGCATTCTTTTCGGATGTAGATACGGCGAGGTTGCTTCTAGTTGTGCAGAGTTATTCAATTCATGGTTAAAGGCTGAGAAGAAAATGCCTATTTCAGCACTTGTAAATGTCATCCGAGTGAAGATGATGAAGATGATCTCAGATCGCCACAAGGATGCAAGTGATTTCAATAACATATTGACTCCATCCGCCGAGAATATGCTGAAGCAGCTTACAGATGATGGCATGTCTTATAAAGTATATCGGTCTGGTTATTTCGAGTTTGAGGTGATGGCAGATACTTCCTCCCACTTGGTGAATCTTCTTGATTGGCATTGTAGTTGTCGTAGATGGAAGGTATATGGATTCCTATGTAGCCATGCAATCGAATGCATCAGATTTGGTTCAGGCAAATCCGTCTACGATTTTGTGGAGCAGTATTCATGTGCTATTCGTCCAGTTCCAAATTTCTACCAGAAGCTATATTCATGTGCTATTCGTCCAGTTCCAGATTCTAAAAAACAGTTTGAAAATAATTCAACTGATTTGTTACTACCTCCTGTTCTGAAACGGGGTCTCGGCCGACTAAAGGTGGACTGTTATAAGAGCAATTATGAAAACAAGAAAAAAGTGAAAAGGAAGGTTAGGTGCCATAATTGTCTTGAATTAGGTAATCACAATCGCAGCACTTGTCCTCTTCTCCCACGTGCTTCGAGGAGGCAGTGCCCCCTCGTTAATACATATACATATATTCTTCCTTTTAGATAAATATTTTTTCTATGCATTTTTTACAATTTTGATATCAATGGTGCTATTTGAAGCCTGTTATATCTAATATTTCACAGTATTTGAATGCATAATGACCATTCTCCGTCATTCTTAGACGGAGAATGATATTCTCTGTTTTAATTAACACGGAGAATAGCATTCTCATTTGTTCTAATAAGGACAATGTCATTCTCCGTGTAATTTCCATTCGTTTTAACACTTAGAATGACATTCTCCGTGTTAGGTGACACGTAGAATGTCATTCTGAAGTTCATTCCCCTACTCCAGTTCTGCAAGCGGCCCACCGTCCTCGTAACGGACATGGGCATTCAGAATCTGGAGATCCGAATTCGCAACAACAAAAGATGAGGTATAGTAATAAGTGACGATGGCTACAATCCATCGTCACTTAGCAAAGGATAGACGTTGGCCAGACCACCAACTGCAGATATCTCGGATTTACTGGATGATGGCCTATGGAGTCGTCTATCCATCGTCCAGTACTGCATCCTAGTTTGAAAAATAACATCCGACCCGACCGTCTTTCTCATTCCTTCTCTTGATCTCTCTCGTCTCCTCCTCTCTCTCGATCAACCGTGCCCTCTCTCTCTCTCTCTCTCTCTCTCTCTCTCTCTCTCATCCCCTCTTGTTGCTCGATTGTACATAGTGAGTTCATTGCAATTGTGATCAATCTAATTATACTAAACTTTTATTGCCCCTCTTTATTATTATCAGGATGCGTACATATTCAAAGACAACAGTGACCTATTCGCCTTTTTCCGACGGCTACCAGTGGAGAAAATATGGACAGAAGATGATCCGAAATGTCGCATACCCAAGGCTAGTCTGAGGCTAGCTCTATAACACTTGATAAAATGATTTTTGCAACTCGCATGCAAACTAAACATATTTTCTGATCTACAGGAGCTACTACAGATGCACTCATGACGACTGCGACGCTAAGCTACTGGTGGAACAGATCTGCGACACCGGTAGCCTACCGATGTACAAGGTTACCTGCAACAATGAACACACATGCAATACTGGTGGTCTTCTTTCTGTTTTCCAAACTTGCTCGCCCACCTCTCCGAGGGGGTCAAATTTCATCTCCTTCCAGTCGAATCAATCGGTTGCCAGCTTCGATAGGGGAGCTAACGAACAAGTTCATCCTCATTACGAATGGTGTATTTTTTGTTAATTGAAAATCTTATTGTATCCACTTTGGCGACGACCGAAATGGTTGAATGAGCCTTTAGTGAAACGCAAACGCTACTGAATATTTTCGTACATTGAGGTATAAGCAATTAGTAACATGTGTTTGCGTGACCAAGTTTGAGACTCTATATGTCCCTATCTTGTGACTTTAAATTATTTTAGACTTTGTGTAACTTGTTAATTGGCATTTGTATTTTAGGTGCAGGACATTTGTGCCTTCTGACTAGACCGCTTTTCGACTTTTAAAAATTCGTCCGCAGCATAGCTTAGGGTTTTAGTTCTTCTTTATTTATTTTCATAAATGTGTTGTAAGGGCATAAGCCTTTTTTTTCCTTTCTTTCTCTGAGTCCTATATTGCGTAACTTTGGAGTAGCGTAGCTCTTTTTCTGTGTTTTATGTTGAAAATATCGCACGCTAGATTTATCTATAAAATAAAACCAAAAATGTTTAGTTCTAAAAAGATAAATAAAGCTTTCCGTATAAATTAGAATGCCTTAAATTCAAGTTTTATATCAATAACTTCACGTTTTTATCATTAAAAGGAAAACATAGTTTTATATACATATATAGAATATAAAATACAAGCTTTCCAAATAAATCGAGATGTCTTCTCTTTCCAAATAAATGCAAATAACCTTTGTACAAATTATGAAATAAGTGTAAAAGCAGTGTTTGCATAATTTTAACCGTTAGTGTAATTATTAAACCAAAAAATTGACTAGGACCAATATTAGAGATTATAACTAGAACACATAGAAATGGTTATATTAGAACTGAAACGTCCTTTTAATTAAATATAGAGTTTCGAGGACTAGACTGAGATCATCCTTCACTCCATCTTACTTTTTACAAAATTCAAGGCAAGTACACTACTAAAATTTTGTATTTTAAATAATACTTGTCTTATTGCATGTTGATATATTGCGCCACGGAGTTCTTAATTATGAACTCGAATATTGACTCGGAGTATTGGGGAGTAGTATAGCACTTGTGACCAAACACTCCTAGAATTGTTGTAGATAGCTGAAGCCACACTTGCACGTGTGCCGAAGCCAGATCGTATGCTAGAATATAAATTGAATCTACCAGCGGCCATAAGTGTTTACCTATTCAAATCATAATTGTTTCATTGTATCAAATATTTCAACTGTTTTCTTGCATCAAATTTTTTTAATTGTTTCAAATATGCAATTTTTAATTATTGCTTAAAATGCTAGAGTTTGAAATTGTGTACTTGTTCATTCCAGACTGAAACCCTCCTTTCAGCATAGGCGAGTTTGAGAACAAAGAGCTAATATTCAATAGCTATTATGATCCCGATTTGCACCTGAGGAGCCACTGGAACCCACTTTGGAGAACGCTGCCCCGGAAGTAGCCGAGTCGACTACTTAGTAAGCTTAAAGTTGCTTTACTATATTTGCTTAGCTGTTTTTCTTTCTAAATTGTATTTGAAGTTGTAACTTTAGTACAACTTATGTTGTTCAGTTTTTACCTTCAGCTACGGCTTAACTTGTGTGTTTTGAATTATCGAATAAAAAGTTTTTAATTTTTCGCAAATCTAGATGTTGTGATTACGAGTTCCACTATTGATCAGAAAACTTACTACCACCGTCTCACCACTGTGTCGGCTGGACAATATGATCCGACTTGACCCAAACATAGGGATCGAGTCGTGACACGTTGAGCCTTCTTGACATCGTCCTCCTGGTATGCTAGATCTTCAACTTTGAATGTGTTTCTATCTTAGTCTTACATACATCACACTAAACTAACTGGTCTCTACGACGCCTTTGGTAACTTGTATAATAGACTTGAACAACATAACTTATGCCATCAAAAAAGGTCGGGCCCTCTATATCTCCATCAAAAGTTTACATTTACAAATCCAAATTGTTTATTAATTTTCTTCCTTGATATGATTTTGTGTCGAACCAATCACATTTGAACACACCAGTTAATGTCATAAGGGATGGGGCATTTCTACTCTACAATATCTCAAAGTACACCATAATAATCAAAATCTACTTCATCATCATAGATGGTGCCCCTGATACAAACACTAGAATCCTTTGTATTGAACTCGTCAACCAAAATAGCATTTATAGCATTTTAAGTTATTCTAAACTTGTATTCATTAATGGTGTATCCATGCCATTAATTTGTCCTAAGGCCAAATAGTGAAGGCTTTCATTATTGAGTTCAGTTTCATGTAAGATAGCATGTAATCACACGATGATACCTGACTGGCTAGTAACGAATTAGTGGTGTAACTTATTAACACCAATATCCAATAAGACGAAACTTAGTTGCTTTCATATTTGCCTTTTCCAATACTTTCAAAAAAGCCAGAACGGAAAACCTCTCCAATATTCATAATGTTGTCCTCGATTTCAACCATATATGCACTGTCAGTTTGCTTAAACAAATATCTCAAAAATATATTACTTCACGTCGCAAGTGCGTCACAAATTTACTGACATCACAAATTTTACCATGTCAGCATGGATGTCACTAAATTAAATCAACATAACATCGATATTTAGTCTTTGTTTTGACGACAAATAGCGACCAACTTCACATTGCTAAATTGAAGATGTTTAACTTTATGCTTTAAACGTTGCTAAGTTGGTGACCCATAGCGGCATAGGTTATTAAGTCGCTACAACAACGTTTAGCAACGTTTTTCCGGTCAGAGATCAATAAATACACGATTCAGTCATAACATTGCTAATTTTATGTCCGAGCTCTCTAGCCTAGTGGTATTAGAGCGGACATCCGGAGGGGCCGGCAAGGTTCGAGCCCCCCAATTGTGTGTGTGCGTGTGTTTTCAAAAAAAAAACATTGCTAATTTTATCGCAAATAGACTTTAAATTGTACAATTTCTGATAGCAACCCACAACAATTGATACTATTATTGACAGGCGAGTGGAACTAACTTTTTGTATTTTATAATTAATTAAGCAGACGTCATATACAACGACGTCACTGTGTGACGCAGGTTATCGAGTAGGGCGGCGCTTCGTCGCTTTCACGCGTGGGGCCCACTGATACAGCTGCCTCCCTCCAAAATATAACCTGCCCCGCTCTTTTTTTGGAGCACAGTGTTGTGTCCTCTCTCCAGTCAGAGAGGACCAGGAGGTTCAAAAAGAATATTCAGAGAAATCTTAAAAAATTTTGCAAGTGGTAAGTAAGTCTTCTAATACCAAGTTGTAAGTGGCACTTTAATATGTATTAATCCATAAAGATATGTTAAGTAAATATGTTCAATCGGTTATATAAGTGGTTTGTATGATTTGCGGGTCTTCCCATGTGTTTGTTATACAGAACGTCCAATTGCTGGGAAGAATTTTCTTTTGTAATAGTGCAACGTTAATATAAATGCAACATTTGGTAAACTAAGTAGTTTCTAGGCTTTGTTTGGATTGATGGAGAAAAATAAGCAAGCTAAGTGAGATAGGGGAGTCATATAACTTTATTTGGATTGAAGTAAAAGTTCAATGGGTGTCTATGATAACTCTTGTTTTAATTGAAGAGGATGATTAATAGAAAGACTAAATTATCGATTCTAATAGCATTTCAACTAAGATGTTTTTAACATTTTAACTTTTCATTATTCCATTTTGGCCTCCAAACTTAATAAATTATTCTTTAAAACATCGTTTGTCAAATTTGTAGTACATCAAGATCACTATAAAAAGTATATTTTTGTAGTAAAAATGCGCAATTTAAATACTTGTATTATCAATCAGATATATTTTTTTGAAATGGTCCCGATATGTTTTAAAATTGCCAAATTATACTTTAAAAGAACAATTTATAAAATTGGAATGCCACAATCGAGCAGTAAAAAATTATAGTGCAAAAAATGTCCGATCATTGCAGTTAGAATGCCAGTATGATCGATAGTTTAGTCTTTCTATTAATCATCCTCTCACTCAAAACCTCTCATTCAAACCAGAGTTATTAAACCTCAATCTAAGCACACCCTTAGAAAAATCAAGGAGAACATATCCTAGATGATGATTACGGTTGGCTTGTTATCCTAGATGATGACTACAGTTGGCTTGCTCGCTCTAATTCCAAAATGGCTAGGTTCACAAAGGAAGCTCTTCTTTGAAAGACTCTACACTCCATAAAGGACACCAGTTAATTGGGAATAAAACATCAGTGCTTCTACCCAGACCAGGCCGGAAAACCAACAACACGTGTCGGTTTTCGATTGGCTGATTTATTTTTTCGAGTTAGCATGAGGAGTTTTTCTTTTTTCCAGTCAACCACGTGTTGCACGTGGCATGCTGTTTTTTTGTTTTACGATTTTTTTTTTTTGGGCCGTCGGGACTTCTCCATAAAACATTATTGCCAATCGTTTCTTGAACGGCTGAGTGGAGTTGGTTCATGGGCTCAAGCCTTGTCATAATCTCCAACACCAATTTCTACCAAATCACCAATTCTTTGTCGTCAACAAACATTCGGAAGGACTCACAATTCTTCTAAAAGCAATACAGGATTCGGAAAAGGAAGATTCATAGGAATTATGGTGTGTACACCTTAATGACTACTCTTTAATTCCTTTCCAATCTTGAGGAAATGCAGATGTTTCTCACTCACCTTCCTACACTAACTAAAACCTAAGAAAACTAAATCTTTCTTTTCTTTCTTTTCTGATGGGATATTAATTGTTTTCCTTAGCCATTTGATGCCTGACACTTGACTCTAGAAGAAATAGTACTATTCTTTAGGAAGAGGAATTCTTCTTTTTATATACATATGACCAACTCCATTCCAGTCTCTTTCTAATTAAGGCTTGAAAAAGATTGCATTAATTGTGTCAACAACTTATATATACAAGTAAAACACTTATAAATGTGATTATAATAAATTGGAGTGCAGAATGTGTTGTACGTGGCTGTATTTTCTTTATTATTATTATTATTAGTTATTATTGATAAAAGGTGTCGAGAATATAAAAAATTATATATATATATATATATTTGGGCGACGATGAGTCTGGCCTGTGCGATGAGAACATCCACAAAGTCGTAGACTGACGAAAAATGGCTACGATCTGAGCTGGCGTGGAACAGAATGGGGCGCCCGTGCATGAAAACTCAACG